>CM070774.1:163379980-163939980 GCA_036346955.1 Dipus sagitta | reverse complement strand
ATTGTTCCTTTCTCTTTTCAATGTTGTATGTTGAATCTGGGGCTTTCTACTTGCTTAGCAAGCATTCCACCACTGAACTACAACCCTAGCCTGAAATAATTATTCTTATTCTTTAATTAGTGTCAATATAGAAAAATAGACTACATTAATGAATTGCAACTAAATAGGATTTATTTCCGGTAAAGATGTACTTAAGGAACGATTTTTTTTTCTTGTGCCTGAATGTTCTAGAATTGATCTTACTGACCTTACTGTACTGGAACTGACCTTAGATAGACTTACCCCAGAGAGCATCTGACAGTAGATGGAGAAATGGGCTCAAATGAGAAGACCAGAGTCCTGCTACAGGCCCTGCCAGAGCAGCTGTGTGGGGCATGGACAACTGACTCAATCTGTCCAAACATGGCTATATAGTGGAGGCCATGGCTTTTGCCCTGTCTGCTTCACAGGGTTTTAAAGAAGATGAAATAAAATAGTACATGAGAAAGTATTGGAAAGTACAAAATGCTGTAGACACAAATGCATCGAGCATCTAATCTGCAGGGATTTGACCCAAAATTCATCTCTGTAAAGTTTACCTTCTCCATGGTGACATCTAAGACTGAGAAAGGCTGAACATAATAAGACCCATGCTAGGGCTGGTGACCTGCTACACATGAATGTGCTTGCAAAAGATGTTTGAAGCTCTCTGAGATGATTTCCTAACATCTTCAGCAGAGTTACTGGTCTGTGGAGGGTTGTGACATAGCCTGTGATATTATTGCCTAGCCCTGTAGCTCACTTCTCCCTTCCTCAGTGTGTGTTGAGAGCAATACAATCAACCATGAGGTAGGGAAATGCATGAAAGAAATTGAAACGAGAAGTGGAAGACATTAAAGAAAGTTTGCCACTGCTTGATGTGATGTCATTAGGTAAATGTTACAGTTACTTTCTCGTTGCTAGAACGAAGCACCTGACCAAAAGCAGCTGATGGGAGGAACACTTTTATTGCTTTTATTTTGGTTTACAGTCTCTAGGGGAAGCTTCATGATGGCAAGGGAAAGCATGGCATGAGCAGAGGCTGGACATCACCTCGGCCACAGCAGGTGGGAAAGAGCAGCAAGGGAGTGAGCCAAGCTCTAGCGAGGTGGATCTGGCTGTAACACCCATAAGTCCACCCCCACCATCACGCCTCCTCCAGCAAGGCTCTAACTCCTGAGCTGACAACAGCCAGGGAGCATTCAGAACACAGTTTATGGAGGACATCTGATCCAAAATGCCACAGTGAGTGATAAAGTCATGCTATAAGTTTTCTAGTGTCAGGGTAGGGGTGGATGAAGCAGCACTAATTGGCATTAAATAACTGGAAAAAAATATTTCTATGAGAATTTCAAATTAAACACTATTCACCATATCTTTATATAACCTAAAAACCTGAGCTGCCTTGCATCTATTTAAGTAAGCCAGTGGAGTCAAATAGTGTCTAGTAAACATTGAAAGGCATTAAAACGATAAATTTGGCATACTCCCTTCTAATTTGGGGATCCCTTGTTTTCTTTTATTGGCTAAGTCTTCCAGTACTGTGATGAATCAGAGTGGTGAAATAGGTACTTGCATAGCTCCAGATCTTTGAGGAATTGCCTGCAGCTTGACCACATCTAGTAAGATGTTTACTGTGGGCTTTCCATATTTAGCTTTTATCATGCTAATGTTTGTTCTATGTGAATTTCTTAAGAGTTATTTTGTTATGAAAAGATGCTGAGCAGCCGGGCGTGGTGGCGCATGCCTTTAATCCCAGCACTCGGGAGGCAGAGGTAGGAGGATCGCCGTGAGTTCGAGGCCACCCTGAGACTCCATAGTGAATTCCAGGTCAGCCTGGGCTAGAGTGAGACCCTACCTCGAAAAACCAAAAAAAAAAAAAAAAAGAAAAGAAAAGATGCTGAGCTTTATCAACTTTCATTTGTTTATCTGTTGAGATGATCATATAATTTTGTCTTTAGATCTGTTGATGTATCATATTAATTGATTTACATATGTTAAACTATCTTTGCTTGAGATGGACAGGCCAAGGCCTATTGCCAGGGCACTCACCACAGTGTGCATTTGGCTTTATGTGGGTACTGAGAAATTGAACCAAGGCTGCTAGCCTTTGCAAGCAAGTGCCTTTCACTGCTGAGTTAGTTCTCCAGCCCACAATATACATTTTTATTTATTATTATTATATTTCAAAGTAGAATCTCAGTCTAGCTCAGGCTGACCTATGTAGTCTCAGGGTGGCCTCAGGCTTTTTTGCAGTAATCTATGGCTTTTGAGAGAAGCAGTAGCTACCTCTACCCTGTACATCTGCCCAATTTCTCTCTTTTCTAATTATTATTATTATTATATTTTTTGAGGCAGGGTCTTGCTCTAGCTCAGGCTGACCTGGAATTCACTTTGTAGTCTCTCTAACTGATGGCGATCCTCCTATCTCTGCCTCCCGAGTGCTGGGATTAAAGGTGTGTGCCATCATGCCTGGCTTCTAATTAATTTTTTAATTACCCAACAAAAAAGTCAGGTTCCCTAAGGATATTTAATAATATCTGGAGTTTTGGCTAGCCCCTGTTCATCCCTAATACTCCTCTATTCTCCTTCAGTAATCCCAATTAGACCTTTCCACTCTCAGTATTCTGTCCCCTAATTACACATCTAGTAACCCGTCTCTTCTTGCCCTCCTTGTGGCTTTGTAGCTTTCTGGACTCTAGTTGATGCTTACTGTAACTTCATACAAATTGAAAATTTTGATGTGAGGATTCGCATATGAAATGCAATGTGCAGTATTTTTCTGAGCCTAGATTAGCCCAGTATATTTTCCAGATCTGTCCACTTCCTGTAACTTTGATTAATTTATTTTCCTTTATTCTTCAATAAAATCTCACGTGGTTAAAAAAAAGGATAAATTTCACTTTTTAAATTTTTGATATGTTTTTTATGACTTGGTTTTTAATATTTTTGTTGAAATTTTGCAACTAAGGTCCTGGAAATGATACTCTATATTTACTTTTTTGATGTAGCTTTGTTTGTTTTTGGTTACATGGGGCTGAAGTTTGAATGTATGTCTGCCATAGATTCAGTTGTTTTATTAAAGCTTGTAGCCTCATTTTCCAGCCACTTAGCTGGGGGAAGTGGCATTGGGAGTGGATCTTGGGTTCCAGCACTAACTTGTGTTTGGGGGCAGATCTGAATTCCAGCCCAAACATATGCAGGGAGGTTTCTAATCTGGGCATCCTATTTCCTGCAGGTTTGTGCTTGTTGCTATTTAGTGTTTCTAGGCTGGTTTTATCTTTGCTTGGATCTGTGAAATGAAGCCACCTTTTTCTACCATCAAAGAAACTTACCCTGGATCTATAAGCTTGAAATAAATCTCTTTCCTCCCGTACACTATGTCTGGTTTGGAGGTTCAACCCAGCAACATGGAAATGTCTACAACACATGGTAATACTGACATTTCCGAATGAGAATGGAAGTTCTCTCTCTCTCCCTTTTTCTCTTTCCACTTTCAGAATAATTTGAGATTTTGTACTAGTTTTTAAAAGAAAGTCTGGTGAAAAGTTGTAAAGTGATCTGGTACGAGGCTTCTCATGTTTGGAAGAACTGATATTACTGAATCAATCTCATTACTGATCATTCCTTTTTAAGTTTTCCATTTCCACAATTTTAATTAGAAAAATTAGTATTAGTGAAATACCCACCTGACCCAAATTGATCCACAGATTCAATGAAACTCTCATTACTATGACAATTACATTTTTCAGAGAAGTAGAAAAAAGTCATAAAATTCTTACAGAATCACAAAAGATCCCAATATCCAAAGTAATCCAGAACAAAATGAACAGGGCTAGAGACATCTCAATGCTTAACTTCAAAACTGATCATTAAGCTGTGGTAAACAAAAAAGCATCATACTGGCATAAATACTGACTTATAGACAAACGTCACAAGACAGATTACTCATATATAAATTCTGTACTTCCAGCCATATGATTTTTTTTTTAAAAAAGGCTCTAAGAATGTCTTTGGGGGAAAGGACAATCATTTCTCTAAATGCTACGAGAAAAACAAAGGCTCCATGAACTTTGGAGAAAAGATAATCATTTCCATAAACAGTATAAGAAAAATAAACCAAATGCTATATTAATACTATCTATAACAATCAATCCAGATGTCAAGACCTAAATACAAGATCCCAAAACTACAAAACTACTAAAAAGGAGAAGAAATACACTTAAATATTTTCATGTTTTAAGAACTTTGAATAATAGCTCAAAAGAGCCATATATACAATAGTTACATGGGATCATATCATGTATTCATTTGCAAAGAATAAATAATATGTAAATAAATCCAAGAGATTTATGTGCAGAATATACAAGGAACACAGATAATAGGGGGGAAGAAAACAACACCATGGATTTCCAAAGGATGAATTATCAAGTGTTTTAAATATTTCATACATGTGTATAACGTATTTTGATCTTATGCCTCCAATCACCTTCTCATGCCTTCCCACTCCCACTAAAACACATTTTCTTACCTATCAATCCTCATCTTACATCGATGGCCTTACTTTCTTCTTTTTTAAATATTTATTTATTTGAGAGATGATAGATAGATAGATAGATGATAGATAGATGACAGATAGATAGATGATAGGTAGTGTGAGCATGGGCATGCCAGGCCATCTCACCACCTCAAATGAACTCCAGATACTTGCACCATTTTGTGCATCTGGCTCCATGTAAACACTGGAGAATGGAAACTGGGTACCAGACCTTTCAAGCAAGAGCCTTTGCCCACTGAGTCATTGCTACACCCCTCTCCCTTTCTTTTGATCAACTGAGTTAAATTTGGGTTGCTTACATGAACGTGGGTAGGGGTTATTTACTGGCATGGGCACATTCCCACTGAAGAACATCATGTCCTCTCCCCCAGCAGCTATTAGCCTTTAATCACTACTCTAAGAGGTGTGTTTTTTAAAATATTTTATTTTCATTTATTTGACAGAGAAAGAGGGAGAGGGAGAAAGAGAGAATGGGAGTGCCAGCGCTTCTAGCCACTGCAAACGAACGCCAGAAGGGTGCGCCCCTTGTGCATCTGGCTAACGTGGGTCCTGGGGGAATCAAACCTAGGTCCTTTGGCTTTGCAAGCAAACGCCTTAACTGCTAAGCCATGCTTCCCACCCGGTGTGAGGTTTTGTGAATGCCTTCCCCATTCTTGATGAAAGATTGACAGGCTCAATCTTGTGCAGTAAACTGCAGCTTCTGTCACGGTCACAGTGTAAGGCCGTTTCAAGAGGATAGCCTTCCACAGCTCTGTTGGGTTCTGTCTTGACCCTCTTCCATGAAGTTCCTTGAGGCTTAGAGGGAGTGGAGGGGCTGGAGTTAGATGTCCTGTTTAGGGCTGAGCCTGCATTAGTCACTTATTTCCTGTAACATTGCCAGCCTTGCATGGTGGCACCTCTGCATGCTGCAAAAATAAACTTTGTGATTCAAATATTTGAAATGCAGCTTGACAACATCCTGGCCATTTGATATAGCAATAGTAGTAAGTTCCATGATGCTTAAGTCTTTGGCCACAGACTTTGGGCTATGTTTATACCACCCACAAATTCCCTTCTTTGTCATGGGCCTCAAATCCAATCAGAAAGCAGTTGGTTATTCCCATAAGAGTCGAGCCACTATTGCTCCATTGGGCACATTTTGTTTGACGGGTCCATTGTGGAGCATGCAGAGGCCATGGTTGGGTTGGATCATTGATGACTTTTTCCCCCAGACTTTTGCATTTTGGCATAAAAGAAGCTAGCCAGAAGGGGGAAACTTCGGGCTTCTCTACGTCCCGCAGTGAGAGTGTCTGGTGTCTTTAGCAATAGACTTATCATCTAGATTTTTGCGGGCAGCCAAGAGCGATGGCAATTGTATACATTTTTTAAGGGTTTCTGTGGCCTCCATGACCACCAGCTCACCGGGATGTACCTCCTCATCTGTGGAGGTGGAATTTCCAATCTCTAACTTATGGCATGTGGGAGCAGCTGAGGGTAAATGAACTTAATCCATGTTCATCAAATGAAGATGCATGAATGGACAAGGCTATGCAAACACGTTCAGTACGCTTAATTACCAGGGGAATACAAATCATTGTAACAATAAGATAGCAGTCCAACCCAGGTGTGGTGGCGCACCCCTTTAATCCCAGCACTCAGGAGGCAGAGGTAGGAGGATCACCGTGAGTTCGAGGCCACGCTGAGACTACATAGTGAATTCCAGGTCAGCTTGGGCTAGAGTGAGACACTACCTTGAAAAACCAACAGTTATTATACAAAGTGCAACAGCCATATGTTCCAGCAATGCAATTATTAAGTACATATCCAGAAGAAATCAGTATATCATGTGATACACTTATTTGAGCACTATTCTTTATTATTATTATTACTATTATTATTATTTAGTGGTAACTTTGTATGGGCATATCATGTTGGTACCATCATTTCTCTCCTCCCTGTCCCCACTCCACTGAGGGCTCTCCTCAGTGGGATTGCTGGTGTTCACCATGGAGTTGTAGGCTATGAGCTGTAAGAGCAGCAGTCAGTCATTTTGGGGAGGGCTATGTTTCTGGATATTCCTCTGGATATCACCCTGTGGTTCTTCCATTCATTCCGCCCCCCTCTTCCGCAGACTTCCCTGAGCCTTGGTGGGTGTGCTTTAATTTTACTGTAGTGTTGAGTTCTCATCAGCTTCTGGATTTTGCAGCACTGTTCTTAGCAGTGACAATCTGGTACTCCCTGATGGATGAGTAGTTAAAGGTAATGTGAGATATACACACAAGCACTCACACACACACACCCACACACACACACACTTACTCTCACATGCTTTACCCACAATGGAATAGTGCTCAGCCATAGCTTGAATAAAATCCTTTACTCTGTGGCAACATGGACAGAAGTAGGAGATACATTAAGTGAAACAAGACAGGCAGAGAGGTGAATACTGCATGTCTTGACTTGTATATGTAAGCTCAAAATAGTTTAGGTCTCATTTAAGTAGACAGTAGAATATTGTTCACTAGAGGCTGGAAAGGGTGGGGTGGGAGGGTACAGAGAGAGTTTCACCAATATTTATGGGATTATGTTAGAAGGGATAAGTCTAAGTGTTCTCTTAGCAGAGTATAACACAGTAAGGTGAGCATAGTATACATGTTATGGATCTCAAAATAACTACAAAAGTGAAGTGTGAAAGGTCCCAACACCAAGAAATCCCAATCATCATTTGATTTGATTATTACACAGTTTAAACATATACTAAATTACCACACTCTATCCCATAAAGAGGCCCAGTTATGATGTGTCACTTAAGATGTAAAAAAAAATAATAATAAAAATTAAAACGTAAACAGCTGTAGGTTGTTACCTCAGCAACAGAGTTTCTTTTCATTGTTCAAAGTTGGCTGATGGGGCAGGAAAGCAAGTCATGAATATTCATTGCACAGGTACATATGGGAAGGTGGGGAAAAGACTGATAATAAAAGATGGATCTCTGTTGAAATACATGCATATTTATAAGTTTCCATAGTTGAAACTCGCTGAATCTCTGTGTGAATAATCTGGTCATCTCAAAGAAAAGGAGACTCAGGTTTAGACCAGACACCTAGAAATTCTCAGACTGACACTGAAGGAGAGACAAAGATATTATGGTCCATGCTTCTCAAAATATCGAGTCTCTTTTCCTAGGCACCAGTAACATAAAGCTTAAAAAAAATAAATAAGTACATATTTGTAGATATTCATAATATCACAAGTTAAAAGACAGTTTGGGTTCTAAGAAATATTTAATGACTGTAATCACCTCTAGTAATGACAGTACATTCTGGGGGTGAAGAAATGATGGCTCAATAATTAAAGGCACTTGCTTGCAAAGCCTGAAACCCTGAGTTGTTTCCAAGCCTCCAATGTAAGCCAGACACAAAAAGTGGTGCAAGCACCTGTTGTTCATGTGCAGTGGCAGTAGACCCTAGTGTACCTCCCCCGTCCACCACACACACACACACACACACACGAAAATAAGTAAATATTTTTTATAAAGTTTAATACTGCCTTATACCCTTTTTTTTAACTTTTTACTTATTTTCAAGCAAAGAGAGGTAAGGGCTATCAGGTATTGCAAGCAAGCACCTATAACCTCTGAGCCATCTCTCCAACCCATAGCTTATACTCTTCAGACCATTTCTTTTGCATCTGACTCCATTTTTATAGAATCTCATTTTCTGTAAACTAGGATACCAATAATTATTAAATTAAATATAATATGGACAGGTACATGATTTCATGATTAAAACAATAGTTTTCTCTTCAGCTAATTCTGAGTATCCTATTTTTAAAAGTTTTATTATCTATCTATCTATCTATCTATCTATCTATCTATCTATCTATAGTATAGCAGGTTATATTCTTTTATCCCTTGCCCAGGCTCCTGTTACCTTGGAGGCCCTCCTCAGTGGGGTTGTCGTAGTCACTGTGGGGTCACAAAGGCCTCAGTCAGTTCCCATGGGGTAGGTGGGGGGACTGTGCCTCAGGATATTCCTTCTCCTGAGTATCCTTGTATATAGTTATGCTTTAGGTTTTCCCTCCCTATTTTATTTTCTCTGCAACTGAGGTTTTGGCTTTTAATTAATTGGGTCAGTAAGCAGTTGCTAATGAAAATAAACAAAAAGCCCTCATTAACAAGCATCCTGAACACGTTTCCCTTAATTTCAAGAGCACGTAACAGCATGTCTCCAGAATGTGCTTTCCTGTCCTCTAACTGAAAGTGACATCAACTTGCTTGTTGGGTCATGGCCTTCACTCTGGTTCATTCCAGTTAAACAACAGCAGAGCTCCCAGATGCTCAGACTCAGCGATTTCTGGGAAGAAGGACAGGAAACAGCCCTAGTCCAGTGCAACCTGGAGCAAGACACTGAGTTATTATTTAGTAGTGTTTCTGCTTTTTCCCTCCTCACCCCATGTTCGGCTGCCAAGAGTTTTGTTCATTGGGAGCTGTTCCCGGCCAAGATAATTGAGAACTAGTTTTCCTCCAAGCCATAAGGATCAGCTCACAGTTACCAGCAAGATGCTATGTTCCCAGACCAGGGAAGAAAGTTTTTAAATAATTTATCTGCCAGGAGTCTGAGAGACGAATGTGTAGGCTTGGAGAGACGTAGGGCTAAGAAAATAAACCTGAGAACCAGAAGTCGAGGGCATAAAAGATCCCACGGTTGTGAAAGGCTCAATCGAGTGTTTCATCTAGCATGTAGAAGGCGTTCAATAATTGCTGGAGGAAAGGAGAAATGCTATCTGGAGGTCATAAAATAGAAGAGCCATAAAGGGCATGGATCAATGTTTCAATGTGGAGAATGAAGCCAGCCATCCTGACGGCAATTCAGGAGATAATGATGAGGCCTATATGTGTTTAGTGACAATCTCAGAACCCACATTCTTTCCCTTACACCACATTAAAACTAAGATACTCCCACTCCACCAGCCTAGTGCACCTAGTTTTTAGACCTTACCGGCATGGTGAATGCCTTGTTTATGACTAGCTTAGGTCAGTGGGGAACCACTGAGAGCAGAGGGTCAGCAGCTGGGGTGGACTTTTGAGCCTGGCTCTGTGTCCAGCATCCAGGCAGGCACTTCCTCCCCCAGACCTTCGTTGACTGATCTGTGTGAGGACTCGGTTGGAGGGACTGAGTCCATGGGATCTTCCGGATTTAAAATCCTCCTCGGCGTAGGCAGTGAGACATTTGTGACAGAGTAGGTAGACCACAGAGGCTGCAAAATTTTCAGACTCTTAATCCTCACACGTATAATGATTTGTTATCACCATGCCTTCTTTTAAGGAGCGGAGACCTGGGGTGTGCAATGGCTAGGGACACGCTCAAGGTCACACAGCTGGTAAATGACAAGCCTGGAACCTAACTGCAGAGCACACTGATCGTCATAAATTTTATAAGCACGTTAATGGCAAGCAGCCTCGATCTCGTCCTGAAAATAACAATAAAATGATGATCACTTCAGATTGCATCCTGGTGCTTAAAACAGGGCTGTGACATGAATTGCCATGAAATGATGATTTTTCCCTTGTGCCAGATATAAATAAGTGGGAAATGCAGTCAAAACCAGAGAAAAAGTCTCCGTAGGGCTTTGAGATCATCATTGGATACATAATATAACAGCACCAAAACTCCATTAACCCCTGCTCTTGCTGCAATCAACAAAACTTTATTGAGACATCAAATGTAGACTGAATGTTGATTGGAAAACTCTAGTAAGCTTATGTGAAAATCATTGCAGTATGAAAGGGAACATCTAGGGTTTTTTATGAAAATAAAAATACATAAAGATTTCTATATGCGTAAACTGAGACTGAGAGTTATAAAATTGCAGATCTTTTTGCTAAGATCTACATTTAATATCCCTATCTATATCTGTCAATCTAGTTACCAACCTACACACACACACACACACACACACACACACACACACACACACTATTTATATAGTTATTCCTTTCCACAAGAGATTGTTCCATATGGTTTCCCCTCTGCATACCAAGATCTACCTAGCCTTATGTTCCTCATATAAAACAGTAGTATTTGTGTAAATCTATATATACCCTATTGAATACATTAAAGCATTTCTGCATTATACATGCTAGCTTATTCCATTAGTTTTATGTAAACAGTTGTTAATTTTTATTATCTAGGAAATAATGAGAAGAAAACAGTTATACATGTTTACTTCACTTGTAGTTTTATTCAAGTATCTTTGGACCATAGTTGGTTGAGCCAATAAATGCAGAACCTTCAGATGCAGAGGGCCAAGTATGTGATTATATGTTAGAATGCATATGAACACATATATGTGTTTGCATGTGTGTACACATACATGCATATTTCTATTGCATTAAAAGATAAAAAGAAATAAAAGCCTGGGTACTGAGCAAGAAAATGTGAAAATCAAAAACACATTTCATGACATATGCTAAATATAAGGAAATTAATGTCAGGTTGTCTACCAGGAAAACGTGGAGGTGATTTAGGGTTGGATCCTATCATCTCTAGTTATTTTTCCTTCCTTGAATATATACACATCCTCTGTTATAACTTTACTTGTTTAGGCTGTTTAATTTCATTCAGTGCATATTAATAATTATTAAAACTCTCAGTGTACACATACATGCATATGTATTTGTCTTTATCCATCCTACTATTCATCTATCTATCATAAAGTTTTTTTTTCTATAGAAATAAACTAATTGCACATTAGAGAAACTATCAAAAGCCCTTTTTGTCTTCCAATCATGGAAACTATTGACACCTAAAACTTCCAAGAAGTAAGAAGCATGTTTGTTGGCCATAATGAATCAGAACTGTGACTGAGTATGAAGAGTGAACTCAGTGCTGGGACAGATAGTAACTGAAACCAGCCCTCTTGCACTGGGCTGGGAAAGCATTAGTAATGTGTGGTGAAATGTCCCCGGATGCTGCCCATGCATGTTTTCCACATGGACATTGGGAGTCTCTTCCAGGAAGAAGTGTCAATGCCTTTGTCTATTTGTGTTTTAATTTTAGTAAACAAAAATATTACATATGCTTATTTTACATTCCTTTTTGACAACAGAAACTACTGCTATCTTGAAGTGCAGATTCCCCCCTTGAAGAAAATATTAGCCCAAATGGGCTTCGGGAATGAGACAACAGAGATTTTTATAGACACAAGAGCTGTGTGTCGTCAAATTGCTTTGAAGATTTATACCCGCACTCACCCTTGCTAACAATTTAACAAGACTCCGGCCAAGCCAGGCTCAGTGACTTTCAGGGGATTTGTCTTGTGTCCTTGGCTGCTATTGCTATTTTTGTGTATCCTTACTTCCTTCACTCCCTTCTTTTTCCTTCCTTCCTTCTTTCCTTCCTTCCTTCCTTCCTTCCTTCCTTCCTTCCTTCCTTCCTTCCTTCCTTCCTTCCTTCCTTCCCTCCTTCCCTCCCTTCCTCTCTCCCTCCCTCCCTCCCTCCCTTCTTTCTTTCTTTCTTTCTTTCTTTCTTTCTTTCTTTCTTTCTTCTTTCTTTTCTTGGTATCTTGCTGTCAGGATTGCAGCAACATCTCTGTTACAACTTCTCAGTATTGAGGCTTCCTTTTTTGGGAAAGCTGAGTTGATTTGCATCCACATGTGGAATTTAAGTTCAGATAGATAAGCTTAGCCCTATGCAGCATGTTGTGTTTAGATCTACCACTTTCATCTTGTAGTTCATCAGAGCCTGCTCCCTCTTCACCGCAGACAGTGGAAGACAGCCTTCCCCTTGGTAACACAGGTCAAGGAAATAGGAAGATGAAACCATTCCTACAATTGACATGCAACAGTGCAGGTCTTAGTCGGTGTTCACATCTTCATCCTCCCGCTCTGTCTTTCCCTAGGAGCTACTACTTCTCTTCTGAAACTCCATTCTCCTTATTTTAAAAATGAGGTAAGTATGTTCAAAATCGTTGCGAACATTGAATGAGAAATGATGTGAACTGCAGCAAAGTAGCTGATAGTAAATGTGCCTGGAATGTTAATTGCCTCCCCTCGGCTTCTGCCACACTTAGCAGGAAAGCAAGCCTTATAACCGTGGAGGAAATTTTCTGTGAATGAACTCAGAGCTGTTTCCTATTGATGAAGATCCTGAACGTCACCCCTAAGGACCCATGGACCGCTCAGTGGGACACATGGGAGATCAGCAGACATAAGATAATACGTGGAGCAACAAGCGGACAAGCTGCTCAGGTTATCACCAGGATTAGAGGAAAGGGGAGGGGAGATGCAGTGTTTCCTCTGAACAAGGTGTAATGGGGAAGGAGAAGTGTAATCCGACATTAAGTACATAGGCTGGAGAGTCAAAGGGTAGGGTTGAAACCATGCTCTACTGTGTATTTGTGTGTGGCATTGAAAATGTTATTTTACTTCTCTGTGCCTTCCTGTGTCAGAAATGATATTAGATAATATCAGAAGAAACTTAAAGTGTGGTTTCAAGTTTCCAAGGGTTAATACATGCCAAGTGCTTAGAAAAGTGTCTGAGATCTAGTAAGAACTACTCAACTGTGTGTGTGTGTCTGTGTGTGTGTGTGTGTGTGTGTGTATTCAACCTAGTATAGCATATTATAGTAGTTGTTGGTTTAGAATGGATGTCAATAAATACCTATAAAATCAATTTCCTTTTCTCTTAAAGCTCATGCACTCCTAAAGGCATTTTAAAATGTCAAACCCTAGGCTGGGAAGACCACTAGTGAGTAATGTAGAAAAGCCTTGGCTAGAGCAAACAGTCCTGTCTTTAAAGTGACTCCACAGCCGGGTGTGGTGGCGCACGTCTTTAATCCCAGCACTCGGGAGGCAGAGGTAAGAGGATTGCCCTGAGTTCAAGGCCACCCTGAGACTACAGAGTGATTTCCAGGTCAGCCTGGGCTAGATCAAACCCTTACCTCAAAAAACCAAAATAAATAAATAAATAAATAAATAAAGTGACTACACAGAGCCTGGCACTGAGGCTAGTTTAAAATGAAGATTGTTCAAATCCTGTCCTAGGTAAAACAGAATATAGGGTGTCTCTGTCATCTTGTGGGCCTACACCTTCCAGGATTGAGTTCCAGAAAATTTGCATTTCTATTAAGTTCCCAAGAGGATTCTTTTGCCCTGAAAACTTTGAGAAAGTATTTGAAATAGTGTTTCTGCTAATAGGACTCAGTTAATTCAGCACTTGTGAACCTGTCATACACATGGCTGTTTATTTCACAGAGAGAAGGTAAGTAGTCACTGAGCATCTATCCATGCTAAACCCTTCTACCTGTTGGCATGTCACCTGATGCTATGTCCAATAAACCAGCTTACAACTCTGCTCTTAAAAGTGAGTGAATCCCTCACGATTATAGTAAAATTGCATTCCTCCAACCCCGAAAACAGCATTTATCATTAGAAGACACACAAGAAACTGATTTTGTGGAGGAAGGATTACCTGGGTACCTTTCACGAAAGGATAAACATTGGCAAATGACCAGGATATAATGCCTGTTTTGATAATAATGTGAAGACTCCTCTCCCCATTTATGTGTTTTCATACTTGGTTGCTCACTGGGGTCACTGTCTTCAGAGGTTGTGGAATCTTCTGGACGTGGACCTTGAAGTAAGATCATAGAAGTGTGCATTGAGAGTTTCAGGCCAGCTGTGATTCCAGTCCCTCTCTGCATCCTAGTTCAGCAACATCCTCTAAGATGTGGAGTCCCAGCCACACACTCCCAGTGTCATGAGTTCCTTCAAGCCTTCCTACCATGAGGGGACTATACCCGCCCCAACCCTGAGCCAAAATAAATCCTTCCTTTCTCAATTGTCTGTCAGGTATCTGTGACCAAAATGAGAAAAGGAAACGAGGCTTCCCCCTTGTTCACAGCAGACACCTCCAGAACATATGAGCTCTCCCGCCATCCATCAGTGTGGGGATTACACTTGCAAGAGCTCTGTATTGCCTTTATCAGACCTAAACTCCTACCCTTTTGTATGTCTTTTTAAAACCTTGCCCCATGTTCTCATACCCCCCTTTCTGAAACCTAAATACTTCTCAAGGAATGGATGCCTCTGCAGGTCCTATAAGAAAGAGGTGACGTTCTTCATACATGTTCTCTAGGTCCCCTGGGAGCCCGGACTCCAGGTGAGGTAGACTTCCTTCTTTCTACCTCCCTCAGCATCGCCACAGCTGACGGAGCCTGCTACCACATAGCTCAGCAACATCGGCTGGCCTCCTGTGCGTCACTTCAAAATCCTTAGAAATTACTCTCACTTTGAATGGACTTCAATTGCTGTTTGGTACACCAAACAGGAAGAGAATTCAAACTTTTGGATTATTAAAAAGCCGGGCGTGGTGGCGCACGCCTTTAATCTCAGCACTTGGGAGGCAAAGGTAGAAGGATCGCCGTGAGTTCGAGGCCACCCTGAGACTCCATAGTGAATTCCAGGTCAGCCTGAGCTTGAGTGAGACCCTACCTCAAAAAACCAAAATAAATAAATAAATAAATAAATAAGTGACCAACACAGAGCCTGGCACTGAGCTAAGTTTAAAAGATGACTGTTTCAAAATCCTGTCCTAGGTAAAACAGAATATAGGGTGTCTCTGTCACTTGTGGTCCTACACCTTCCAGGATTGAGTTCCAGAAAATTTGCATTTCTATTAAGTTCCCAAAGGAAACTTTGCCCTGAAAAACTTTGAGAAAGTATTTGAAATAGTGTTTCTGCTAATAGGACTCAGTTAATTCATCACTTGTGAACCTGTCATACACATGGCTGTTTATTTCACAGAGAGAAGGTAAGTAGTCACTGAGCATCTATCCATGCTAAACCCTTCTACCTGTTGGCATGTCACCTGATGCTATGTCCAATAAACCAGCTTACAACTCTGCTCTTAAAAGTGAGTGAATCCCTCACGATTATAGTCAAAATGCATTCCTCCAACCCCGAAAACAGCATTTATCATTAGAAGACACACAAGAAACTGATTTTGTGGAGGAAGGATTACCTGGGTACCTTTCACGAAAGGATAAACATTGGCAAATGACCAGGATATAATGCCTGTTTTGATAATAATGTGAAGACTCCTCTCCCCATTTATGTGTTTTCATACTTGGTTGCTCACTGGGGTCACTGTCTTCAGAGGTTGTGGAATCTTCTGGACGTGGACCTTGAAGTAAGATCATAGAAGTGTGCATTGAGAGTTTCAGGCCAGCTGTGATTCCAGTCCCTCTCTGCATCCTAGTTCAGCAACATCCTCTAAGATGTGGAGTCCCAGCCACACACTCCCAGTGTCATGAGTTCCTTCAAGCCTTCCTACCATGAGGGGACTATACCCGCCCCAACCCTGAGCCAAAATAAATCCTTCCTTTCTCAATTGTTTGTCAGGTATCTGTGACCGAAATGAGAAAAGGAAACCAGGCCTCCCCCTTGTTCACAGCAGTCACCTCCAGAACGTATGAGCTCTCCCGCCATCCATCAGTGTGGGGATTACACTTGCAAGAGCTCTGTATTGCCTTTCTCTGACCTAAACTCCGACCCTTCTGTATGTCTTTTTAAAACCCTGCCCCATGTTCTCATACCCCCCCCCTTTCTGAAACCTAAATACTTCTCAAGGAATGGATGCCTCTGCAGGTCCTACAAGAAAGAGGTGACGTTCTTCATACATGTTCTCTAGGTCCCCTGGAAGCCCGGACTCCAGGTGAGGTAGACTTCCTTCTTTCTACCTCCCTCAGCACCGCCACAGCTGATGGAGCCTGCTACCACATAGTTCAGCAACATCGGCTGGCCTCCTGTGCGTCACTTCAAAATACTTAGAAATTACTCTCACTTTGAATGGACTTCAATTGCTGTTTGGTACACCAAACAGGAAGAGAATTCAAACTTTTGGATTATTAAAAAGCCGGGCGTGGTGGTGCACGCCTTTAATCTCAGCACTTGGGAGGCAGAGGTAGAAGGATTGCCGTGAGTTCGAGGCCACCCTGAGACTCCATAGTGAATTCCAGGTCAGCCTGAGCTTGAGTGAGACCCTACCTCAAAAAACAAAACAAAAAAAAACACAAACAAACAAACAAAAAAATTTGGATCATTAATTTCCTTTTTTTCCACCAGTAGTGATCTTTTCCTCAAACAAATAACACGTACAAAGTTTACTCCACGATAAGTCATCACCCCCAAACCCCTGATTAGAAATCAGTTCTGTCAACTCCCACTTACTTCATACTCTTCCAGATTACTTCTTCAGCTGGTCTAGACAGTGGGATCCACTGATCCACAAATCCCTACGTCTTTACTTTCTTCCTTTATCCCCTGTTTTTATATCCCCCCCATTTTTTTCACCCAGCACAGAATATGTTAAAACTATAGTCTATATAACACCCCTTCTGTTACTCCTTTTCTGTATGGGAGTACTTTACGTACGTGGCAAAAAGTCACCAAATACTGATAGATACTGGACCTACTCTAAATTTTTTTAAAATTTTTATTTATTTATTTGAGAGCGATAGAGAGAGAAAGAGAGGGAGACAGAGAGAGAGAGAGAGAGAGAGAGAGAGAGAATGGGCATGCCAGGGCCTCCAGCCACTGCAAACAAACTCCAGACGCATGCGGCCCCTTGTGCATCTGGCTTATGTGGGTCCTGGGGAATCAAGCCTCGAACCAGGGTCCTTAGGCTTCACAGGCAAGCACTTAACTGCTAAGCCATCTCTCCAGCCCCTACTCTAAATTTTGACCATACATTTAAATTGGGTATTCAACTTAATTTGAGTACTTCTAGAAAATATACTGTATTTCTCAGGTAAGTTCAACTCTGTTTTTTTGTTTGTTTGTTTATTGGTTTTGTTTTTTCAAGGTAGGGTCCCCCTCTAGTCCAAGCTGACCTGGAATTCACTATGTACCCTCAGGGCAGCCTTGAACTCATGATGATCCTCCTCCCTCTGCTTCCTGAGTGCTGGGATTAAAGGCGTGCACCACCACGCCCTACCAGTTCAACTCTTTTAAGGATTAATGGGTGGGGGGGGGTGTATGTTACTTCATGCATTTTTCTTTCTTTGCAAATAATAATGCCTGACGAAACTGATTATTGTCTACTAACCTCAGTATTTATTTAATTGAGGAAATAAAAAGCATTCTGATTGGAATGATTCTCCAATCTTGCCTTAAATCTATCTCCCAACCTGCCCAGTGTGAATAGATGTTGCCTTTCCCCTTGTTAAAATTGATGACCAACCCATGTACTTATGCACTGGGCATCGTCTTTACTTACTAACCACGGGATCTGCTTCCCAAATGATAAACAGGTGGACTGCCATAGGAGAGATGAGTTGACAAAACAATCCTTTTGGTAATTCAGAATAGATGAATCTTTTAACATGAGTGGTATTATGACAGTAGGAATCCCTACTTCTGTAAGTTGGCCCACACTATAAATGATCTACAATCTCAAGACATTGAATTATAGGTGTTTCATTTATTGAAACATCGGTAGTTTGTTTTCAGCCCAGGCTATGAAGAAATTCAATCTTAATTTTTCACTTCCTAATTGTTTGTGGCCTTTCCTTACATCATTTTGGATTTCACTTTTTCTAGTTTTCATGAGTAAAAGACTAGAAATATATTCGGAACTTTCTTCCTAGTAAGTGGCATTTACCCTAACAGGTTAAGTTCAGCACTATATACATACATATGTATATGTATGTTCTGGCCATGACAAAGAGTACAATTTGAGGGCCTCATGGGTTTGAAGGCATTCCATGTTCGGAGAAGAATATTTGTGTCATCATTGTGTGCTTATAAATACTTTCATAGTGCTACTTAGTTGCTGAACTTGACCTTTGCATTGAGTGAAACTAGTTTGAAAAAGAATTGGAAGAAGGAAAAAATGATTTTACTATGACACAAGGAAGAAAAGTTAAAAATCTAATTTGCTACTACAGTGTCAGAATACAACAAATTCATCTGCAAATCTCCCATTCTCTCTTCTTCTGCTTTCCACTCCCACCTGCCTGACTCATACCTGTGCTTATTTGATATGCCCAATGTAATACTTTATGGATCCTACCATCTGTTCCTTTTCCTTCCTTAAATGAATAAAGCTATAATCCACATACATAAATTCATAACCCAGGTACACTTCTCATACCTCTATTTAGGAGCGAATTTTCCAGTGCAATTAAACCATGAGCTAAAGAGATGATTGCAATTTCAGACGTTGTCGTAAATACTCGGGCCCTTACAGCTCTCCACCTGCTGAGGAATTGGAGCTGATTTGGATTGTGAAGCACCTTGAAAGAACGCTGAAAGAATAATAGCATCGAGTCACCAATATTTCCCTCTTGCTTTCCCAAACTTTCACTGAGCAAACAGGAATGTGGAAGACTTGGATTTACTTAAAAGTATCCCTTGCTCTGGGAAGTTGCCCTATAGAACAAATAAGCAAAACCTGGGTAGATTTAGAAAGAGGTGTTATACATTTTGCTACCTCAACCTGCCGTTCAAATTTCCATGATCCGAATTCAAGAGCTGAATAGATTTAGTATATGAAAGCTACTGGCACTTTAAAACTGTGTGTTTGTCGCCTTCTAAAAGGATCTAAGGAGAGAGTCATGTAATAAGACTATTTGGCTTTCACAGGGTTTTTAGTAAGCTCTCAAGGCAAAGTTGTACAAAGAGGGCACAGAGTCTTTTAGGGTATTGCTGACCATAGTGTTTAAATTGTTCTATGGAGTGTTAATCAGCACTTCAAAGCCTTTTGATAAATTCCTAATGATCACTGTGAAGCGGACAGTGGAGGGTGTTGCTCTCAGCCTCACGTCTGATTCAGAGCCCACAGCAAGTGAACTGAAAGTGACTGGGTCACTTTAACAATAACATTCAGATTTCACCACAGAAAATAGTGTACCGTAGTACAGTTAAACAGCAATTAAAATCTCTCCCTTGGTCATAAGATTCCTTATTTCTGAGAGCTCTCTGCTAGCCTCAATACTTACAGCAGAGGCACAGTGGATACAAAGTACCTACAAACTGCAAGTGGTGTTTTTTTTTTTTGTTTTTGTTTTTGTTTTCCTAGAGATCGCTGCAGGGCCTTCACAGATCCTTCATTGAAATACTTATCAAGTGAGAAAAAAATTAACTTAGAAGGTTTATTTTGAATTCTTTTGTGCAGCATGAACTAGAAACCCAATGCCAGGCAGAAGTAAGCCTGGATGAAGATCAGCTTGTAAGAGAACTACCTGGGAAGCAGAAATATGTTAGCAGCTCAGAACTGTGGACCACAAAGAGTGGTCCTAGTCTGAGCTGTCAAAGGCCTTGCTGTCATTTTAGAACATTGGGAACTTTCCTGTGTAGATGAATGACAACATGCACGAGTTGGTTCCTCTCAATGTATTGTAGTGGAAGATTTTAAGCTATTAAACAAAGTTTTCCAAACGCTCAGAAATCATAAATCTGCCAGAGTTTCTTAGACCCGGAATTTTCCAAGGGCTCTTGGAGATAGTGGGCCAGTAGAAGAAAAATGAATAATCTTTTTAGTCACCTAGGCCAGTGCAAGTCAAGCTGGGTGAGTATGCAGATATAGTGAATAATTCTCAGTGACAGTGTGAGAACGACATCAACATCTAGGAGAGGGTGTCCTTGTTGCAGATATTTTCATTTTCTTGTCTTTTTATCCAGATAGAGTTTTATACAGTAAAGCATAACCATTTATTTATTTTTTAACCAGTGTTAATCCTGTGTAACTTATATCTCATCAAAAACATTTTCATTCCATAAGAACTTTCTTCCAAGGACAGTCTCTCTTCAAGCCTTCACGTACTCCCTGGTCTGCATCTCCATAGGTTCCCTTCCAGTTCCAGAAGCTTTTTTTTTTTTTTTTTTTTTTTTGGTTTTTCGAGGTAGGGTCTCAATCTAGCCCAGGCTGACCTGGAATTCACTATGGAGTCTCAGGGTGGCCTCGAACTCACGGCAATCCTCCTACCTCTGCCTCCCAAGTGCTGGGATTAAAGGCATGCGCCACTACGTCCGGCCAGAAGCTTCTTTATATGTGATAAAATACATGCATTTTGGTATATGAGTTTTGTTTTTTTTTTTCCTCAAAAAAAAGTTTGTCGGCTAGAGAGATGGCTCAGTCCTTAAGTCACTTGCCTGCAAAGCCTAACGACCCAGGTTTGATTTCTAGTACCCACCTGAAGCCACATGTACAAAGTAGCACCTGCATCTGGAGTTGACTTACAGTAGCTGGAGGCCCTGGCATGCCCATTCTGTCTGTCTGTCTCTCTTCTATCTTTCTCTGCTTACAAATAAATAAATAAAATGTTTAAAAAATAATTTTTTTTAAAAAAAGTTTGTGGATTTCTGTTGCTGTTTGTACCATCTTCTTGCTGAGTTGTCTTCTGTTTTATAAATACACCCAAACTCTTCACCTGTCTTTTTGCTGTTGTTTGTTTGACATAGGACATTGGTGCTTTCCAGTTTGAAAAGATTGTAAGTAAAGTTGCTGTGATCCTTCTGGATCAAGATAAGTATATTTTCATTTCTATGGAAGGAGATTGCTGGGACAGAGGGCACATAACAGCATTACCAGATGAGAAACCGCTGACAAGTTTTCACAATTATAGTGCCATTTTATGCTCCCACTTGTAGCAACTGGGGCTTATTCTTGCCTCACTCTCTTAAGGTTTAACATTTCCATCCTGTGAGGTACGGACCAGAGGCTCGTGATTGTAATTTTAATTTTCCTGATGACGAGCAATTGCAATTGCTTTTCATAAACGTCTTCGCACTCATGTGCCTTTATTTGTGAAGAGCTAGTCAAGTGTTTTCCCGTTTGTTGCCTTTAATCGTTCATCGCTGTACTATGCCAGCGCCAGAATTCTTGCAATTGTTTGTATACTGGCCTCCGTATTTTCTTCACGGTGTCATTTGATAAGCTAGAGGTTTAAATGTTGATTAAGCCCAACTCAGCCATTTTTTTATGGTTAATGATTTCTTCTATAAGAATTCTTCGTATATTCCCAGGTTATATTATTTTCTCTTGTTTGTTTCCAAAGAGGTTTACAATTTCCGTCTTTATGTTAGATTTCTGGTCCTTTCTGAATTAATTGTTGTTTCTGCTGGAAAGGTTAGGGTGCACTTCTGTTTTTCACATGTAGGCATACAGTTGTTTCAGGATAATTTTATTAAAAAGAATATCCTTTTTCCTTTGGTTGTTATAATATATGTCTTAGTCACTGGTACACTATAAGAAAGTATCGTAGTGTGGGTGCTTTATAAATGATGGGATTTTGTCTCTTATCACTACAGAAACTGGGAAGTCCAAGATCAAAGCTCAAGGTCAAGCTGGGTGTGGTGGCACACGCCTTTAATCCCAGCACTCGGGAGGCAGAGGTAGGAGGATCGCCACGAGTTCTAGGCCACCCTGAGACTCCATAGTGAATTCCAGGTCAGCTTGGGCTAGATTGAGACCCTACCTCGAAAAACCAAAAAAAAAGAGTTCGTGGTGAAGGGGATTCACTGTCTGGTGGGGGCTTCCTCCCTCCTTCCATGAAGCCATGGCACAAGACAAAGGCCCAAGATGGTATTCCTACATGGTGGGAGAGACAACAGGACAAAAACTGGTTCCTTCAGGCCACTTATTAGAACACTAATCCCACACACGAAGTGGAGCCTTTGTGACTTATTCATCTAGTCTCCCCACTTCTTACTGTAATTGCATCGGTCATTAAATTGCAATGGATTTTGTAAAGACACAAATGCCGAAAACATAATAGCATTTACTTATAAAATTGAATGACCCCATTACTTTTAATAATTCAATAAATGCCATCGCAAATGAAATCATTTCAGGTAGCAAGTATTTCATCTTTGACAGATACACCAAACACTGTAAAAACAACTGTTTATGTTTAAAGTTTTTGTTTAAACAGATAGGAATTTACTCTGAATTTTCACAGTTTCATCAAACATATCCACAAATAATGAATTCATGCTGCCGTGACCTGTTAAGGACACAAGAACACCTAGACGAACGAGATCAAAGACAGCTACAAACACTATGCACTCATTTGCACATGGTAGACTCTGCAGCATGAACGGGCCCAGGTTGTCTTTGTGGATTTTATTGATAGGAAACACTAATCCTTTCTCCCAAAGTTAAACAGACTTTCTAACTTGCGCAAAGCTACTTCATGCCTGACCTTAGGCTATAGGGCTTTCTAACCACTCCCTAAGGTACAGTTCTAATCTCCACACCTCTAAGGTTAAATTCCATCAACATAAGACTGTGGAGACAGATAGGCCTAGGCCTCTCTCTCATCAAATTTCACTTGGGGTGGGGGGAACTGGAGAGATGGCTTAGTAGTTAAGACGCTTGTCTGCAAAACCAAAGGTGCCATGTTTGATTCCCCAGGGCCCATGTAAGTCTGTTGTACAAGGTGGCGCATGCATCTGGAGTTCATTTGTAGAGCTAGAGGCCCTGGTGTTCTCATCCTCTCTCTCTCTCTCTCATAAATAAATAAAATATTTGAAGCTCTCTTAGGGGCAGTACATGGCATATCACCTTCCTTTAACCAATAGACATGACTTTTTAAGATAGTTACCTCTCCAACAACTGACACTGAAAATTCCTTATAATGTTTATATGCACAATAAATACTAAAATGACTTTGGAATATCATGTGCTATTAGTTGCTTTTAGTCTGAACAATAGGCACATATGTAGAGATCCTAAAAAACATTTTACTGTGCTTTTTAAGCAGTCCAACTTCTTTTTCCTGTCCACTTCCCAGTCTTCCTACTTTCTTGGCTCCAGATTGCCCTCTCTTGGGCGTCAGCACATACATGGTTACGGAATTCAACAGGCCCGAATGGCGCTGTGCTTTTATGTGTTATAAGACAAGCTTACTTCTATGTCCATTGACTTCTGTAGGGATTATAATAAACATTACACAGCATTGGTCTCAATTTAGGGCTTAAGTGGTTCAGCAAAGTTTCAGATTTTGCCTTACTGTAGAGAACTATGCTATGAAAGAACTGTGTCTAGAACCTTTTCAGATTTAGACTTGTCAATCATCTACTGGTTAATTTCCTCTCCATAAACACAAATTCTTTTATGTTAAACAAAACCTCTTGATCTTCCCTTTAAGACACAAATGGGGCATATTAGGAACTGGGGAAAATTGTGGAAAAAAGAGGAGGTGTGAGTTCTTCACCTCAGTGAATGGGAATGCAAACTGACTGGAAAAATGGAGAACTTACTCTTGTTGAGATAGTTTTCGTACAGCTACAGAGACAGGGCGTGAGCCAGTTACTCCTGGTTGCTACATACCAGCCAATAAGAATAGGAGCAGATGAGATGGTTTCAGCAGGAACTGCAGCAAAGCCAAGAATATTGAAAGAGGAAGGAAGGAAAGCAGTTGAAAAGAAACGATGAGCTAGGACTTCAACTCAACCTTCAAGGCTTACTGTAGATGACATCCAGAGAAAAATGAGGATATCACGTAAGAAAACTATGCTAGCATGTAATCCCCAAGTAGTAGCCAGGTTTCCACTAAAGTGAAAGGGAATAAGATGAATTCAGACTTATTAGAAATTTCAACGATGGACAGAGAACTATAGGGAAAATGATAGGCCAAGGATCAAGAAGCCAAGGTACATACAGAGATGGGCAGAGCTGTCGGAGTTGAACTCCCAGTATATAAGGGCATCAGAGGCACCTGCCGCCAGGTGTGTTGGTCCCTCGGGAAAGTGTGTGTTAATTATATACCTACATCAAAATATGCTTTATTCAAAACAAACAAAAAAAAATAACTACGGAGTACGCATAAGCTCGAGGAAGCTGTGATAGCTTCAAAATATTTTCTTTTTGATATCTTATCATCTATTTTCATATTATATAAGGATAAAACAGTATGGAGGAAGATGGTTGGGGCTGAGCGTGGTGGCGCACGCCTTTAATCCCAGCACTTGGGAGGCAGAGGTAGGAGGATCGCTGTGAGTTCGAGGCTACCCTGAGACTCCATAGTGAATTCCAGGTCAGCCCGGGCTGCAGCAAGACCTTACCTATACTCTGCAACTAATTCAGAAACTGAGTCACAGCTGCTATCGATGCTGCTAGGATCACTGAAGCTTTTTTTTTTTTTTTTTTTCTTTCCAGAAGTGATGTGTGCACTTTGCCTATAGTCACAGGCAGAGAATGAAAGACAAAGTGAACACCTTCACAACATTACAGGGAATGTGATATTTCAAGAGGAGAGTGCATCATGAAAACTAAAACTAAGTGCTTCTCATTTCCTTTAGGGATTCCTGTTATATAATTTCCATTTTAAATGAAGCAAAAAGACTTCCAATAACCAGAGAAACACTTAAAAATTAAGAAACACTTGTTCTAGTTAATGTGTCTGAATAGTATCAAGAAAAAAAAAGTTTCCCCTAGGAGGTCATTATTATTCAAAAATTACTCTAATTAGGTCATGAATATATTAGGCCTTATTCAGTGCCAACAAGAGAAAAAATAGAATTGGAAACCTGACACATATAATACTCCCAACTTGTTAGGGCGATTTTATTCCAAAATGCCATTAAGAGATGAAAAGGTCACCCTGTAGGGAAGTAATTGGTACAGCACTCTTGTAACTGATTACAGGGGCTTTTATTTGTTTTTTTCTTTCTTTCTTTGAAAAGGGGTCTTTCTAGATAGAGAAAAGTTTGTGTGTGTGTGTGTGTGTGTGTGTGTGTGTGCAAGAGAGAGAGTGAGAAACACACACACACAGATCCTGATTGGATGAATATTTGGTTCTTTTAAGACACTAACAGAGGAACAAAGGGGAAAACAATAGCTCGTCACAAAATAAAACGGACACACTTGTAGACTGACTACACATTGGGCAAACATTGTAGGAAACACAAAGGTACAGGAATTTCCTGGTAAGATTCATTTTTTTTTCAGTAAATGATTCCATTTCAGTGGTTTCTTAGAATCTGCTACACAGACAGATTCTCTGTCTATAGAAAAAAAAAAAACTATAGAAAAAAAAAAACAACAAATATTAGGTTTTAATGGTTAGGTGTACCCAAAGGAAGAGGCTAGAATAGAAGGTTGAAAGTCCTAACTTTAACTTTCATTAAAAAAAAAAATAGCTTAAGAGAATACGATCATTCATGAACTATGAATACAGTGTCCATGTGGGAGTCCAGACTCTCCCATAAGCCACATTGAACTCCACACTGACAGCTGAAACCTGTAATCATCCCAAGGATTTGCAAAAGCATCTGCAGTTGGCACCAACAGGGGGACTTTGCAATGTGAGTTCCAGCATGACCTCCATTTTTCTAATATAATCACATGCTTTCTATGTTGTCTTAGATGGTAGGTTGGGGTGCTCACAGTCAGAATTTCTTCATTCAAAAACGTACTGAACAGTCGGCACGTGGGCAAGATTTCCAAGTCACTGACGTGCTTCCTTACTCCAGTTGTGCTACTGTAAGGAAAACACCCAAGGCTGGGCACTTCACAGAGAAACAAACAAGGCAAATAAAAAATTCCAGAACCTCGGGCTGGAGAGATGGCTTAGTGGTTAAGGCGTTTGACTACAAAGCCAAAGGACACGGGTTCAATTCTCCAGGACCCATGTAAGCCAGATACACAAGGTGGCACATGCATCTGGAGTTCATTTTCAGTGGCTGGAGGACCCGGTGCACCCATTCTCTCTCTCTCTCTCCCTCTTTCTCTCCCTCTGCCTCTTTCTCTCTCACTCTCTCAAATAAATAAATAAATAACATTAAAAAAAATCCAGACACTTGAACTTGTGTTCATCTTTCATTCTTTCTTTTTTCTTCTTTCTTTCTTTCTTTCTTTCTTTCTTTCTTTCTTTCTTTCTTTCTTTCTTTTTCTGTTCTTTTTTTTGTGGTGAGGGGGCAGACAGACAAAGTCTCACTGTGCAGAACAGTCTGGCCTTAAACTTGTTATTCATCTGCTTCAACTTGCCAAGTGCAGGGATTGCAAAATTGTAACTCAGTGTCAGACTTAGACAGAAGGTGGAATATTTCTTACTTTATATTCAGTCATGTGTCCAAATATATATATATATATATATATATATATATATATATATATACATAATGTATACATATATATAATGTATGTATATATGTATGTATACATATATACACAAACATAGGTGTGCATGTAAACATGTGCACCCAGTCACACATTTAGTCTGAATTCTTTGGAAGTCTATTATAGGTGTTATGCCTATTTATTTATTAATTCTTCAATGGTAGTTTCCTAAAAATGAGGAAATTATTCTATATAATTCCAGCATATTATCAACACAAAGAAAACATATTATTGCAATAATCTGATATAATTTACAGACCTTATTTAGAATTACAAAGTGTTCCAACCACTGCTGTTCACTATGTATGCTTTTTTAAATATTAAAGCACATAAAAATAAAAGAAATTGAGAAAATAAGATTCTAGAAAGTTTGTTTATGAGAGTGCATTTGGTTTTAGTGGATGACAATAGCTAGCCTTTTTATTTAATATTTAATTTTTATTTAATCAAAAAAGTTGTGTGTCAACTTTTACATAAAAGAAAGTTAAGCTTCCATTGACTAATTTTACTCTTTAGTGCAATCCTCCTTATTCTAACTTTATCAAGCAGGAATGAGATACTCAGAGAGCGGAAGCAGGTTGCTTGTGATAGGGAAACCTGGGTAGCAGATCGGCTACAAAACTTAACTTTTCTTCATTACACCATCTTCCTCATAGCATGAAAGAAAAGACATTAATTATGGATGTTTCATTACCCTGGAACTTCTAATCTTCCTGAGAGAAATATACAAGTACATAAGCACTTAGAACATTAGAGTAAGAAATTTGTCTTCATTTAAAGTTGTAACCCAATTGCTACCCTGCTCCTACCTCTTTAATTCCCCGCCCCTCACCGAGTTCTTCTGAAGCATTTGTCATCATTTATCTCAGTAAAGTACTCACATACTCTGTGCTTCTATTGTGTGTCTTCCCACCACAAGAGAGTAGCAAGAAGTGCCTTGCACGTAGTTGTTGAATAAATGATTGACTTTGGTCAGCTTCCTACTTTTGCAGATGAAGAAAACCAGAGAGAATGAGTTGCTGGAGATCAGTTAATTTATTGTTCTAGGACGTCCCTGAGTTGGATGGAAGCTGATGAATTAATTCAGTCTTGGTTAGCAGGGAGCGTGGAGGAGGGGCCTGTGCAGTCACAGGCGCTGGACAGTGGAAAGGTGAGCTAGGGTGGACCATACATAAATGGTGGAAAAATGGTCCTGAGCAAAGACACAGGGCAGGATACTCACAGCACAAGTAACTGGGTCCATTATATAACTAGACACTGAGGAAATGTCAGTAGGAGAGATGATAAAAGATGGGGCTTAGAAACAATGATGCCACAGAGTAGAGTTCATCTTTATACCTTCACTGGAGAAGTTTAATTTTTTATTTATTTTTTTCACTTACTAGAGACAGAGAGAGGGAGAGAGAGAGAGAGAAAGCAGGCAAGCGAGCGAGCACACCAGGGCCTCTAGCCACTGCAAACGAACTCCAGATGTATGTGCCACCTTGTGCATCTAGCTTACGTGGTAGCTGCAGAATTGAACCTGGGTCCTTAGGCATTGCAGGCAAGCACCTTAACCACTAAGCCATCTCTCCAGCCCTATTTCTTTCTCTTTTTTTTGAATATTATTTATTTATTTAAACATTTTGTTGGCAAGTTCCACACATACAGACAATATATCAGGGTCATAGTCCCTTCCCTCCACCCTCCCTATTCTCCCTTCACCATATCCTTTCTTCTTCCAACAAGTCTCCCTTCTATTTTCATACCATCGTGTTTTTTTTCTTCCTACAATGAAGATGTTGTGTGGACAGCATCAGCCACTGGAAGGCCATGAATACAATGACCACTTTGTGTCTTAAAGACAGTATTGAAAGCACTCCTCCTCTTCCATTTGCTCTTAGATTCTTTCTGCCACCTCTTCTGCAGTGGACCTGGGTCCTAGAGGGTGTGGCAGAGATGTCTCATTACCTGCTGAACACTCCTCTGTCAGAGTAGTGTGATTCTGATAGGCCAAATAAATTGGGTATTTTTTTTTGTTAGTAAAACATTTAAGTCGTCAAAGGCTAGCCTCCTTTGTACTCTGAGCAAAACAATTACATTTAGTAAGATTTAAACAATGATGTTCAGGGGTTAATTCACATGTACATCTTTTCTGAATTAGTCTGCATTTTTATTAATGATTTTTGGTTTTTGTTTTGAGGTAGGGTCTTACTATAGCCAAGGCTGACCTGGAATCCACTATGTAGTTTCAGGGTGGCCTCAGATTTTAATGAATTTGATACATTATTTTCCAAGGAATTAATAAGCAGATCACATCTTCAATTGAAGTTCAGTGTTTCCAACATGCTGCATAGTTACTAATGGAAAGGGACAGACACCAGGAGTTATGTGGTAAGGGGGCAGCATGCCAATGGTTACCTGGGCATGCAGAAGTGGTGAGATTAGAACCTGGCCATTCAGACGTTCATTAAGAGGATCATTTTCACTTACACATGAAAAGGTTAGCCAGGGGTTATCGATTATACAAGGGTACCTAATGGACGCAAAAAGCAAAATTCATGCTTAGATCTCTTGATTCTAGTATTCTCATAATTGTCTTTCTTCTTTCTCTCTCTCTCTCTTCCTCCCTCCCTTCTCTCTTCCTTTCACTCACTTTGTTTCTTTCTCTCATTCCTTTCCTTTCTTTCCATCCTTCCTTTTTTTAAATTTCTTTCTGTCTTCTTTTTAGGTTGTACATATCTGTTTATCATATACTAATTGCATAAATTACAGATTTCATTACATCTTTCATATCCATCATCAAGTTCCCAGGCTCTGAATGCTGTCATCTCTGATCTGCTCTTGATGGGGATGCACGGCACAACTCTTCCCTTGTTGAGACCACATACTGAGGCATATTAGTGAGTCACAGGACACAGAGCCACTTTCTCAGCTGTTATCTGTGATACTTCTTGATACCATTATCTGATTGGAGAGGGTTAAGTTATCTCATTCTTACATGTCTCCCTCCTTTATACACTGCATGAAACTTGTCACTAGTGCTCCAGGACCTACGACAGATTTCATACATGTTTCTCCAACAATAGCCAGTGGCTCAAAAAAGGAGATTGAAAGCATTCTATGTTGCAGACTGAAGAGGTGGATCAGCAGGTTAAAAGTGCTTGCTCATAAAGCCTGAGGGCCTGGGTTCCATTCTCTGGTACCCATGTAAAGCAGGATGCACAAATTGGCACATGCATCTGAAGTCCATTTGTAGTGGCAGGAAGTCCCAGTGCACCCATTCTCTCTCTCTCTCTCTATCTCTATCTCTCTTTCTCTCTGTCTCTCTCAAATAATAAATAAATAAAATATCTTTAAAAATAGGGAACAACTGAGCCACAAGGCACTGGAGAGGGTACAATGGAGACTGACCTTAGTCTTCTACAGCTTCCTTCCCTCCCTCCCTCCCTCCCTCCCTCTCTCTCTCTTTCTCTCTCCTCTCTAACTCTTTTATATTAGTTATCTTTTTCTTCCTTTTCTTAGTGGGCACTGACCTGTAACTCCTAGTACTGGCATGTGGCTTTCATCCACAATGAGCTTTTGATCAGAGAGACCTACAAGGTCTCCTAAAAGAAAGACAGATTTCTGTCAGAGTACTTGATGACCCACCAAAGGTTAGTGGTAAGACCCTACTGCTGAAGACACCCTATGTGGTTGACACATAAAATGGTATGACATGGCTGGAAGGTAGAAGAGAGTCAGTCCCCAGACAGTCAGCGTGTCTAGTGCCAGAAGGTGCTACATGGGCGACTGGGGAAAAATGACCAATATCTGTCCAAGCAACTCATGGTCTAACCTACTCAGCAGCAAATAACCTGTCATGATGGTCACACAAGTGCAATAGCGGCACACAGCCATGGTGGGAAACCAACTGTTCTTAATTTGGCTAACTGATCTGCTCATTGGAACATGACCCATAGCTGGAGCTGGGAAACAAGTCAGAACCATATCCAAACATGAGCCCACTCTCCATTATCAAGCTACCACCAATCATGGGCTACAACGAGGGCCTACACCTATTAAATTCTCTATAAAAAGAAAATAAGGGTTATCCCATTTGTCTGGTGCTAACTTTACTCTCCGTTGGAGAATCTGCTTCTCTCTTTCAGATACACGCAGATCCTAAGGAGAGAACCACCCCATCATACCTCAAAAGGGCCCCTGCTGAAACTAAGAATAATAGGTGAAACAAGCAATGGTGCTGTTTTCTTGCTGAACTGGGTACCAGAACAAGGGTGAAGGAGATCAACACAGAGAACAATCAACCCCTACCAAATCAGATATCCAGAGTCACAGAGGCTCCTAAGACCTCATAACTGAAGCAGACTTAAAATGAACCCAACATGGCTCAGGGAAATTTTGCAGGAAAGGGGGCAGAAAGAATGTCAGAGCCACACGTTGGGTCATGATATGTAGAGACATTTCTCCTACCCATAACTGTGGGCTAACTCCAGAATGCATGACCCATATACCTCAACAAGGAGGGGCCAAGGGGAAGGGAGAGGACATGGATGAGCCTAACAATGGTACCAACTAGACTGTATTCATTGAGTACAAAACTAATTAATAAAAAATAAATTAATTAAATTAAAAAAGAAGAAGAGGAGGAGATGGAGGAAGAGAACTAATAGTTACTGAACACCTACCATTGTTTACCACCATAATAGGTACTTTGTATTAGCAGCGAATAATAAAAGCACTGTGAATTTGAAAAAAAAAAAGAAAAGGAAAAAGAATATTCCGCATTGGGAGATTCTAAAGCATATGGGAAGTGGAGGGTTAACTGAAAGGGGCACTCCATCATGAAGCTTCTGGGAGGTCTTCATGCACAGTGGGAGCAGGATTTGGTTATGATGGGGTCTACCTGGGCTCCTGTAGGTAATCCCTCACCTATGTTCTGTATGAGATGCCAATAAACTCACAGGTTTGCTAAATGCACACACACACACACACACACACACACACACACACACACGCATGTATTCCTTTTTTTATATGCTGACTCCATTTTCATTTCCAAAATGAAAATTTGATTATCAGATTTGTGTGTTTGTGAATGTTCATTCTTTTGTATTTTAAAATATTTTTAAAATTTACTTATTTATTTTTATTAGAGAGAGAGAATGAATATGGGCATACCAGGACTTTTAGCCACTGCAAATGAACTCCAGATGCATGTGCCACCTTCTGCATCTGTCTTATGTGGGTTCTTGGGAATTGAACCTAGGTCCTTAGGCTTCATAGGCAAGCGCCGTAACAGCCAAGCCATCTCTGTAGCCCTCTTTTGTATTTTTATTTATATAGAATCTTGATTACTTAATTCTTGTCAGTATATTTGACAATCTTATTGTAAGTATATGTAGAATTTATTCATTCCAGTGCAAGAATATTGCAAGTTTATCCAGTCCTTACTTGAACAAATTTAGGTTATTTTCAGTTTCTTGTTAGTAAAACACAGGCTTGTAAAACCTTAATTTTGCACATATCTTTGTGCACACATACAAGGTGAGAGAAAAAATTTTAGGAAAGAATAAATAATTCAAAATATGCCAGCTTAACATTTTATAGATACTGCGGTATTGTCTTTTTAATATTTATTAACAAGGTATCTTCATATCACAGGAATGGTGGTGTTCACTTCTCAGTTCCTCTATCAGTTCTGGATGCTATAAAATGTTTTAATTTTGCTAGCCTTAATATCTCATTTAAATATACATTTCTTTGTATATTTGAGAAATTCATGAGACTGATGATCATTCATTTATTTTCCTTTTCTTTATGATCGTTTCATAATGTTCACCTATTCCTGGTCTTCTTTCCTTTTTTTTTTTGTTTTTCTTTTTTTTTTTTCCTTTTTTGTGGTAGGGTCTCACTGGAGCCCAGGCTGACCTGGAAATCACTCTGTACTCTCAGGGTGGCCTCGAACTCATGGCGATCTTCCTACATCTGCCTCCCGAGTGCTGGGATTAATGGCGGCACCACCATGCCTGCATTTCCTTTTCTTTCCTTTTTTTTTTTTTTTTTTAAGTGCTGTGACTTCTATGTCTTAATAGAAAATTCGCTCTATTTGAGCCTTATTTCTCTAAATATTATTCCCTGGTGTCAGTGGCCTCGGGGGTTTTGTCTTTTGGCTATGCAGATTTCTGCTGTGCCTATGTTTCAGATTTATTATTTCTTCAGTTGATAATGACTTTTTTTCTTTAAATGGCACTTAATCAGTTCAAAATTAAAGATACACACATTCTTAAATTCTTCTGGCATCTTGGGGTTTTATTTAAGTTTTAAATCTTTTCATTATCTGGAGTCTGTTATGACGGAAAGAATGAGTTGGGGCCCCACATTCATTTTCCCCACTGGTTGTCAGACGTCACAACACTAATCATTAAATCTAGTTTGCCCCTCATCTTTAAGATATAAATCATTACATAAACCTTAGTCTATTTAGGATTGTATATTTTCTTCCTTTATTCTACCTGCCTATTTTTTGTCAGCATAAAACTAAGGTTTTACATGTGTTTAAAGTATGTTTTACCACCTGAAAGCTTCTGTAGTTTTCTGTTAATTTAGAAATTTCCTGAATATTTTGCTATTACATAAGATACGTTAGGATGATCTTTTCAAATTCTTTTGAAATCTTGTTGATAGCTTTGAAATTTAAATTATACATTAGACATAATTATGATTTCGAATAGAAATGTGTCTTCCGATCTTAAGAGCATACATTTTCATTCACCTGCATCTGCTTTTGCTCTTTGGCGGAGTGAAAACATTTCCTTTGCAGTGGGCTTACACCTTGTTTATTAAGCTTGCTCTAAGAGATATTTTCTGACTGCTATAGTCAGTTACTTATTTCATTGAATACTTGCTTCTAATTGTTGTGTATATTAAGACTGCAACCAACTGTGTCTTAAAATGTTTCTTTCTATGAGTTTTCCCTGACTTATATGAGTACTATACATACAATTATACAATGTCAAAATGTAACAAGATTTTATCCCCCCCCCCATTTATATTATAAATGTCATTCTTGGACTGGAGTGATGGCTTAGTGGTTAAAGTGTTTGCCTGCAAAGCCAAAGGACCCAGGCTCAATTCTCCAGGACTCATGTAAGCCAGATTCACAAGATGGCACATGCATCTGGACTTTGCAGCAGCTGCAGGCCCTGGCATGCCCATTCTCTCTCTCTCTCTCTCTCACATAAATAAATAATAAAAATAAATCAATGTCATTATTTAAGAAAAAACTTCAATATTTATGTCATTCAAAATAATTTTAGTAAGAGTACTAATATTAGTGTTTTCTTTCCTAACTGTAGATGCAATGAATGACCTTTATGCTTCAATGTGAATCATGGCCTTGAATTTAAGTTCACAGTGTTAAGAATATTTCCACCTCTGCATCTTATGTAATGGTGTTTCAAATTTGCAAGCAGAGAGAGATAGAGAGAAGAGAGACAGACAGAGAGAATGGGCACACTAGGGCCTCCAGCTACTGCAAATGAACCCCAGATGACTGCGCCACTTGTGCCTCTGGCTTTATGTGAGTGCTGGGGAATCTAACCTGGGTCTTCATGCTTTGCAGGCAAGTGCCTTAACTACTGACCCATGCCTCCAGTCCAGCTGAAACATCTTTTTTTTTTTTTTTTTTTTTTTTTTTTTCTTTTTGAGCTAGGATCTCTCTCTGGCCCAGGCTGACCTGGAATTCACTATGTAGTTTTAGGGTGGCCTCGAACTCACGGTGATCCTCCTACCTCTGCCTCCCAAGTGCCAGGATTAAAGGTGTGTGTCATCATGCCTGGCTCAGCTGAAATATCTTGATGAGCACATTACTACCAAGGTATCCTTCCTCTTCTCATATAGATCTCCCTTAATCAACATTTAACATTCCACTCTTTTTCTTCTCATTTTTGGTAATTTTCTTTTTGCTAGTTGAATTAATAGCCACAGGACAAATGATATTTTCTTTCTTTTTTAAGTTCATGTTTTCAAGTTTGTTTGTTTTTTTTTAAAGACATATTTGAGGCTAGGAAGATTACTCAGTTGGTAAAGGGACTTGCTTGCAAAGCCTGCCAGCAGGGTTAAATTCCCTAACTACTGACAAAAGCCACTGGCAAAAGTGGCCCAAGTAACTGCATTCCTTTGCAGCACCAAGAGGCTCTGGCATTCACACACATGCACACAAACACACACACACACACACACACACACACCACCCATGCAAATATATATATATATATATATATATATATATATATATATTAGTTTTTCAAGGTATTATCTCACTCTAGCCCAGGCTGACCTGGAATTCACTCTGTATTCTCAGGGTGGCCTCGAACTCATGGCGATCCTCCTACCTCTGCCTCCTGAGTGATGGGATTAAAGGTGTGCACCACCACGCCTGGCCCAAATAAATAAATTTTGGAAAAAAATTAACTCAAAGAGAAGTGTTAAAAAATCATCACATGCATTTCTTCCCTTTGAAATGTCCCATTTTTTTTTCAATTGAATGTTTCTCAAGTATAGTGCTTCCTCATGTGTGAGTCTATTTTGCTCGAAACACATTTTCATGTACATCACAACATTTTAGTATAATATTTTCTAGGTACATTGTACGTTTGTTTTCTTTTTAAATGTCTGCTGTTCAAGATATACTTATTTTATTTCACTCATGTTTAATTTTTCTCTATTTTTACTATTTATGTGTGTGTGTGTGTGTATGGGCATGTAGGCGCAATAATATGAATATACATATGGAGGTCAGAGATATACTTTGGGGTGCTTTTGCTTTTCTTTTTTTTAATTTTTTTTGTTCATTTTTATTTATTTATTTGAGAGTGACAGACAGAGAGAGAAAGAGGAAGATAGATAGAGAGAGAGAGAATGGGCGTGCCAGGGACTCCAGCCACTGCAAACAAACTCCAGATGCGTGCGTCCGCTTATGCATCTGGCTTACATGGGTCCTGGGGAATCGAGCCTTGAACCAGGGTCCTTAGGCTTCACAGGCAAGCACATAACTGCTAAGCCATCTCTCCAGCCCCACTTTTGCTTTTCTTTCACCTTATTTAGAGACAGGATCTCTCTTAACCTGTCAGTATTAACTTCATTTCTATTTTTATTTACCAATGGTTAATAGAATCATAATTTGATGAAAATATCTAAATTTATTTCATCTGGCTTCAAACTTATTGAGAACGTCATTTAAAGCTAACATACACCTGCTATTTATTTATTTTTTTATAAAATGTGGTTGGTTACAAATAGGTTTTACTCTGTACTTGCAGAGTCTAATTTGGCATACACCAACCAGGGGAAACTTATTTGTTGTGTCATTCAGATTCTCTAAGGCTTTACGAATATAATTAAGACTCATTGGAACTAAACTCTGCAAAAACACATTAAAAACCTCAGTTGGGAAAAGGAATGCGGCTTTTGTGAAAACATACCACAGCGGGTAGTGCCACGTCTTTCAAAAGGCAAAAACTTAAGGATTTCCACAAATATTGTTGTCTGAGCTATGTATTGATCTGTCACAAACATGTGCATACTTAACAATCTTTGTGGCATATCTTGAATTAGCATTTTTCTCTTGCTCCTGGATGCTTTATCAAAAACAAACCCAGAAACAGCATCTGAGGAAGCACTCCCAGCTGGTGGTCAGCGTTTCCTGGTGCCAAGTACAAAGAACAAGACCAACCATGTTTCGGGTCTTGATACTCTCTGTTGGAGGCAGGGCCTGCTGCACATGGTCAAACCTGTCCTAGTTTTCCTGGGGACAATCTGGTCATTACACTCTTATTAAATTGGCTATTACTCTCAACTTCTAAAGCATGACCTTGCTCTGAAATCCCCATGGAAAAAAAAATAGTACAAATATAGGCTTAACACTATAACCCTAATATTTGTTTGTATTTTTTTTGTAGAATATAGTTAGGTAGATGATGATATAAGTGAAATTTAAACATACAGCTCATTAAAGTATCATGACTCTGTAATTGACAATGAAAAACAGCCACAACAACAAAAAACCTCTCTAGATGCATGGATGAAAACATGGGGATCACACAGATAGCTCATACCCACCAGCGAAAGCTTGGCTTTCTCTCTGGATCCTTTGTGTGTATAGAGATGTCTCAAATCTTTCAGAGACTGCCAGCATGCCCTTTCTTTGATACAGGATTATAAAGCAGAGCTGAGAAATGTGTCGTGGATCCTGAACTGACAGATGTCTGGAGCCGAGAAAACATCAAGGATGCCAGAGCTCTGTGGCTTGTTGCTGTTAAGACAAAGATATCTTCTTCTGTGCTGAGGACTCTCGATCGTAGGTAGTTTTTTTTAATGTTGAAAAATCCTAACCTCCCATGCCCATAATTAATATTACAAAATATACTATTTTTGGCCTGGCTATAATTTTACAACCCACTCGTAGTACCCGTTGCTGTGGATTAATGCTTTGATTTCATTCAAACATGAGATATTATAAACCATAAAGTTCTGAAATGTTCCTGAGAATAGTTTTCATAATGCTTAGTCCTTAGATGACTATAAATCATATGCCACTATTAAGCCAGAACTTTGTAGAAACTTCTCAGGTTGTCTATTTCATTCCACAGTCGGTGAGCCAGAAATAGGTGAGATTTAAGCTGGGCATGGTGGTGCATGGTTTCAATCCCAGCAGTTGGAGGCAGAGGTAGGAGGATCACCTGTGAGTTCGAGACTACCCTGAGACTACATAGTGAATTCCAAGTCAGCCTGGGCTATAGTGAGACCCTACCTTGAAAAACCAGAAACTGGAAAAAAAAAAGTAAGATTTATACAATATTATCAGTCCTTTAATGGAAAGCAGGAACTAATGTAAAAACATTAAAGAGAAATAGTGAAAGTTAAAATTTCTGTTTGGTTATATAGGCACTGCTTTTATCTCCTCCCAAATTTAATGAGATTAAGACTTATAGGATCAACTGAATGACTTATATTTTAGCAAACATGTCAGAATTTGTATTTTGTGAGAACATAAACATGGAGAGAACTTATCTATAGTTCCTCCCAAGAAGAGATGGAACCTAGCTGAGACAAAAGGATCATGAGTTTGAGGCTAGAACTGGTTATAACAATGAGACTCTTTCAGTCACATACACATGTACATTATCATACACACACCAGAAAAAAAGACTTTAAAAAAAGGTAGACACTCTCTCCAGATCCTTGATGGGTTGAGTCAGCATGTGACTTGTTCACAAGAGAGAGGAGACCACAGTGAAAGCATATGAGTTCCACACTGTCTCATGCACTGGACACGGAGAGCCTTCTTTTGTGTTCTCAGAACAGTATTAGAACAGCAAGCATGGTCTAGCTCACAAAGAAGAGAAACCCAGTGGAAAAGAATGGAGTACCCTTTTCTCCAGAACCAACAGCAGACGTGTGAATGTGTAACTTTCAGGACAGAAGACCACCTCTTAAGGCAGCCGTCCATGGGAGCCCAGGAAAGCCCAGCAAACAACTATGTATTTGACCATCTCATAGAATTCTTTTTTAAAAAAATATATATTTCATTTTTATTTATTTATTTGACAGAAAGAGAGAGAGAGAGAGAGAGAGAGAGGAGGATGGGCGCACCAGGGCCTCCAGCCACTGCAAATGAATTCAGACATGTGCGCCCCCTTGTGCATCAGGTCTAAGGTGGGTCCTGGGGAATCGAATCTGGCTTCTTTGGCTTTGCAGGCAAACACCTTAACAGCTAAGCCATCCCTGCAGCCCCATCTCATAGAATTCTGATAAGCAAATAATATGTTGCTAAGCCCCTTAATCCTGGAATGTTTTGTTACACAGCAAAGGATAACAGATGAAATACCCAAGGAATGTTCTCCTTCATAGAAACTTTCCTAAGTGTAGTGGCTTCTCATTTTGTTTAGAGATCACACCCAGAGTTGGCAGCCTGAATTCCCTACCCAAGTCTGAAACTCCCATGGCACAGGACCAGTTGCTGTACCTCAGCTTGCCACTGTATTGTGGGGTAGTAACTTTATAACAATTATGTGAAAATGAGATCATTAATGCATGACCGAGTCCAATAGAACAGTGGCTGGTGCTGTTGAAAGAAAATGAAATTTGTATACATATAGCAGCATTAGGAACACAGTGTGCAAACATGGGAACAAGACAGTCATGGAGACATCTGGAAGCCGAGCGGACAGACTTGAAACTGATCCCTTCCTCTCAGAACTCAGACAAAATCTAACCTCACTCATCATCAGTTTAGTCTCAGAATTCCTTCCCCAACAACGCTGAGACAGTGGACTTCTGCTGCTTGGGCCATACCAACAACAGTATTTTCAGTCACACGAGCACATGAGCAAACCTACCTGTGTCCTGCTTCAGTGCACACCCCATGCAACCTCGGCAGCATTTTCAAAACTTAAAAAGTAATAATGAGGGGCTGGAGAGATGGCTTAGCGGTTAAGCGCTTGCCTGTGAAGCCTAAGGACCCTGGTTCGAGGCTTGACTCCCCAGGGCCCACCTTAGCCAGATGCACAAGGGGGCACACATGTCTGGACTTCGTTTGCAGTGGCTGGAGGCCCTGGCGCGCCCATTCTCTCTCTATCTCTATCTGCCTCTTTCTCTCTCAGTCTGTCGCTCTCAAATAAATAAATAAAATTAAAAAAAATAATAATGATAATTTGCAAGTAAAACTAATTTTTGCTGAACAGGAACACCGGAACACCTTGCTTGTTAACAAACATCCCTTAATCTCAAATAGTACACATGTGCTTGGCTTAGGAGAATCTGAAATAACATGCATTCATTCTATTAGTTTCATTGCTCTAGAGGAGCCTAATTAAGACAGTATTACTAGAAAATATGCTACTTCCTTTGATAAGCACATCAAAGAGCAAACTCTATTATTTTATTTGTAACAAAAATATTGTTCTTTTATGGTTGCATTTTTTAAAGTATTTGTATTTACTTATTTGCAAGCAGAGAGAGATAAAAAGTAGACAGAAGGAATGGGTGTGCTAGGGTCTCCAGCCACTGCAAACGAATTCCAGTTGTATGTGCCACTTTGTGCATCTGGCTTCATGCGGGTGATGGGGAATTAAACACAGGTCGTTAATCTTTGCAGGCAAGTGCCTTAACTGCTAAGCAATCTCTCCAGGTCTGTTGTATTTAAAAATATCATTTATTTATTTATTTACTTATTTATTTGTTTATTTATGAGTACAGAACAGAGAGAGATAGAAGAGAAAGGGAGAGTGCCAGAGAGAGAGAGGGAGAGAATAAGAGAATGGGCAGACCTGGGCTTCCAGCCATTGCGAACTAACTCCAGATGTATGTGCCACTGTGCATCTGGATTTACATGGGTACTGGGGAACTGTACCTGGTTGTCAGGCTTTGCAGGCAAGTGCCTTAATCACTGAGACATCTCTACAACCCATGGTTGCATTTTTTTTTTTTTTTTTTTTTGAGGTAGGGTCTCACTCTAGCTCAGCCTGACCTGGAATTCACTATATAGGTCTTAGGGTGGTCTCGAACTCAAAGCAATCCTCCTACCTCTGCCGCCCTAGAGCTGGATTGAAGGCGTGCACCACCACACGTGGCTCCATGGTTGCATTTTTAATACATCTCACCTCTGGTTAGATTGAATTCAACAAATTGGCCTTAGAGTTAAAAAAGCGCCTTGTGACAACTGTTTCTCAGATACACCCTGAGTTCCACGTAAAGAGTTCAGCCTTCCTAACAATATGCTTGTACCTCTCTCCCCCTGGACACTATTAGGTTGGAAGAAAACTCAAAACAGAAAAGAGAGATTTACTGTCTGAATTTATAAGAAAGGCAGGATACCAGTTAGCTATTTAAATCTATTAAAACAAAACAAAAAGGATTTATTCTTGCATTCTTAGGGTTCTAACTCCTTGCTCTTTCTGGAGTCTTTCTCAATGTACACAAGTAAACAAATATTAGAGCTGCAGACCTCCTAACTGTTTGTAAGAACGCATACAAATTGTCTTGTCACTTCATCTCATTTGAAGCGCTTGTGGATTATCCTTCCATTTTAGCATGAATCCGCAATGAGGACCATTACTATAATGAAGATTTTTGACAGAAACAAATTTAAAATATGATTTTCCTTTGCTTTCCATCTGGTTAAAGACGAGTTAACACAGCTCAGTGTATATCTGCTCACACCCCCCCCCCACCCATTGTGTTTGGCTTATCTGAAAATTAGAACTGCTCCTTCTAAGACAATGGTCTGTAAGGCTCCAAGAGTAGTAACTCTGAAAAGAATTATAACAGTAATACTCATGCTTATCCAGTCAAATACAAATCAACAAGTCTTTCTCTAAGTTAGATGTGTCTGTGTCTAAATGACCAGGTTAATATCTAATTGTCTCTCCATAGTAAAAAAAAAAAAAAAAAAAAAAAGGCAAAGAAAAAAAAAAGGCTAGGTTGCCATGGCAACTAGGTAGAAAGTTTAGCTAGAATAATGTTTTCTTTTAAAAGAATGAGGCAATTTCAAGCTTTTTAGCACTATCTGGCATTAAAAATTGCTTTATATCCTCATTTTTAGATTGCAGAAAGTGATTGATCATTTTTATAAAGAAAAAAAAAAAAACCTGTCTAACAGATTCCCTCAGCACTATTTTTGAATCAGTGTTTTTCCTTTCTTCTCACTTTCTTTTGTAGCATTTTACACTCATGAATGAAGCAAATGGTCTTCTGTTCATTAGTTCACTGGACCTGAATAAAATGAGGATTTAGCTCCAATTCATTAGATTGGTGTATTGTAAAACTATCCTGGAAATAAATCTCTGGTTACTAAATGAAGAGAACCAGTGATTTTTCTTTTCTACTTTACAAGATAGAAAATGAGGTGTGTACCTTAAAACTTCCAAGAGGGTGCACGCTAACAAGGCAGTGGGGGCTCAGATCTTTCTGAATCAAAACAGGGCTCTTTCTCTTTTTATAGTCTCTCCCTTTGGCTTGTAATAAAGTTTTGTGATTTATTTCATGAATTCCCTTAATTGTAGACTCACCCAATTACACAGATCCTTCCAGAATGTTGTCTTCTGTCATGGTTTTTTTTTTTTTTTTCTACTCTAGACACATAATGCATTGAAAATCTTAGGTAAATCAATTGATATTTTTATGCTTACTGGTGCTTAGACATGGCCAAAAGGAAGGGATAATTTTCAGAATATTGTCACAGATTTTGGTATCATTATATATACACATTTTTCCATTTTAAGATAGAACAAGAGGATGGGGGAGATGGTTCAGTGGTTAAAGACACTTACTTGCAAAGCCTGATGGTCTGAAATGAGTGAAATGGAACCAAGTTGAAAGGAGCTAGAATCTAAAATTAGACTCTTCACAAAAGCAGTAAAAAAGCCCAGTTGCCAAGTGAGGCTTGGTACTACTAATTGCAAAGGAAGACAGAACGAGTGTGTAAAACAGTAAGATATTCTCAATATGTCATTAGGATACTGAAGATACCAGTGCAGGAATCAGTACTGAAAGGTCCTAAGGCACTACAAAGGGCACCAAGCCAATACAGAGAGAAAGCAAGTAACCAGACTTTCGCTTCTAGGCTCTAACCACTGTCATTCAATGAGTAGGATAAGTCTAAAAAGAATAAGAACAATTATTTGGGCTCTAAATCATTAATTAAATTGTTTACAGAAAAAACTAACCTTCTATTGTTGGGGAAAAAATGAAAGAAGAGTAAGATTAATAGAAGAGAACGAAAAGAAAAGAAATGCAATTCTCTGGACACAAAGTAACCTTTTGGTCATTTCACATATGTGAAAGTGCACAGATGGCCAAAAGGTGACCCTCCAAGGCAGCAATGTGAGACATGTGTAAGTTCTTTTCCTTAATGATCTTCTGATCTGTGTTTAACAGGGCTTTCTTTGAGTAATTTTATTACATTTATTTATTTAGTTATTTGAGAGAAAGAGGGACAGAGAAAGAGAGAGAGAATGGGCATGCCAGGGCCTCCAGCCACTGCAAACCAACTCCAAACGCATGCACCCCCTTGTGCATCTGGCTTACGTGGGTCCTGGGGAATCGAATATGGGTCCTTTGGCTTGGCAGCAAGCATCGTGATGGCTAAGTCATCTCTCCAGCCCCCTTTGAGTAATTTCATTATTGCTGAGAGCTCCCCTTCATACCACCAAACATACTGACAGGCCGTGTCCTTCTACCCTTGGAAAGAAAGTAGTAAGGCCAGGTGAAGGCCCAGGTCTATAGTCGCTGAACATGGTTCTGCTTCTGACCACCCAGCTCCTCAGAGTCATCACAGAGGACATCCAAATTTCCTCTGTTTACTTTTCTTCTACAACATGTGTTCTTTAGAAAGCTCAATTTAGTCTACCCACATCATAACTCTTTAGCCAGCCAACCTTTCCAACCCTCTGTCTTCCTTGACTAGAATCTCTACAACCTCAGTCCTAATTCTATTTTCTTATTTTTCCATTATCTCTGCATTATAACCAATATGTTATTTTCTAAAACATGACTCAAGTCATTGTATTCCTCTGTGGTAATGCCTTCAACCTCCCCACTGTTCCTGAGACATAAGTCAAACTCCCTCACATGGTCCACAAAGGCCTGCACTAGCTTTGACTAGTTATATAAATCTCCAACATTATCTTGTGCAGCTCCCTTCTTATTCCCTGTACTGTTCTCCTCTCACTAGTCTGTGATGTTGCTGAGCCACTAGAAGATGCCAAGAAGTCTACCCGTGAAATAAAGAGCTGGGTAGATTGGCAGAAAAGAAGACCATGCATCCACCTTGAATGCACTATCTTATCTCTTCTCCTTCTTACTTCTGTTTCATGCCTGCAAAGTGCTTTCAAAACAAGGAAAGAATTTTTTGTTTGTTTGTTTGTTTAGCCTTGGTTATTTAAAAGGTACACTACACTGTAAACTGTGAATAAGATACTTAGAGATTTCTATTTAAAACCACACGAATGCTCTTTGTAAGATGCATTTTTTCCAGTTCTTTTTATTAGTTATACATATTGTGTGTCTATAGCCATGATGGTTCATCGTTAGCCTTCTTCCTGCTGCTCCCCCCCCATGGGAACTGTGGGTCTTGCATTGTGGAGGTGGCCATCAGTTGTGGGGGAGAGGCAATGTCTCTGCGCATAATGACCCAACTTATGGCTGTAACAATCTTTCTGACCCCTCTTTATAAGATGCACTTTTAAAAAAATTAGTTGTCTTTATCTCGAGGGACTCTTGTGCCCTTAGCAGTATAAGTCACTAACGTAAGCAAAGGTCAAGACTCCTGCTTGGGTGAGTGGATCCACATTCAAGGCGCTGGAGACTAAGACAAGGAATACAGCAACCAGAAGGAACAAGAACAGAAAAGCGAATCATCTTCCCACTTGGCTTTGGGGATGGTGGCAAAAGCCAGGAGGGCTGTTTCCATGAAGGCACCATTCCTGTGAAGGAACCTGCAGATGCAGCCCGGCAATTAGAAGCAGTGAGAGAACATTGCCAAGCGTCCTCTCAGTACCTTAATCACAATAATTCCCTTTTGTGAGGTGCGCATTTGGAGAAGATATGATGAGCTGGCATCACCTCAATTCTCTAGGGCTGGGGTTGTGTCATGTGAGAGTCCTCCAGCACATCACGTTCCAGTCTTGGCCGTCTGCTCCTTCTTTGCCCACAGTAGACAAGGCTGTCATGTAGAAGATGAAATATATTTGCAAATTAATTAACTTGGTCCAGCAACTGGAGAATTGAATTCATGTTAAGGGTTCTATCTGAGTGATGGATTCTCAAGACATTGAAGGAATTAAATATCATAGTTCTCTTTCCTCCCTCTTCGCTTTTTGGATCGGATGGCTGTCTTTGTTCCACGCCTCTCATCTGGCTTGTGCGTTACTGCATTTCAGCCTCAGTGCTGACAGGCAGTGTTTGATTGGGGAGGTGATGACTTTGGTGAGAAGTTTTAATCTCTATAAGCACCTTGCGAATTCATTACAAAGCCACAAAGCTAACGAACACCAGATTGAAGATGAGTAGGAGGCAGTTGCATCTGAGTATCACTTCATGAGGATTCTTTCTCCTTGACAAGCCCATTGCTCTCTTTTGTAAAGTCAAGGAGGCAGATGGCCTGGTATAAAACTGAGATAAGGGTTTACAGAGTGGTAGATACACAATGGAAGCCTGTTAAGGAATTTTTGCCATCAGTGCCTCAAGCAAGGAGAACATATTTAGGATTCTCTTCTGGCTGGTATAAAAGAAAAATGTATTTATTTGCATTTACTTTAGATTTAAAATAATGTATATTCATAAAACATCTTAAAGATACTGGCAGTGTCATAGGGGAGTCATATTCACATAAAAGAAGAGAAAATTTGAATGGAAAGCCCTATAAGGACACATTTACTCAGATTATATTTGAAATGAAGCCCTGAAAACAAAGGGGATACGTATTAGGTTGAAATGTGGACAAGACTCTCCAAATCCCAGGAAAACAAAGCTAAAATAAGACATGTGGGATTATATCACATTAAAGTCTTTTGCACAACACAGGAAACAATCCATGTAGTGAACATATAATATCCAGAAGCATTTACTAAATATACAACTCATAATGGGTTAATATACAAAGTGTATAAGGAACACAACTAACTCAATAGCAAAAAATGTGAGAACATCTAACAGCAGACTCCCCAAGCAAGAAGCAGAAACAAATGATCTGTTCTAAAAACATACAATAGTGCTAAAAATTCATGTTTCAAAAGAAAATAACTTGATGAGATACTGCCTCTTTTCAGTTTAAATGATGATACAGATAGAGAGATATATATATATATATATAGATAGATGAGATAGATGAGATAGGTAGATATAGATATAGATTAGTTATAGATGGACAGAGAGGCCAGACATGGTGGCACATGCCTTTAATCCAGGCAGTAAGGAGGCAGAGGTAGGAAGATTATTATAAATTTAAGGCCATTTTGGAACTACAAAGGAAGTTCTAGGTCAGCCTGACCTAGAGTGAGATCCTAACTTGAAAAAAAAAAAAAGACAAAAGATAATAAGTGCTGGTCAGGATAGTAAGAAAAGGGAATTTTCTCATATTTTTGTAGAAATTCAAATTAATCTAGCAATTGTAAAAAATACTATTGAGGTTTCTCAATAGTATTGTACATACAACATTAATATGAGGATGAAACATTTAAACTCTGATATTTGTTGGCAGTAGACAAAAATGGAAGTGACTTGAGTATGTACCTACTCATGAATGGACACAGAAATTGTATATATATATATATATATATATATATATATATATATATATATATATGTGTGTGTGTGTGTGTGTGTGTGTGTGTGTGTGTGTGTATTTGTGTAGTAGAATACTATTCAGACTTAAAAAGGAATAAAATTATGTCTGTCATTTGCAAGATCTTTGGATGGAACTGGACAACATTCTGTTAAGTGAAGTAAACAAGTAAATACTTCATGATCTCATTTATATGATAAATATAAAAATGTTAATCTCACATAAATTTAGAATCCAAGTAGGGTTTACTGAGGTTTTGGAGATTAGAAAGGAGGGAATGCTGAGATATAGTGGAACAATAGGTATAAACTTGTAATTAGATGGGAGAATAATTTCTGTTATTCTTTTGCATGGCAGAGTGATTCTAGATAAAACTAACGTCCCACATATTTCACCACAGCAAGAACGAAGTATCTTGGTTTTTTTCACCATAGATAAATGACAGCCAGGTGTGTTGGATCACTCTTGTAATACTAGCACTCAGGAGGAGGGCTGATTCAGGAGCATCTCAAATTGGAAGGCCAGTCTACGTTACAAAGTAAGTTCAAGGTTAGCATGAACTATGTAGTCAGACCTTGTCTCAACAAACCAAAGGCTGGGGATGTAAATTGGAAATAGAGTGCTTGCCTAGCATGCTCAAGACCCTAGATTTGATCCCTGCCACCCACGCAAAAAGGAAAAAGATGTGTTGACTGTTTGAGGACATAAACACGTTTGCATTGATTTGGACATTATACAGTGTACATGTGTGTCAAACAATGATGCTATGACATGAGTAGGTATAAATTTTATGTCAAAAGTAATATGATCAAACTCTATTACGCCTATTAAAATGTCATTGTGAGGTCCATTACTTTGTATATCAGTGCAAAATAAACCATTTTAAATAAAAATGAGATGTTGGAAGAACACCTTTTATCACATGGTGATGATGAACCAATGAACGAACCAAAACTTAATGCTTTCTTTGTGGCAAATAAACATATAAGCAGAAAACCCAATCATTGGGAGACTGTGTTCCTCACGGTGAGCATGTATGTGACTTATTCATGAGCCTCACACAAACAACTTGCAGATATCTAGGGAGAAGAAAACCTAACAACATCCTGTTTAAAATATGCGTTGATTTAATTTTTAGGAGAAAGAGAAATGCACACACATAAAAAAAGTCTTAGAATTAAATGGCCTGCTAAAGAGAATTTGAGAGATATGTAATTTCGGGTTAGCTTGTAACAATTCTTTTGTTTTTCTTTTGGCATACAGTTCCAAACTTAAGGGATATGCAGCCGCTGAATCATTAGGATCAACTTCTTGGTACTGTAATAGTTAATCATTTCCAGAATATGTTTAAAGTAAATACTACAATTTATTTACCTTTTCATTTTTTTAAATTTTTGTTTATTTTTATTTATTTATTTGAGAGTGACAGAGAGAGAGAGAGAGAGAGAGAGAGAGAGAGAGAGAGAGAGAGAGAATGGGCGCGCCAGGGCTTCCAGCCACTGCAAATGAACTCCAGACACGTGCGCCCCCTTGTGCATCTGGCTAACATGGATCCTGGGGAATTGAGCCTTGAACCGGGGACCTTAGGCTTCACAGGCGAGTGCTTAACCACTAAGACATCTGTCCAGCCCCCTTTTCAGTTTTTTTAATTATTTTTTTTTCTTTTTCAGCACTAAGGGTGGGCTGCATGAACCATGTCTCATAGTGTGCAAAAGTGTCACGGATGTAGACCTATCCTACTCGTGTTTAGTGATTTTCAATGCGGAGCTTGGGGGGATCCTGTACCCCTTCCTCAGCTGAGAAAAATGAGGTCATTCTAAGGAAAGATAAGCTGCACAGTCACAGACAAAGACTACTTAAAGCAATGTTTCTCTGTGTTTGTATAGAGAAAGCCTTAAGGTCAGTGATGATGGTGAGGTACTGGAAATGCCCCTCTGGATGCCATGGGACACTCCTTTTCAGATAAACATGTACAGCTATCATTTATAAGCCCTACTTTTAGCATTTTATTCCTGAGACACTTCCATATATCTAAAGAGTATTTCAGTCTCATGAAAAGCCATCAGAATGTTATTAACTTTATATATCAAAAGTTTCTCATATAGAAGGAATACATATTGTTTGGTTAAATAATCCACTCTACCCCAGGAATCCAACAGTCAGAAGAATGCATCAAACTGTATGTGATCATAATCTGTGAGGGGGGGGAAATGTAAAGGTTTATACAAAGGCAACTATGTAGTTATATCCCACATTATAGTCTGTCACATTATAAGGACAGGGTTGCTTGTCTTCCTTGAGCCCCAAGGTTTGTTGTCTCTGGACAATGGATGTATATGTTTGAGGGAAGTTGTTTCTGTGAGGGGAAAGAAAACGGAGAGATGGTCTCTGTAAGCTGATAGAAGGGCTTTCATCACAATAGTGGATCACAATACTGGCTTTGACTTGTGGCAGAAAGGCTGGGAGAAATTCACAGTTTAAAGACTTATTCCATTCTGTCATGAATTCTCTAGAAAGAGACTGCTATGAGGAAGTCCTGGTCCGATTGTAGGAGGACAGTGATTCTCTGAATGAGAAAATAGGCCAAAGAATGAGGGTGAGGTAAAGCTTTGAACTCTTTCCTTTCCCCACTTAGTTCCACTTTTAATTTCATGTCATTATCCCCACTAGGTTCCACATATGAGAGAAAATATGAGATAGCTTGGCATTACTTTTTAATACTTAATAGGCCATATGTAAATTGTCAAGCCAATTGAGCATGAGTATCCTACCATTCTGTTTAAATACCGACTGTGTGTGTGTGTGTGTGTGTGTGTGTGTGTGTGTGTGTGTGTAAATCAGAGGTAACATTGGGTATGGGTCCTTGCAATCCACCTTGTTTGAGGCAAGGTCTCTCATTGTTTTCAGCTATATTCACCAGGATAGCTAGCCACTACCTTGCAGAGCATTCTCCTATCTCTATCTCTGTATCCCAACTCCCCATAAATATACTGGGATTAGGGAGGCTTACTTTACAGCATCCGGCTTTACATCTATTCTAGGGATCTGAACCCAGGTAACTGAATGCTTGCTAAGTAACAGTTTTATCCACTAAGACATCTCCCCAGTCCCCAGAATGTGCTTAAAATAATATATTTTTTCTTTGAGATCCTCCAACAGAAACATCTTCCCTGAGTGTTCCGTGAATGTCATCAGCAGGCCCTCATCACATTTCTGCAAAGAATCAGCTGTCACGTCATGTTCACATGTCAATTGGCCACACCTCCTCTCCCTCGGCCCTCTCTTCCTGTCTGGATGACGGTAAAGGTATGAGCTGCTGGCACACAGTGGACTTAGAATGGAAGGTACCTTTGTCCCCCAAACCCAAATGAACTATCTCTTAGGAATTATACCAGCTTCTCCTAGGAGCCCTTGATTTCCCTTTTTCTAAACTTGATTTTGTTGCCTCTACTCCCCCTCCCCCCACCGCCCAACACAAGCATAAACTTTAATGATGAAATTTCACGCTCAGCCAACTTCTTTATGGCCACTTAAGAAGCATCAGTGAGGTTATACACCTACTCTGGGGAGCACTGCCTCCTGTTCCTTCTTACAGAGGGGGAAACTGGGAGTAAAGTGTGGTCAAGCACTGGGCAGCACGCCCCTTCCACCCTTGGTAACACAACAGAGCGCTTAACGTCTTATCCCTGTATACCAATAACAGATAGGGAGTGACCTCTAGGCTTCTCCGATAGAGCCTGCAGCTCAAGTCACACCCGTGTCTTCCTCCATTCATCCCATCCATCTAATTCATAACCTTGCTTTGTTCTTTAATTAATCCTTGCTTCCCTCTACTCACTTTAATGGCTCCATTTCAACATGCTGACTTTTTTTTTGTGCAAGCATTTCTGTGGCTGCATCTCTCCTTACACATTTCTTATTTCCCAAACACAAGATGTCTCAATCACTTAGTGTTTAGTGATTTTTTTTTCTTTACCCTTGAGTACATCTCTTTTCATCTTCAACCTTGTCCTTGAAAATAATGTATACAATAACCTCTGCATTCAAATGCAAAAACAAGTATGTCCCACACGTTAGAGCTAGTTAACTACAGACTATGATTTTATGTCACAAATTTAAGTATTTGCATTTTAAAATGTCTTTTGCCTCCATTAAGCTCACTTATCAACCCTTGGAAGTTGCAGCGTGCGGCTGTGCTAATTGCAATATGCAGCCGTCTCATCGCGGCTGTAACAGGAACGAAATGGGGATTACGTCTCCCTAATGGATGTATGATCTTGAACAAGTCACTCAACTTCCATCAGTTTCATTTTCTCTGGCAAACTGACAAATTATTCCTTTTACCGGCAACTTCTGCACAGGACAGTCTGGAGGATCAAATGAAAAATGACATAAGTTCTTTGAAGCAACAACAAAAACAATGTCTGTTGGGGTGGAGTTATTTTCTCTTTTGATCACTTCATCCCTAAGGAAAAGCAAGGAACCACAAAGACGAAATCACAGATTTAAGAGTAAAGGGAAACTATGTTCTGTTAGTAACGGTTGCAGTCAGGTTCACGTTGCTGGCAGAACTCACTCGACCAAGAGAATCTTGTGGAAAAAAAGGGTTTTTTTTTTTGGCTTACAGACTCTAGGGAAGCTCCATGATGGCAGGGGAAAATGATGACATGAACAGAGGGTGGACATCATCCTTCTCAGCCACATTGGGTGGACAATAGGAACAGGACAAGGGGAAGCTGGATATAACACCCATAAGCCCACCCCCAAAAATGCACTGCCTCCAGGAGGTGTTAATTTCCAAATCTCCATCAGCTGGGAACCTAGCATTCAGAACACCTAAGTTTATGGGGGACACCTGAATCAAACCACCACATTCCACCCCTGAACCCCACAAACTGATAACAATCCATGATGTGAAATGCAATGAATTCAGTCCACCTTAAAAGCCCACATACTTTTTACCAATCCTAATGATATTCAAACATCCCCATAATGCAAGGTCTTTTAACTGAGGTGTAACACACACACAAAAAATCCCCCCAAAACCTATAATGGCACAGAATAAACACTCACACTGCAAATGATGGCACTGGGTGCAGCAAATAAAGATTCAAGCAATACAAGATTTAAACAGCGCAAACATCAAATTCTACAGTTCCAAGGGCAACAACTCTATCCAGTGACAAGGCTCCAAGTCTGATAATTCTAACCAGCAACAAGTCTCTGGAGTTCCAATTCCGCCCCTCACAGTCCTGGAAAACTTCACTCAGGGCCAGAAGCTATCCTTAGCAGCTGTCTTGTGGTCCTGGCATCTGGGTCTCCACTGCAACCCATGGTCCATAATCATGGCTCCATCAGGTCTCTATGCAGGCATCCAGCAAACCTGCTTCACACTGCCTGTGGCCATTTCCGAAACACAAGACTGTGTTGCTAACTCAGTGACCTCTTTACTACATTTCTTATACGCCATAATACCAGCTGGGTTGCCAATTTGATAATCCAAGGAGGGGGGATAAATCAGACTTTGAAGAACAGGACATTCCTTAAGCATTCAGGCCCCTTAAAAAGACTGCATTCTTCCTGCTGTCCCAGTACAGGTCAGCTGCCCAATCTCAATGGTGGTAATCTCTCAATTGCAGCTGAATAGGCAGAAGTTTTATCCAAAGATTTCATTTTTTTCTGTGCCCTATCCCTCTGCTCACACCAGTCTGTTTCTGTGTAAAGCAACCCTGCACAACTTCTCAGGACATGGTCATAACAGCAAGCCTCTCACACAAACTGCTTCTAGCCCAGTCCAGGCAAATCTCTTTCTCACCCTCACAAGCCAAACCTCACAGTGTATAGTTCTTACTGCATTTAGGTCTTTCAATTCTAACCAGAATAGTCCATCAAGCTGTACTTAGAGCACTTCAAGGCATCTCTTAGGTCAAGATTTCAAGTCCTTCTACATTCTTCTTGAAAGTCAGCTCTAAAAGGCCAAAGCCACACAGTCAGGGGTCTAGCAGCAATCCCACTCCTATGGTACCAACTTTACTGTTGCAGTCAGGTTTGCATTGCTGAAAGAAATCATTTGACCAAGAGCAGCATGTGGGAAAAAGGCTTTATTTTGGTTTACAGGCTTGAGGGGAAGCTCTATGATGGCAGGGGAAAACAATGTCATGAACAGAGGGTGGACATCACCCTCTTCAGCAACATTGAGTGGACAATAGGAACAGGAGAGTGTGCCAAATACTGGCAAGAGGAAACTAGCTATAACACCCATAAGTCTGCCCCCAACAATACTCTGCCTCCAGGAGGAGTTAATTCCCAAATCGCCATCAGCTGGGCACCTAGCATTCAGAACACCTAAGTTTATGGGGGGGACCTGAATCAAACCACCACAGTAACAAACTATAGCTTTATATTTTAGATTTTGTTTTTTGCTTATAACCTGTTCTGGAATCATCTTAAAAAGGAGACATTGGTAATCAGTTGGTAATAGTAATATCATATGATGTAAGAGCTGTAAGTACATTGTATATGTTCTGTAAATCTTTTGTGACTCTTCTCAAGAACTTTTCTGTCAGTGTAAGACTTTTCCTTGATGACCTACACCTTTTTGCTACAGGAAGAAACTAGTAATGTAAATGGAACAGATTAATTTGGAGTTATGTATCTGTTTCTACATGCTGTAGTTTTAATACACAGAAGCAAAATGTAGAGTTGCTATTCTCATTGAATCTGCAATCCAGTGAAAATGATCATCTGGTATAATATCAGGAGTTCAGTGTTTTTTAAATGACTCACTGACTACTGGATTCCTTTCTGGGACAAAACACCAAGTCCACTGCTTAGCCAGCTCTTAGATACCTACTAGGTCAGGACATGACAGCCATAACCCAGTTAGCCTACTTCCTTCTTTTGTCTGGTCCAAATAAGAGTTCCTTATATTAGGGCTGGAGAAATTGCTCAGTGGTTAAGGCACTTGCCTACAAATCAAAAGGATCCGGGTTCAATTCCCTAAGACCCACATAAAACCAGAAGCACAAGGTGGCACATATGTCTGGAGTTCTTTTGCACTGGCTGGAGGCCCTGATGTACCCATTCTGTCTCTCTCTTTCTCTGTCTCAATCCTTCTCTCTCTCCAACTAAATAAATAAAAATTAAAAAAAATGAGTTCCTTATATTAATATTCCTCAAAGCATTCACCTTTAATTCTACCTTTGCTTAATTATACCCTGTCACTAATTGTAGTTCTCCTCAAATACATGTATTAAAGACTTACATGCCCAGTGTGGAAGTGGGGAATTAAGATATAAGGGTAAAAGTTTTATGGATGGAATTAGTGCTTTCCAAGGGGATCAAGAGATCAGACCTGCTCTAATTCCCCACCACCCCCACCCTCTCTGAGGATACACTGTGAAGGTATCCATCTGTACACCAAGAAGAGGGCCCTTGCCAAAACACCTTCATGCCGGCATTATGCCCTTGCACATCCAGCCTCCAGAACTGTGAGAAATGTCTCCTGTTTAAGCCACCCCATGGTACAGGGGACAGCAGAAGAGCTAAAATGGTGGCTTCCAATGTTTCATTGTGAAACTGGTGGGAAAGCACAGGACCTGTTGGGAGACAAGGAGACAGAAGGTACCACTGCTGCATTTAGGCAAAGCTTGGGGCTCACGGTAAGGGCTTCCTGGAAGAAGACAGTAGAGTGAGATGAAGAAGGGAAGCACAGTTAGGCTTGTACAGAGGTGTCCACTGCAAGGCTCAAAGAGAGAAATGATGATTAATACCCTCAGGAACTGCCTCTCTCAGAACAGCTAGTAGTTTGAAAGAGCCACCATTTTAATAATTTTTTGTTTATTTATTTATTTGACAGCAACAGACAGAGAGAAAGAGGCAGATAGAGAGAAATAGAGAGAATGGGAGATCCACTGGCCTCCAGCCACTGCAAACGAACTCCAGACGCGTGCGCCCCCTTGTGCATCTGGCTAACGTGGGTCCTGGGGAATTGAGCCTTGAACTGGGGTCCTTAGGCTTTACAGGCAAGTACTTAACCATTAAGCCGTCTCTCCAGCCCAAGAGCCACCATTTTACACCATTACCTCTCTTAGAAATGGTGACCAGACCTAAGAATTGTACAGAAAGCACTAATTCTGCAAATTTCACTTTACCCACAATTCTCCTCTTGATAAAGATGGTGGTTGGGGGGGGGGAGAGAAAGACCTTTCACATTTTTGAAAGTCTAAAAATGCTGAAGGGTTCTTCCATATTAGAAGTTAATTTCATACATGGCCACTCTTGAGGTTTGTAGTAGCCCTATACTGTTGCAAACTGGGGAGCCAAATTAGGCTGCAGATCTATGCCTCTGAGCCTGATAAACTTAGACTGCTTCTGAGTCACAAGCAGGGTTGCAGTGAGTCAGGAATTTCAGATCTGCAAAACTGCTGGGAGTGAAGGTCAACTATGTGGTGTCCTCCACACAAGTTCTCATCCAATCAGTAAATCTGAAAACTAGAAACGGCAATGAATGGGCAGTAGAAGTGATAGACAGCTGTGCGTCCATGGAACTCTGAAAGAACTAGACACGCCTAGGGAAATGTAGGTGCTTAGAAAAAGAAAACCTCAGAGTAAAACACAATGCTTACCAATTCATAGAGGAAGGACTAGATTGGCTCAAGTATTATCAAAGATAAGAATTATGATCTTGTTTTAACCTATACTGTCTTCTAGAGCATTCTTAACTGTTGCAGCAGTTGTTTTTTTTTTTTTTTTTTTCTAATCATTGCAGAGGAGATTTTTAAATAAAGTAGTTTCTCCCTCAAACCATGAAATTGGTGCTTTCTGAAGATGTACAAAACTGTTATCGGGTTCATAATATCATGAAAAAGACTAATCGTTTTGTCCAGTGATCCCTCCTTCCACAGCAGTGGGGAGTGAAAGTCCACAGGCTGACGATTTGGACAACCCAGTGCAAAAATGGCTTATTGCACAAAGGAAATTTGAGGAAATAAATCATTCTCAGTGTGTTGAAAACATCATCATTCTATATACCTTTTCCAGTCCCAATATTTTGCCTCTGAAATTAATCAATATCCTACTGTGATAAGGACTTTAAAAAATTCTCTGTTTGGTACATTTTAATACACTGCACAAGAGAAAGATTCAAATTCTCCAAACAAACACAAAATATTGTTATTTGCTTGTGTTTATTTTTCTTGTTACTTTTCATTAGCAATAAGCTATGTTTTTTGTTTTTGTTTTTGTTTTTTTTTTTTTTTTTTTTGGTTTTACTGAGGTAAGGTCTCACTCTGCTTCAGGCTAATCTGGAATTAACTGTGTAGTCTCAGGGTGGCCTCAAACTCACACAATTCTCCTACCTCTGCCCCCAGAGTGCTGGGATTAAAGGCATTCACCACCATGCCCAGCAAGCAATTTTCTTAATTTTCTTTTTTTTAATTTTTAAATTTTATTAATTTTATTATTATTTTATTTTTTGGTTTTTCAAGGTAGATTCTCACTCTAGCTCAGGCTGACCTGGAATTCACTATGTAGTCTCAAGGTGGCCTCACAGCGATCCTCCTACCTCTGCCTCCCAAGGACTGGGATTAAAGGTCGTGCGCCACCACGCCCAGCTCCATTAGCAATATGCTATGCTAATACTGACATACATCACTTAGTGCTAACAGAATACTCCCACAGTACTGGCATATCAGCTTCTTCACCATTCTATTCTGATTCTATAGTGTGAGGATGATTTTTGTTTTTTACTGTAATATTGGTAGGTATAAAAGCAGGGGTCAGGGGACTGATTTTGCATAAGAGTGTTAATGCTTTTTGAAAACTTACTATGGATTCAGAACAGCTGCATTGGAAAGCAGGGTCTCACTTAAACATCCAGGTAATGCTATCAGGAAGACACTATTTTAGGAAAGATGAGCCAAGGCAGTGAGTACTATGCAAGCTGAGGTCAGGTAGCCACAGGAGTCGGAGCTGGAGCTCAGCACTGAACCCTCACCCTCCCATTCCTGTCCTTCTCCTCTCCAAGCTACTGAGCGCTGCCTCCTGTTTCACAGTGCTCCTGCCAGTCTCCATATCCACGCCTCGAACACGGGGCTGAAAAAACTAGCAGGCCTGCTCCGTGGGTAAAGTTGAAAAGTAAACGACACTGTGATAGGAAATGCCGTGTTAAGGGCTGAGCGCCAAGAAGAAGTCCCGCCCTGTTGTAGTTCTTATCCCTTCGCTAAGGCAAACAAGAAGGTGCTGCGAGGGGCAGGTCAGTTTTCCTTTGATCAGCCCTAAGCACACATCAATCTCCTAAGTTTGCTTCAATTCCTCGGGTCTGTTCTGCTACCCACTCTTGAAACAGCGGTCTGTGCACACGGGGAGATTACCAAGGTCCCTCATCCAGTGCCCTTCAGATGTCTGAAAGATCGCCGAGGAGCTTAAGGCAAATCTCAGGGAGGCTTAAGGTAAATAAAAGTGGCCTCTGAAAGCAAATACCGAGGCTTGCTATTTCACAGGTACTGGAGGGATCTATCCGAGGTGAAAAACACTGAAATATTGCTGCACCGTAAACCAGTAAGTGCTGCTGCCTCGAGGCCCGGGTTGCACGTGCCATCGGCTCAGACCACGGGTCACCTCCTGAGTCCCCTCTCAGATGCCCACCGTGCCTGGGCAGTGAGGTGCCTAGAGCACAGCTGGGGGGTCTGCGTGGACGGGGCCTGGCCGTACACTGTGTGCTCTCCTTGGTTGGTTCTCAAGCGACTCAGGTCATTAAACACTGAACGTACTGTCAATGACAGGTGCCATTTAAAGTGGTATCAATCATACATTTACATCCTGGGTCACGGGTTGGATAGGATTTGCTGTCCAAGTGCCTGGGCTCTGTGCCACGATTCTGGGCATGCTCTGATGGCTGTGCTGTTCTTGCCTTTGTGTCTGTTGATGTCTTTGCCTCGTTGGCCAAAACCCTTTCTTGTGCCTTGGTGCAGGGATTCAGTGAGGGCTGATGAACAGGAGACACCAGGAACAAGAGACAAAAAATCACGTCAGGCTTGATGGTGTTTCTAGAACAGTTGCATAACCTTGGTGTTAAAACAGTCCTGAATATTCTGAGCACTTCCGACGATTTTAACCTCCCTAACAGTTCTGTGAGCGCAGATCCAGTTACACATTCCCGATTCACAGGATGTTCGGGAAGTGCTCAGGATTGCCCTCAGATGTGCCAAAGGCTGCGCAATGTCAGACAAACAGACTGAGACCGGGTTGCCCACCTAGGCATGTGTTCTCAGCTCACACCCGACTCCCGTGGACGGTGGGGTTGATCATTGGATGAGACATAAGTGGGGACAGAAAGGCACACAGGTACCTGGGGTGTTGTCTCGTCCTCAGTGAATGATGGTTGTGATCCTTTCAGACGGCACTTTGGACTTGAAAAAGCATAAATCAGTAGAATATTACAATGGCATGGGCAATTTTCAGGGAAGCAACTTAAATTTATCATTTGACCTAAGACCAAGACACACAACGTGACTAGGAAAGTAGCTCCAGCATTGGAGGATGGGTCTGCGCAGCCTGGTCTACGGCTCTGAGTCACCTGAACTCTAAAATTACAAGGTACACGGGACCCTGTAAAACAGCCTGGTCCTGCTGAGGATTGAACTTAATTAGGAGTGCGTGCCCTGTGTGCACAAGATCCCGGGTGCAAACTCAAGCACCACATAAAACATGGAACTCGGTGGTGCAAGCCTGTCAGGAGGTGGGAACAGGAGGATGAGAGGAGAAGTTCAAGGCCAGCCTTGACATGAGACCCTGTCTCAAAAGGCAACGACAACACAACTCAGTGGAGGAACGACCTCATTGGATGTTAACGGCACGAGCCGCACACAGTGTCCAGTTATGCAGAGAGTTATGGTGGCGTGGCGCGAAGGGCCCTGGATGCAAAAGCAGAGAAGAGCTGGGGTCACACACCTGCAGGATCCTGGAGGAACTGTATCTGTTCTTTCCATAGGTCTTTATTTCATCTTCAAAGTAGGCGTGTTTTCAAGCACATTTCTTGTTAGCATAATCATAAAAAATAATGGGCTTTATCGTGACATTTTTATGCATGCTTATAGGGGGATTTTGGTCACATTCACACCCCCACACCCTCTCCTTCTCCCATTAATCCAGTTCCTGTACCCAACTAGTCAACTTTATACTTTACTATTTTTTTCTTTATTTTCGTATTTGGTCACCCAATACATTTAATTATGCTTTAGTTAAGTGTCTTAGAAGGTCTAAGTCACAAATGTCCACTTGTCTAGCAAAACTCTGAATAACGGCCTGCATGGCTGTCACCCTCATCACCCCACATGCCACAGCCATTCTCCCAAGGACACAGAGGTCTCTGCTCTGGGAGCATTCAGTTCCACTGTGAAGTTTCCAGACTTTTCTTGTAGCTTGTTTCTCTCTGCCCTGGTTCTAATGGATGAGTTTAAAGGATATTATATATTGTCTTTATCTTTCTGTTGTGATTACTGAAGGAATATTATTGTGTACCCTGTCTTTTAAATGTTATCTTTGTTATTTGTTTGCAAGGAGAGAGAGAGAGAGAGAGAGAGAGAGAAAGAATATGGATGTGTCATGGCCTCTTGTTACTGGAAACAAACTACAGATGCATGTACCACTTTGTGCACCTAGCTTTACATGAGTACTAGGGAAGTGAACCCAGGATGTCAGATCTTGCAATCAAGTGCAATCAACCACTGATGCATTTCTATAGCCCAACTGTGAATTCTTATCACTAGAATTCCAAATGTGATCTAGAGGGGATTCAGAGACGGGAGATTCACAATCAGTTATACGGGAGACCCTTCCAATGAGTTACTCACCATTGATTTTCATGTTGTATACATAGATCCCGGCCATACTCTGTCCTGGGGCTGAGTGTGCAAGAGTGGGCAAAGAGGCTTCGTTGCATACAAAATGTGTTATGTAATCATTGTTAATTCAGTATACTGGGATCCACTGAAGTTGTTGCATACATAGACACCAGGGAGCAGCTTACTACTAGCAAATATTCTGATTTTTTTTAAAGCAAATGGGGAGATTAAGGAATAATCTCTAATCTCACTAGAATTGAATTCATTTCAGCAAAGCACTGGGCTGTGGTGGTAAAGTGGAAAATAAAATGAATGCTAGTTTCTGTCCTGATATGATATTTACTTTAGGAAAGTCATAAATGCATGGATACAATATTTTCACAAGACCCAGATCTCAGTGAAGAAAATGTCACAAAATTTTATTTTGATGTATCGAACACAACCACTCAGTGAATTCTCCTGGTTCTAATGGAAACCATTGTACTTTTCCTTTGAGAAAGATACTGTTATTGCCCCACACGTAATCTGCTTAGCCACTGACTCGGAGCAATCACATTTGCTGCCTCGTGTGGCCATAGGAATGCTGCTCTGGCACAAGGAGCAGCACGGCGGTGAAGGCAAGCTCATGCTCCCAGGAGAAACCCTGGGAGAAGTGGGAAGGATATGCAGCTGGATCAGCATTCCCTTCCTTCACCCCTTGAAGGGATGGCTGGGAAGGGCGTTTGACATGGTCTATTGGATCATGCCCGGCGTGACAGAGCTACCATCGCTCACAGTGCGTCTTCAAAATGAACAGGCTCTTTCCTGGGTTTTATTGTTTTTATTTTTATTTATATTCTTTATTAGAGAGAGAGAGAGAGAGAGAGAGAGAGAGAGAGAGAGAGAGGAGAGAGAGAATTGGCACTCCAAAGCCTCAGCCACTGAAATTGAACTCCAGACACTTGCGCCACCTAGTGGGTGTGTGAGACCTTGCACTTGCCTCACCTTTGTGCATCCTGGCTTATGTGGGATCAGGAGAGTGGAATATGGGTCTTAGGCTTCTCAGACAAGCGCCTTAACTGCTAAGCCATCTCTCCAGCCCTTTTCCTGGCTTTTAATCAGGAGAAGTCTGATTATTATCTCACACTTAGTTTGTTTCGATAATTTGAATTAATGCATATTAAATCCACAGAAACTTGATAACATACATTCCTATGTTTTTTTTTTTTTTCACATTTCTGATCTCAAGTGTACCTTATTTTATCCAGCATCCAGTACTGGGCACTATGACTCAGTTTCCATATCTGCCCTACTGCTGATGGCTTCGTTTCTGACACCCAGTTATGGTTTCCTTACTAAAGGTGATGTGCCATTATTCTTGACCTGTTCAGAGCTTGCGTATTTGATCTTATTTCCAGCACATGTCGGTTCTGTTCCTCCTGCCGGCCTGCCCTTGCTACTGCCGTCTCCTCACCTTTCACCAGGGACCCTTCTAATTACAGACTGTTCTGTTGGCACTGACCTTTGGTTTCTAACTCCTCTTCTCTGTTAAAAATATCAATTTGCCCTTTTGATTTTTCTTTTTTTCCAGCTTTGGCCATTATGGGGGAACACTTGATCCTAAAGCAGCCTAAAGCATCAATCTTTATGCAGGAAACACTCCAAAGGTCATTGCTGTACTGTTTCTCCCAGGTGCTGGTAACTGGACAGGCATGTTTTGCTCAATATTTGTTGGTGGCACTGTAAGAGGTAATTATCCCCGTGTAATCATAATTCTTACAAAAGTGGAATCTCTGGAAGTTTTTGTGCGAAGGTGCTTTCTTTCCAAAAGCCACTGGAGGAGTGGCGTGTGTCAAGTCAGAGATGAGCTACCCTGGATGAGAATTACCTGTTAGATGACAGACTCAGAACAGCCGGGAGTAATAAGTCAGATAGGCATGATAAAGGAACACAGGTTTCTGGCAGGGCACTGGGGAGAAATTAATGAGGGCCAGCTTAAAGGACAGGTAGCTCTCAGAAATGATGGGAAGAAAGAAAATAAAATCCTGCAAACTATGAAACCCCGCAATGCGTAATGCAATACACCCTCTTCCAAAGAGCCTGTGACACAGATATTAAAATCTCCGCCATGCACACGAAGACACTCCCTCACCTTCCTCGCTCATGTGTTCAAATACGAAGTGACAGTCAGATGTGTATAACACGTTGACTCTATAGTCAGATCTCTTCCACACTCTAATGTAACCGGAGTTCAAAACCCTGTCAGAAAGAGTAGACAAGCCGGGGTCCTGTCCCTGGAGGCCCGTGTCTGTCCTCTGAGTTAAATGGGCCCACAGAAGGGCGTAGGCAGCCTAGAGCTCACAGGTGCCAGATAGTAGAGAGCAGTGCCAAATGAAATGTCCGTGGATCCAGACAGATGGGGACAAGGGGATTAAGGAGAGGTTAAAACAACTCTTCTGAGTTGGAAAGATGCTAAAATTGCCTCACATGCCTGCCCGAGTCTACCCCCTCCTTGCCACCCAAGGCACCTGCGCTGAAGCTCGTAATACTTGTAGCATGAAAACAAATGAGCTTCACAAAGCACAGGAAGGGAAGGCTCCACATTCTCATGCAACAAGCTCGAGTGAGGGAGGAGAATGCCGAGGTGACAGGAGTCGCATTAGGGAAGCCTCCTGTGAGCCCGGGTAAGTGGGCATGAAAGTGGTACGTCGGCACATGAGCTTCATTCTGCGAGAGTAAATGGAAGGCAATAAGTTTTGGGGTAATAATCCAAACTACAAGATCATGGGCTCCAAGCTATCATTAACTGTCCGGAAACCTATGTGTGCGTTCTTCGCCGGCAGGCAATGGCTGAAAACGCTACCAGAAGCAAGAGGCCTGCGAAACGTCCTGCTTCTTCACGCTGTTTTATGTACGCAGAGCTGAAAGCCTGGCCCTCAGCTGCACTGGAAACCAAGGAAGCAAAGCGTGGTGCAGGACCACCTGAGCCCACTGTGCCCTTGTCTGCCCCTCTCTGGATGCAGACAAGCGCCACATGAGGTAGCATGGTTGGCATGGAGGAATTGCCCCCCGAAAAACAAGGCAGGTAAGTTCTGTCCCTTTGATAGGATGGCAGCCGCACAAAGGAATGATGGACGTGAATGCTTCTCCTTAAATCATATTTAATAACTTGTGGTGGCTACTTTTAGGATCTGTAAATTTCACATCTACCAGCATGCTTAGCCTAGATTCCCACCAGCAGCACCACAACCTCGAGAGAGCACACTTTCAACCCATGGCCACATTAGGCCGTCCTTCCTAGATCAAAGGGCCACGTTTGATCAGCTCAGCCCATTATGCGTCAGACACTGATTAGGTGCTGAGGCTGAGGTCTCACAGAGTTAGACGGGAGCATCTGTCAGAGGGTTCACCATACTTAAGGAAGAAAGCGAGAACATGTAATCTTAGTGTAATGATTGTCATTAATTGAAGTCTGTGCCTAAATCGTGATGGCTGGTGGGAAATAAAATGTGCATTAATCGGAGGTCTAATAAGGTGTGTTTTCCGTAACATGGCCTTGCTTCCATTTTCCCTTTTACGTTACCCTTTCCAATTGTGCTCTGGCTTCATCTCGGCGGAATAATAAATATACTGAAGAGTGGATTCAAGCAGTATGGCAGCTGAGGATTTAGCATGCCAAAACACTTTCCTCCCCATGCTGTTAATATGGTGATTCTCTATTCATGCCGACTCCCACATGTAAAAATTCAAATTTGACATACATTTTCCTTTCCTGTAACCATTCATCATAGTAAATTTATCATTTATTTTTAAGTGCATAGTACATTTTGTCTCAGAGATTATCATACTCTAGTTGTGGGTGCTTCTGAGTGCTTAGTTTTTCAATGTTCACCTTGTATAAACATGAGATGTTGAATTTAACAACGTGTTACTTTTTCGACCTCCTCTTCATCACCAGCAATTATCGCATGACTTGCTAGTTGGAGTGAAGGATCAGATGGAAGCCAGTTTCCTTAAACAGCAGTGATAGCCATTCTACAAACTATATCTCAAGACTAAGTAAAACCTTTCATAGGAGAGACAAAACTAAAGAGAAATCATGAGAAAAATTGTGCAGCGGAAGTAACCACCTGGCTTTGGAATGCACAGGCTATGCCAAAATATTTTAGAAGTCAACGAATGTTGTTTTGTAAAACCATCGCTCATGCTGAATTTTACTGGTTAGCCCTGTAATAAATCATAAGCAACACGTACTAAACATGATAGAGGAGACATATATGCACTAAATTCTAATCTTCTTTATCACTTCCACCTTACTTTTATATCAACACATTAGGAAATAAAGGTGTTCAAGAACCATTTCTATTAAATTAGCGGCACTGACAGAAACATTTCTAAAAAGACTTTGGCATTTTTAGGAATATTTGGATCACTTGATATAAATTAGATAGAAACTCAGATATGTATATTTTGGTGTCCTCTTTTTTTCACTGCAAATTTCTTTTCAGCAGGTTTAGATATAAGAGATCAAGTTGTTTTTCCTCCTGGGTTTGAAAGCACAATGTCTCTCATTTCCATTTCTGGAGTACCTCTCTTATCTGCACGAGCAGCCTTCCCTTGCACTCTAATGCATTCAAGACAAACTTGCTTTTAAAATGCATGAACCAACACTCCCTTGCACTGAATTTTTCATCCTTTGATTTCCTATAAGATTGTTACTCCACAATGTCAGGAGCCTGAATGGTTTAGGTTGAATGTCTAAACTTAAAGGCGCCACTGGAAAGTTTGATCCTGAAACCAGAAAATAAAACCCTTCCCAGTGCAGGTACATTATTTGCGCTGTTGCCCGCCAATAGACAACAGTGATAAGTGAAACACGGCATTATCCTTTCCTTTAAATTTGATCACGTAATGACGTCCTTTTATTTCTTTTCCCCACCCCACCCCTTTGAAGCCCCAGGCTAACCTCTATTTCTGAATGCTCCTGCCCCAGCCTTCCCAGTGTTCAGATGGCAGGCAAATGTCACCATCCCCTGCTGGGATCATTTTAAAAGTAACCATAACCCTGCATTTTATACAGCCATATACATTCAAACGGCACGTTCATGGAGACGGCTCTTCTAAATGATTGTTGTTTCCCAGTCTTCTCGGGTGACCCAACGGTATCTCCCTTGATGGAAGCACTTTGAAGCTTGCTTCCCAGAACTGTGCTTAGAGCTTCGTTTTGATCAGACAGTGACAGTCACGTTTCTGGATGGTCACAGCTCAGACCTTGGTTTGCTCTTCTCACCTCTTTCTATGTTTTTCTCTGGCTCTGTATTCTTTCTCCTACCCAGAATTGGGAACTCTGAAGTATTGTCTCAAAGCCAATATAAGTGCAGATGCAGGGCTGAAGGGATGGCTTAGCTGTTAAGGCGTTTGCCTGAAAAGTCAAAGGACCCAGGTTCGATTCCCCAGGACCCACGTTAGCCAGATGCACAAGGGGGCTCATGAATATGGAGTTCGTTTGCAGTGGCTAGAGGCCCTGGTGCACCCATTCTCTCTCTCTCTTTCTCTGTCAAATAAATAAATAAATAAATAAAATATGCAGATGCAGACTACACATAGCAGAAATCACCTAAGTCACCACTGAAGTAGAAAAAAAATGTTAGTGCCATGGTTTTGGTAACTGTCAAATATTGATGAGGTCAGTGAGACCAGCTATTTCAAAATTGATATGTGATTTGGAATGACAAGACTACTTCCCATGTTGAGATTCTTTAATACAGGTCACATATTCTGTTGAGCATAACTTCTAGACTGTTCGCCAAGATCAACATTATATAAAAACAATAAGCATTTCAAATAAATGTGTGTGTCCTCTTGCTCCTTTTACACTTAGTCCATATGATATGATTAGATGAGAGGAAAAGGAAGAAAAGAAAACAGAAGTGGTGTTGCTCTGGAGGATGGGACAGAGGATGGGTGTGGCATCTTCACAAGAATAGCACAGATGTCAAATACTTGATGGGCCAGTACATCTACCGACACTTCAGCTGAAAATGTCACTACCTAAAGAGAGGAGTATCTGATATAGTCTTGACAATACTTAATGAAGGTCAAGGAAGTACTGTGCAAAGTGGCCTGATGCAGATGCATCTAATCATAAAGCTGACTGGTTATCTACATATTGATTAAATAGTTCTCAGGCTTAGAAGGTCATAGACCCTTGAGGGAAAACTTTTCCTGTTATTTTGGCAAATGGAGATGTTATGTCCATCAAAAATTTTTGCACATCTATATGTTTATTCCCATTCATCAATGCTGCTCTCATTCTTCATTAAAAAAAATAAAATAAAAACCCTACATTTTACAAATGGTAGTGAATATTGGGGAGACCAAAGACCCATCAAAATGATAAGAAATCCTTCTCTATGGGATAGACACTGAGGAGACTCAAACCTCATCAAAGCAGAACATAATAGGCAGCTGAGGGCACAACACTAAGGGAGACATCTAGCATGTCTTTCAAGGCTGAGAGAACATTGGAAAAGAAAGGGTGGGAAGCCACAGGGTAGAGATACCTACTGGGTGGCAATGTCCTCCCTATGTGAGCCAACTGGTACATTCATGACCCCACAGTGATTGCTGTTACCCTAACTGAGGACAGCCCTCAGTGGAATGGGGTCAGAGGATAACCTCATGGGAAGACAAGCAATTTACAATATCTAGATATATTAGAGTTCTTGATACAATTATTTTAAAGTACTTTAAAGAAAAAGTATTTGGGGGCTGGAGGGATTGCTTAGTGGTTAAGGCATTTGCCTGTGAAGCCAAAGGACCCAGGTTCAATTCCCCAGGACCCACATAAGCCAGATACACAAGGGGACACACACGTCCGGAGTTCGTTTGCAGTGGCTGGATGGCCTGGCGCACCCATTCTCTCTCTGTCTTCCTCTATCTCTCTGCTTTCAAATAAATAAATAAAATTTTAAAAACATTAAAAAATTTATTTGGATCCCTTGTGAAACAATTTCTATCTGTTGTGACTTTAAGACCATCTAAAGTCAGTGAATTTGAATTTGGAGTACATGGAAGAAATGTGCTCCTATTCCCATGTATATGTGGCGCTACACATGGTGTTGAGGCAGAACATTTTGAAGTAGAAGTAACAGTCTGGAAGACTGAGGAAGCTATTAAGGCAGTATCCAGAGCACCTTCTGGTTACCTTGAGCAGGGAGTAATAATTATACTCATACGCACCAAGTTGCCGAAGAAACTAATTTCTTGGAGAATATTTACCTTTAAAAACCTCCCTCCATACAATCTCTGTTTCAAATGTAGACAAATAAAAAGAGACATTGCTGAAATTTAGTTTTATTCACTATTTCCGGAAAAGAAGAATATGATTAGGTTAATGCAGTAGCCTATGAAATGTTCGTGTTTTAAAAACCATATAAAAGGAGGTGAAAGGGGAGACAAAGATAATTATTGGATAGGCTATAAAAATGTAAACATCCTGTCAACAAGGTTTAAGGTCAGAATGAACCTCAGGTTCATGAAATATCCTAACATCAATATGAAAAATGCTTGTATTTGTGAGAAGATCTGTGGCTTAGGGGAGCAGTGACCTAGCAATAAATGAAAGAGGGAAACTGCGATCTTCACTTCCTGTGCTTCATCCAACTTCTCTGGCAAGAAATTGAATTTTCCCAGTAGAAGGAGTAGGATAAACACTGTAAAACCGAATTAAGGTCCTGTCAGCTGAGCTCGTACTAAGTTACTACCCAGACAATTTAAATGTCTTCAAATCTCAGGCCCAGAAAGATTTTATGGCAAGAATGCAAAAGAATGGACACTAAATAATAGAGATTAAGTGAGGGGAAAAAAAAAACAATTTTAGAATGGGAAAAATATGGGTCAACAGACTGCTAATTCTATCAAAATTCTAGAATGAACTGGAAGACTAGCTATGGGAAACTATAAATAAAAAATTCATTTCTACTTAGGGAAATAAGCTTATTTCATCTTTCATAAGATGGTAAATCAAGGGTCTTTAACTCTTATTTATCTTTATTTGAAGCAAGCACATGAAGACCCTTATGGGAATTATAAAGAGACGATAGTGTAGACACTTAGTTAACTGTGATTGACTCATATGTGTAAGATTATGTAAGAGTAAATAAAATATTTAAATTACCCCTAAGTTACATTGTACAATGGTGAAATGTGGCCACAGAAGGCATGTTTCTGAGGATGCATAATAGAATATGTTATGTTTATATCTGTGCCTGCACCTATATTTATGATTTTTTCAATGGCTTGGAAGATAGCAGGGAAAGAATTTGGCTTTTGAAATTTATAGGCAACAGTAAACTAGAACAGATGACAAAATATGAATTCAACGTGATCCCAAAGCATAAAATCATTGAATACATATTGGAATTCTCAATGTGACACAGAGTATGCCATGCACCATTCCCATGTATAAGTAAGTGCATACCAATAAGACGAAGAGATTTCCAGACCTCAGGATGCTCTAAGTCAAGCAAGATGAGCTGGAAGTTAGATGAGAATGAGGATGGCAATGTGATGCCACAGGGCAAAGAAGGGGAGCCCGAAAGTCCAGTGGAGCAGTGCCAGTCTCCCTGGTATGGAGGGTGGAGGTGCATCACTCAGGAAGGAATGCTTAAGGCAAGTGTTGTTAATAAAGAATCAGGGGGCAGAGATATGGCTTCATGGTTAAGGTACTTGCCTTCAAGGCCAGAGGACCCAGGTTCAATTCCCCAGGATACACATAATCCAGAAGCACAAGGTAGCACATGCTTCTGGAGTTCATTTCCAATGACTAGAGGCCCTGGCATGCCCATTCTCCTTATCTGCCTCCAATCTTTCTCTCAAATAAACAAATAAAAATAAAATTAAAAGGAAAGAATCAGCAGAGAATCAAGGTGAGGAAGACCTCACTGGAAAGCATTAGCAATCAAAATTGAATAATATATATATATACACACACACACACACACAGACACACACACACATATATATACACACACACATATATATATGTATATAAACTCCAATCTTTATTTGGGGGGGGATGTAAAGCCATTCTGTTTATTTATTTATTTTTAAATGCTATGCCCTGGATTAAATAAAGATGGAAAGTTCTTGCTTCAGTTTTGGCTTTTCTGACCCAAGTTCTCAGTAGAAAATAGTGAGTTAAAACAACATGATTGTAATGGCTTTATTTTTGCTTTTCAAATCTTATAGCAGGAAGAAAGCCTCTCAGAGCTAAATGTGCTGTCTCACCTTTCCACTTCCACTGAAGGAGAGTGTGATTGTTTTGTAATAAAACTCTTCCACAAAAATGTTTGCTATGAAACAAGTCTCTTAAAATGTCTCAGTAATCAAAATATATAAAAAGGTTTTTTTTTTCTTTTAATTTTTTTCTATCATCTTCCTTTGTGGTTTTATCTTGTGTGAACAAAATTTTCATTAGTGAAAGAATGTGTTCTTTACAGAAGTAAATTAAATTTATCTTTTAATATTTTCAGTAAGTAAACAGTCTTAGAATTAAAGGAAAATATTCCACATAACCACCTTTTGCTATTCACTAAGTTAAAAAATATATTTTAAAAAAGATTAAAATTATAGAGACAAATCATTGCAGCTGAATGATTATTTCCTTCAATCCTAGTGTAACACACACACACACACACACACACACACAAGTATACACTCAATACTCAATAATTTAGTCACATTAGCCAACAACAGTTTTGTTTTGTTTTATTTTTTTTCCAGAAGGATCTCTATGGCTATTCAGCTGAAAAGAATGTCTTCTTTCATATTTTCATTACATCAGTCTCTCTCTCTCTCTTTTTCTCTACCTCTGAAAGTTTTCTGTTTATTTATTTATTTATTCATTTATTTATATATTTATTTATTTATTTTTTCGAGGTAGGCTCTCACTCTGGCTCAGGCTGACCTGGAATTTACTATGTACTCTCAGGGTGGCCTTGAACTCACTGTGATCCTTCTACCTCTGCCTCCTGAGTGCTGGGATCAAAGGCGTGCGCCACCACACCTGGTAGCTTTCTGGTGCTTCACTGAAAGCAGAGCAATCCCAAGTTGCCTAGGTAACCTAATGGTTCAGTGTGGTAACTTGTAGATTCAGGATCGATCTGCACTCAGGTGAGACGGGGATGAAGCTAGAGCTGCTGTGACAATTCAGCACACAGAAATCACTTACTTGAACAGAATGCACTCTCCTCTCTGTAACCCAAACTGTTGAACTGCGGGGTTTGAGCACGTGAAAGTGTCTGGATATAAACTATCCAGATTGTTCGAATCAACTTCCTGTCTTTATCTGTAATTCATATGCGTGACTGGAAAACAGAATCCAAAAGACCAGCATCTGACACGTTTGTGGAAAATATATCAAACCAGAATCCTACGAAACTAAAGTAAATAGTTGAAGGCAAGAAATATATTTATACTTATCTAATACTTACTAGTTGGCTTCCTTATTTCTTCAGATGAATTTCAACTCAAACAAATAAGAGCTATGCAGACACTTAAAGTAAGGACAGCCCATGTATTGAGTGATGATTGAGTCTTCTATGGCATATATTAAAATTAGTCTTGGGCTGGAGAGATGGCTTAGTGGTTAAGGTGTTTTCCTGCAAAGCCAAAGGACTCTGGTTTGATTCACCAAGACCCATGTTAGCCAGATGCACAAGGGGGTGCATGCGTCTGGAGTTCATTTGCAGTGGCTAGAGGCCGTGGCATGCCCATTCTCTCCCTCTTTCTCCCTCTGTCAAATAAATATATAAAAAATAAAATAAAATAAAATAGAAAATTAGTCTTAATGATTCCATACCTAGTTAGGGACTCACAGTGCAGGCTGCTTGCAACATTGTGTAACTTACACTAAGCTTTAACTGGTGAAAAGACAAAGCTGATAAGTATAATAAATAGGTGCTTGCATTGATACGCATTCCCATTGTTGTTAAACTACAAGTATAGAGAGGACAGGAGTTGAGCTGGTCACCTTTGTTGGCTGGACAGGTAACTTGCACACGGTTTGTGTGGACTTAGGAGTTAGAGCAGGAAATTAGAGCACAGATATGAGGGAATACTTTATGAGTCTGAGCTATGATTTATTTGCTTGAAGTGGAAAGGTTAATGCAATGATGCCTTGTGTGTTTTACAGTCTCCGCAGCCAGGAGAGTTTAGTTACCAACAGCTGTCTGCCATCAGCATTTATTATACCTAGGTAGACCTACTTATCCAGCCATGCATTTGAGACATACAGGTACATTTAATACTGAAGTAATACTGTTGAATGGTATGGCTTCTTCTCATATAAATGGCATTTATATGCTACATAGATACATATCTATTAAGTAAATAATCAAAGACCCAACTGATATCCTGACCTTGGGGAATGCATGGATTCCAACTGCATTATACCTATAACTTAGAGAGAAGGGGACATTAAAGCCCTGCCCATGAGAATGGGAAAGATAATAGTTGGAACAGGGCCTTGTTGACCTGGACAGAACCATGTTTGACATGTCTAAAGAGATGACATGTTTCGGAGTTCTCGTAGCTGGGTTACCTGGATTACCTGGAGGAGGTGTGACAAAGAAAAGCCTCAGACTCCAGGACAAGACAAAGACTTTTAACATTAAAAAGATATCTAAACACTAGGGAAATGGATGAGTTGGTAAAGTGCTTGCCGTGTAAGAATGAAGACTTGAGTTTGGATCCCCAGGCACCCAGGCACCCACGCCAAACCTAGGCCCAGAAGCACATGCCTGTAATCCCCATAATACTGGGAAAGAGAAGGCAGGAGGGTACCTGGGGACTTCTGCCTGGCTAACGAATCTAGTCAAATCAGTGTGTTCCAGATTCAAGAAAACCCAGCCTCAAGAAAACAAGGTGGAGTGTAATTAAGGAAGACACATAGCATTAACTTCTGGCGCGCGCGCGCGCACACACACACACACACACACACATGCACACCCTTCCACATTCACATGTTCCTGTGCACCTATGAACCTGCAGATGCATATGCACACATACATATACATGTGCAAAAACTGTGAAAAGAATTCATGCATCACTGACATCCAGAGAACACGAGCAAAGCAAGTAAAAGAGACCATGTGAGGGCCTAATTCCATGTTAATGGTTCGAAACTTCCTCTAGGGCAATACATATTAAAGATTTGAGCAAAGAAAATTCCATAAGCTTTGTGTTCATTATCTCATTGATGATTAATATTTCATGAGAGTTTATATGTATACAACAATTATCTTTCTCGTTTTACAGATGTGGACACTGAAACTCATACAGAAATGCAACCTAATGCATAAAGGTCACATAGCCACAAGCTGGTATTAGACCAGCTTTGATTTTATATCTAGTGTCCTTGATTTTACATCTAGTTGATTTTATAGTGTTCTTGATTTTATATATAGTTCATTTTATATCTAGTGTCCTTGATTTTACATCTAGTTGATTTTATATCTAGTGTTCCTGATTTTATATATAGTTCATTTTATATCTAGTGTCCTTGATTTTACATCTAGTTGATTTTATATCTAGTGTTCTTGATTTTATATATAGTTCACTTTATATCTAGTGTTCTTGATTTTACATATGGTTGATTTTATATCTGGTGTTCTTGATTTTATATATAGTTCATTTTATATCTAGTGTCCTTGATTTTACACCTAGTTCATTTTATATCTAGTGTTCTTGATTTTACACCTAATTGATTTTATATCTAGTGTCCTTGATTTTACACCTAGTTCATTTTATATCTAGTGTTCTTGATTTTACACCTAATTGATTTTATATCTAGTGTCCTTGGTTTTACATCTAGTTGATTTTATATCCAGTGTTCTTCCACAAGAAAAAAAAGAAAAAACTTTGTCACCAGTGGAGGGATGATCTCACTATCAGGATCCTCGGGTGAGGAGACACCCGTTAGATCAAAAATGCAAGGGAAAAGGGGATTGCAGAGGCCTCCTGGTAGTACTAGACTTTTCTAGCAAATACCCCTAGCTGTTGAAGACATCCAGGAAAGGGGTGTGTTGGGTAGGCCAAGTCTGTGACTTCAATAAAATGGATCGGGAATTGACTGGGACATCTCTAAGGCTTTTTTGTTGTTGTTGTTGTTTCCAGTTCTTGAGTACAATTCCTGTTAGGGTCAGGTGGCAGGCCATGGTGGCATGCTGGGCCTGGGGCAGCTACTAGAAATTAAAACCTGAGGGGCTGGAGAGATGGTTTAGCGGTTAAATGCTTGCCTGTGAAGCCTAAGGACCCCGGTTCGAGGCTCAATTCCCCAGGACCCACGTTAGCCAGATGCACAAGGGGGCGCACACATCTGGAGTTCGTTTGCAGTGGCTGGAAGCCCTGGCGTGCCCGTTCTCTCTGTCTACCTGCCTATTTCTGTTTCTCTCTCTCTCTCGAATAAATAAATAAAATATTTAAAAAGAAGAAAAGAAATTAAAACCTGAAAGTAATAGTGCCTGCAAGTGGACACTGTTTTCTCATCTGGATAATTGGTGAAAAGTAGAAAAGCAGCTAATGACGCTTGGGGGAAGCATACCCCAAAGTTCACAGACGGGCCCATATGTGATCTCAACTCCAAATGACCAGCTGGAGGGAGACACTTTGTCTTGAATGGGAGCAGTAAGACATCAGTTAGGACTCATCCGCTTCATTCTTTCCATTCTAAAACTGACAGGCACCTCTGAGGACTGAGACGTGAACTCCATGTCGCCTCAGTTTCCTAATGAATAACGTGGGGATAATGCAGTGATTTAATCAACAATTGTTACTTTGGGGTCAATGAACTTGAACAGAATGAAATACAACTAAGATTATGGCAATCTTTCCAAAGGTGACCCAACTCTCTTTTAATTGTACTGTTCTCCTAGAATACAAAAGTAGAAACCTGTTTTACTTCTGAGGATGGCTTGGAGGTGATGGGTAGGAAGTATCTACCAAGGGGAGGCACTTGCAAACACTGATATCACTTAGAGCTATCCTGACATAGAAAACTCCATCATGGAGGTTTAAGTCACCCAGATCAGGCAACAAAGCAGAAGCACAGAGGAGAAAGTATGATGTCACACAGACTTCTGTTTTTCTTTTATTTCCTTCCCAGTTCCAGTCCATGAATATGTTTTTTTAAATATGTATTTATTTGAGAGCGACATGGAGAGAAAGAGGGAGAGAGAGAGAGAGAGAGAGAGAGAGAGATGGGCACACCAGGGCCTTCAGACACTGCAAACGAACTCCAAACGCATTGCCCCCTTGTGCATCTGGCTAACATGGGTCCTGGGGAATTGAGCCTTGAACCGGGGTCCTTAGGTTTCACAGGCAAGCACGTAACCGCTAAGCCATCTCTTCAGCCCAGTGAATATGTTTTTTAACATGAATGTTGTTACAAGATTTTTAAGACAAAGTGTGGAAGTAGCCTTTTTCAACACCACCTAGTAAGAGTGTTATATTGTAGACTCTGGAGTCTGGCAGCTTGGGCTTAACTTGTGACTCTGCATTTCCTGGTTTTGTGACCTTAAGCAAGTTAATTAACCTCCATGTGCTTCAGCTTTCTGATCAATAGGACGGAAATAATAGTAGATTTACTCATGGGGTTGTCGTTAGAAGTGAAGGTATTAAAACATGCCAAGAACTAAGAGCAGTATCCAGCTTAGGATATAACTTCAAGAAACATTACTATTTTACTATCATTCTTGTTCACTCGTTCCAGATGTATTTCCTATACGGTGTCTCAATTTTGCATGAAACTTTCCAAGTTTCCAAAAAAAAACACTAGACTTGGTAAAGGGGGAAAAAAAATCCAGAACACTTTTTACCTTTCAGATTGGATTCTCTTAATTATAGTTCACATATTAATTGTTACATGCTTGACATTTTTACAGGAATTAGCAGCAAAATGGCAGAAACAAGTCCAACGGTACATGAGGCGGCGTGCGCAAACCTACCCCAGAGCAGTGAAAATGAAAACTAATGGGGCTAGGAGAGAAAAGAGCATGACATTATCTTCAAATATCATTTAGGGAATTGAGGAATAATACACTTTAATAATAATATTTTACATGAACAAATTTCTCCTCTTTTGAGAAGGGTTTAATGTGCTTAATTTAGTGTTCATTTATATTAATCATTTCTTATCTCTATTAAAGCACTTATCACATTGTATTACAATTTATTTATATGTCTATTTCTCCTACTAGCCCATGAAATCTGTGAAGACAGAGACTCAGTCTTATTCATCTCTCTGGCCTCAAGTCTAATACAGAGCCCCAGGAAATCACAGGTGCTCAATTAATATTTCATGAATAAACAAATAAATGAATGAAATCCTCTATCATAGTGTCAGCTTAGTTCATTCCATTATGGATCCTCCAATTTATATAGGCTTAAAGCAAGCCTACAAAGAGAAGAAAAGCTTGCATCTAAAATTTAAGTAGTGTTAACTTGCAGGATCCCACAAAGAGTACTTAAAAAAAATAGATCAAAGATTGTTTAAAGAGTTTAAACCTGGCTATTTGGTATTTCAGGCCATATGGGCAATTCCATTCAGAGGTAAGTCTGCACCTCCTTGAGCAAACTCTGGTGACACAGAGTTCATTCCTGCTTTTTTTCCCTCTATAGTGCTGTACCCCATGTATAGCTTTCCTCCCTGCTCCCTGACAGACCTCATGGCCCTGGGAAGGTATTGAGAAGGAGTTCTAGTCCCCGAGGAGAAGATAGCTTAGAACAGGCTGAGTGTCCTTTATTTATTTATTTTTTAAATATTTATTTATTTGCAAACAGAGAGAGGAAGAGAGAGAGAGAGAGAGAGAGCAAAGAGAGAGCACCCTAGGACCTTCAGCCACTGCAAATGATTAAATCCACCTGCATGTGCCAACTTGTGTACCTGGCTTCATGTGGGTAGCAGGGAATCAAACCCCAGTCATTAGGCTTTGCAGGCAAGTGCCTTAACCACTGAGAAATCTCTTCTTGTTACTTGATTCATGTATATATTTCATGTTGTTATTTTTCCTGAAATATGCCAGTGTTTTACATATTCTAAGGAAGTATTCTACTACAGAGTTAAGCCCTATGGAGCTCCGGCATTACTGAGACAGGCTCTCATTATAGACTCAGACTCTCCGTCTTCCTTCTTCACCCAGTGCTGGGGTTACAGAGTCAGTGCATACGGCTCTTGTTCTTGGATAAGAATTTCTATCTGCAGTTTGATCTCTTCGCAACTGAACACTCGGGGTCGTTTCTTTTCTGCCTTTGTGTCACATCTCTAAATCTGTTTTTGTTGTTTCATGGTGTGACCTTTCTGTTAGTAAGATTTCTTTTCTTGTGACAAAATATCAGAGGAAAAAAACAAGTTCAAAGGAGCAAGGTTTACTTTTTGCGCCCCCCTTCCCCCCTCCGCACCCCGACTCAGAGATTCAGGGCATGATCATTTGGCTTCATAGTTCTGGATGAGTGACAAAGCAGATAATCATCGCGAGAACAGTTAGTGGAGTAAAGTATGGTGGCCTACCTGTGGGGAGAGACCTGAGACAAGCCAAATTCTTCCTGTGGTGTGACCTGCTCCTGCCAACTAGACCCCACCTCCTCTCAATTACACCTCCTCCCAGTAGTTTATTAAGCTATGAATCAACCAGTGGACTAATCCATTAATGAGGTCAGAGACCTCATGATCAAATCACCTCTGACTACTGTAGTATTAGATACCAAGCCTTTAACATACAAGCACTTGGTGGGAGACATATCATGTCAAAACCATAACCATAACACTGTCTTGGCTCAACACCTATATTGTCATCTCCAATGAGAATCACAGGATGGCCACATTAGAATAAGACTGCACTAGTCAAATAGATAAAGAGTAAGAGGAGTAGAGTGGGGAGCTGACCTCCAAGGATAACTCTGCTTCCAGTGCCAAAATGAGAGCGAGGCTCCCTTGTCTCCATGCCCGGTTCTTTCCCTCTGTTCCATGATGACCTTGTTAATCTGCCCACAGGAATCTCAAGATTGTAGCTGCTCCGTTCTCACCTGTCTTCCATGAGAGGTGACTATGGATGTTTGTGGCACACGTCTGGGCCAGCAGGAACTTTCACATGAGCTTTGCCATTATGGTTTCACTTATTAATGTGTTATTTATTTGTTTATTCATTTTTTGTTCTTTCTAGTACTCTTGAAAACTTGGCATTGAGAAAACCCCTATGGTTAGCAGTGCTACCATTAGATATTGCAGAGCCCTCTAAGCTTTAGGTAACAGGTTAACGTGTTGCACCAGTAAATGTCCCAGTGTAAGCTATGGACCCAGCTGTGCTATCTTTAAAGAGCATGCCTACGCAGCTTCGTAGCCTTTTGTCTCTTACATCCGAGCATAAAAACTTTATAATGTTCTATGTTTACTTGGATGCCTTATCTGGTTTGAACTATTGATATTCCAAATCTAAGTTCTCTCACTTATTTTTATAATGACTTTATCTTGGCTTACTACCTCCACACAGCCGAGTTTACCATATCATGCATATACATTAGCACATCACAAAATCTATTTAGTTAAAAATCATTGGTGTAGAATATGTTCCCTTTCTTTTGCATACAAGACTATAAGGTTGACATGGTATTTTTTTCTTAGAAATTGATCACTGATTTCCACCTTCTACTGTTAAAATTAAGTGTACTTTCAAAAGTAGAGAGATCAGAGAGGGGCTTACCATTCCAACTTGGGCTCAGGGATACAGAGAATGTGTACACAATCATATTTCAAATGCCATTTCAGTAGACAGTAAGTATAAGTTAATTATTATTTTTTTTGGGGGGGGGGTTCAAGGTAGGGCCTCATTGTAGCTCAGGCTGACCTGAAATTCACTCTGTAGTCTCAAGGTGGCCTCGAACTCATGGCAATCCTCCTACCTCTGCCTCCTGAGTGCTGGGATTAAAGGCATGCGCCACCACGCCTGACTTTAAGTTAATTTTTTACAGGTGTAATTCATATGAGAAACTTAGAAAGCAAGGAACTGTGTAAGAGAATGTGCACATATTGTCTCATCTGTCTTTTAGCATCTGCAGGTCAATCTGACTCTGTTCTTTGTGCTTTTCTGTTCTCTGTATTTAACTTTCCTTTATCTCCACCCCTCCCAGTTTGTGCGTGTGCACGTGTGTGTAGATTTGTGTATGGGCATATGTGAGGCATGGAGTGCATGTGGAGTTCTGAGGATAACCATGCAGCATTAGATCTCTCCTTCCGTCTTTATGACAGGATTTCTCATTGTTTTGCTGCTGCAAGGGCCAGTCTAGCTGGCCTTGAACTGGTGAATTATGCCACTGCTATAGGTCCATTGTGATCACAGGTGCATGCACCAGTTTCAATCAAGCTTTGCATGGATGGTGTGGGCTTTAACTTGGGCCAGTAAGTTCTCAAACAAGCACCTTTAACCACTGAGTCATCTCCCACAGCCGTCAATATTGTTTTGATTATTTTGCTATTTGACTTGTATAGTGACAGTGGAGGTGTGCTAGAAATTCTTACTGACAGTGAATAAGGTGAAGCAATGATGATGAAGAGAAGAACACCTGTGCAAACGCTGCCTGGCCTGAAAGACAGCTGGATATAGAAGGCAAACACAGGAGCCGAGTGGCCCAAGACAGTATCTGAAATCGGAAGCTGGAGGGAGTATCTTTCAGTATTCTAAAATGCTTATAAAGCTCTTGATATTTTGCTTTCTAATAGTTAAAGGAAAAAAAATAAAACAGACATGCAGAACCTAGAGATGAACACGACGAATCAGAGTGACCTTTCTGGCGGATTAAGATAAAAACAATTGGAGACACAATTAAAGGCCCCAGCCAAGGGAATGGTTATAAATCAAGTCATTTCCATCTCACTCATGGTTTATGGTTTCTTACATCTGTTCTGGCACCAGACCAAGAATGACTTTAAAAGCATCCTGTTCCCCACCTCACAGTTTTTATATTTGTATCTTTTAAGTTTGAATGAAAGTTTCTCTTGAACTGGTTGTGAAAAATCAAACTTGGTGGAGTAGAAAATGAACAAAACTTTGTAGAGCTGTCAAAGACGAGAACACTTGTTATCACACAGGTAAATCTTTACAATGACTCTCCATGTATCTGTCTCCAGCAATCAAAGGCTGGTCTGATTAATATGCCCACCTAGAAATGTAGACTACTATATTATTTTTGCCTCTAAGAACAATAGAGTAAGAGTCTTAGGTTTTAGAGGGATAAAGATCTTACAGCTTTCCTAACTTCTTTATTTGCTTCAAAAGGATATTGTGGAGAAATGAAGGGACCCATTTAAATATGAGCATAAATATGAGCATGGTATGAGCATGTTTCAGTGGTATAATAGTTTATAAACAGGCAGTTGTAAAATCAGTAACACCTCAGATATCAGTGTACCTAAAATTTCTAAAGGGAAAAATAAACCATGCTTTGAATCAACTCAAACCAATGATTGATCAAGTTTTCTATAATCAATAAAACTGTGAGGAGAGTTTATAAAGGAACTGTTATGTTTAATGTCAACTAATCTCAATATTAGCACTATAATTCATTTGCCCAAGGCCATACAGAAACTAAGTGAAGGAGTTTGGCACTCAAGTGATTTTTTTAAAAGATATGTATACTGTATATACATAACCTGAAAGTAATTTAACTTTTAAAAATGTTAATGGGAGTTTTTATATATGTATAGAATATCTTTTGATCATAGTCCCCTTTACTTATTTCTACCAAACCCCCATAGACCTTCCTTTAAACCCACTCCTATTTTCAACCAGTCCCTCAATTCCATTTTGATGTCTTTTGTTCTATTCTGGCCTTCAACTAGCTCATTATTGATAGCAGAACTGACATAGAAAGTACAAATGTAAACATAACCCTATCTCCTACCACTTCATTGTTATTACATAATGTTCTAGAGTAACATGTAATTGTGTCATGAGAGTCATTACTTTCGTGAATTGAGTTCATCAAAAATGATTATCAGCCTGGAGACATGGCTCAGTAGTTAAGCACTTGCCTGCAAAGCCTAACAACCTGGACTCAATTCCCCAGTACTCATGTAAGCCAGATGCACAAAGTGGCGCAGGCATCTGTCTCTCTGTTTGCAAATAAATTTTAAAAAACACAAAAATTATTTTCATTATTTTCCCACATGCCAGAGTTCATGTTCCTGAGTTGTATTACTATAAGTGACCATGAAGTTAATAGTATTGAGCATGTGAGAATTTTTATATATGAAGATGTAATTATATTAACTGTGACCACATAAACTCATAACCAGTTTAATGGACATCACCATAAGCCCAGGTGCATTGTGGGGAGAACCTCTGTGGTTATAACCACTCTCCTTCTCCTTTTTCACTCACCTTATAAAAGACAAAGATTGCTCTCTGAAGGATCTTTTGCCTTTCTCATTTGCTCAAGTTCCCTGTAAGCCTCAAAGGAAATCTTTCTAGAAATTACTTCAGTTTAAAACATTTTCTATTCCCCCCATGGCACTATCTATTACTTTTTCAAAATAAAATTGAAAATAAGGCACAATTGAAGGAGGAAAAAAAAATAAACATCATATTAGGAGTTACACTTGTCTTTTTAGTCCTATTTGGACAGCTTTTCTCATCAAGGCTTCCATCCTTTGACCATTAACAAGGACCCTTTACTCCATGTAGCAGGTTACATTGTCGTTTATTACTTGTGGACTTTCTGGTATTCATCTTCAAATCAGTGAGATGAAAGTGTTATATTGAAACAAATATCAAAGTGGTACCATTACCATGGCAACCAGAAACAGCATTTTAAGACAGGGAAAAAAGTCAGAGAAAGTAATATTTATTTTGCATTAAGTACAAGTATAAGAGTTAAAATAGCCTAGACTATTTAAAAGAGATTAAAGAATAGTTTTCCTCGAACCCACCTTCATACTTGATCTGTTTTCCATTATTGTGAGCTAAATCAGTATGCTTTGTGGAAGAATTCAGCTTTCTTTCAGAAGGATTGTGAAAGAGTACCAAGGATTTCAAGCCATTTAATTTAAAAGTCCTTAACATTCTTTTGGAAAATACATGCAGATATGCCCTACATCTTTAAAAGGTAGAGACTGATAATTGATAATAAGAGTAGGAAAGACAGCCATGATCTTGAAAATCCAGTTCTTACCTTGAATCCAAGCACCAGTCAACACATGGGTCTCAGCCTTCCTGTTTGGGCCTGGGAAAGGATGCGAATTTCCACCCAATGTGCCCTTGAGTTACATTTCCAAAGATGGAGATCATTATGGTTGACCAAAGTAGCTGGACTTCAACCTTTTAAATTTATATTTAAGCCAATCCATTGCATATTTATATATGCCATATATCCCTATTTCCATTTTCTTTCTCCTTTAAAATCAATGTATCAACATACTTTAAAGAACACATGTAGTTATAATATACATTGATTGTATTTTCGGTCTCATTCTAAACTGGTCTGGAATTCACTATGTAGGTCAGGCTGGCCTCAAACTCGTGGCAATGGTCCTGCCTCTCAGCCTCAGCATATCTATTGTTGGATTTGCAGGCATGATCTACCATGCACACATGTTCTTGAAATGCTAAGGCTGAAAGCATTTCATTGTTTAGTCCCATGATATAGATCATTGGAAAAGTCCTCAATCTTTCTATTGCTTAGAATGTCATTATGTTTGCTGTTCTGGAGACATGACAAAACTCAAAGCACTAGTGAGAAAATTATGGACTTATGCTTTCATTTTGAAATGGAGTTGAGAGACTCCCTTTGAGTGAAACAAGGACCGTGCTGTCTTACGGAAAGAATAGGAGGTGAGAAATGGGGAATCACTTTCTCTTATTTGTTCTTTAGTGTTCTCCAGACACTACTTTCTGAGCCCATGAACATATTGTAAATGAGACTGTCTGAGGCAGACTTCAAAGAAACCATCTTCACCTGCTGATTTGGGGAGTAGAATCATCTTAGACTGAAATGAAGATTGAAAAAGAAATTGGCTGGGAACTCAATATCCCCCGTGTTTTATTTTTGTCTGGGCTGAAGAACCCTTACTATTTCCAAATAAAGTTTTCTGTTGAAACACACCTCAACAGGAAGGATAAAGCACAGTCCTGTAACAGCCCTAACTAGATAAGTTGAAACTTGCTATAAAATCTCCAGCCCTGTAAGCATTTCTCAGGAAAAATAAATAAAATGAAAGATAACTATAATAAGCAATAAATACTGGTAAGTTCTCTCCTGGTCAAAGTTAGTCCCAGGCAGTCATGGAAGCACGTGGCCCTGAGCCTGTGGTAATGACTTGGGACTTGTCATTTTAAAACAACACCAGCAAAGAGGACACGTGCAGAGAACATCACTGGAAGAAAAGTTAGGAAATCCAGTTGCTCATTCCCATTCTTCTTATGATTTTCTCTGTGACTGTGGAAGAGAAATGTCTGCCACAGCAAAGATCATGTTGGGTCTATTAGGAAATTTGATTTCATGGTATCACATATTCTCCCTTCCTCTACCTTGCTTGTTTCCTGTCCATTCTAGAAAATTCATCTGAAAAGGAATTTGGAGCAACTCTTTTGGGAGATGATAGCTGATCCAATCGTAAATAGCACTCACGAATCTAGGCATCTCCAGAATGTTTAATGTGGTAATAATTATTCTGTAAGTTTCCTCTTAAGGAAATCTGATAGGCCATTATCCCTAAACATCAAGAACATATTTTAAGATGGCTCAGACTATCATTATTTTTTTTTTACCTTAAGAAGAAAACAGGCCTAGAATCCTGACTCAAGTTAAGGAATTATTAGCCTGCAACATCCTTCTAAACTTTGTAGAGCTTGCTTTTCACAGCTTCAAAATGGAGAAAATTTTTTCCTAACCTCTTGGTAGGAATATCATGAGTATCAAATAAGAAAATGAAGTATGTAAAAGAAAATTTGTGGGACTGGAGGGATGGCTTAACAGTTAAGGTGTTTGTCTGCAAAGCTGAAGGATCCAGGTTCGATTCCCCAGCACCCATGTCAGCCAGATGCACAAACGGGTGCACACGTCTGGAGTTCGTTTGCAGTGGCTAGAGCCCTGGAGTGCCCATTCTCTCTCTCTCTCCCTCTTTTTCTCCCTCTTTCTCTCAGTCAAATAAAGAAATCAAATTACAATATTTTTTAAAAATATTTACAAGAGTGTCAGCATACCTGCTGGGCAAGATATACACACCTGTGCAATAGTGGCATACAGCCTATGCAGGTAATCAATGATTCTCTGATAGAATAACAGATCTACTTAGTGAAAAAGAACTCATGTCTGATACTGAGAACTAGGTCAGAATCGTAACGATGGTCATAGACTCCAATGAGAAGTTCCCACTAGTATTTGGTCACAAAGAGTGGCTGCCCCTATCACAAAGTCTCAATTAACTATGTTCATCTCTTAATTCCATGCTGATCTCACACTTAGCTGGATAATTTTTTCATGAGATAGCAAAAACAAGGAAGAACGCAGATCCATCACTACCTCAAGAAAAGATAGCCATAAATAAAAAATAAATAAATAAATTTTAAAAGGTCTGGAGAGATGGCTTAGTGGTTAAGGCATTTGCCTGTGAAGCCAAAGGACCTTGGTTTAGTTTCTCAGGACCCACATAAGCCAGATTCACAAGAGGCACATGTATCTGGAGTTCATTTGCAGTGGCTAGAGGGCCTGGCATGCCTGTTCTCTCTCTCTCTCCCTCTGCTTGCAAATAAATAAATATTTTTTTTTAAAAAAAAAGGAAAGGTAGCTGATTGTCAAGCATTAGATAAGCCAGTGATAGCCCATCTGCCTGGGCCCAGGACACATACAAGAGGAAGTGGAGATCTAAGCATGAGTGCTTCTCTCACTGCTATGCAGATAACCTGCTCCAGTGAGAAAGTGATCGACACTCAAAACTCATCGAAGCAGCAATCCAGAGGTGGCAGAGTGCTCAACACTGAAATATATTTATAACACACCTGCCTAGGCTCAGGGACCCTCATGGGAGGCGGGGGGGGGGAGATTGCAAGAGCCACGGGGTGGGAAAGAAAATACCCTTTTCACCCCTCCATCATACCAGAGGACACAGTGTCTATAGAATAGAACTCTTGATTCTGCTTCTAGATGATGTCATGAATTACCACAGTGTGAGTATAAAGGCAGGCCTCCTAGCAATTCATTTTCTGGTGTGCTCCCAGTTCTAACCTTTCATCCTGGGAAATTTCATTGTTGCTCAAATGCATTAGAGTGCTGCTTTTTTCCAAGAACAGCTTTTTATTTTCTTCTTTTTCTTTTGCAGTAGCATCCAAACATTAAAGAGCTCCTAGTGCTCATAGGATCAACTCAAAAATAAACATTCTTAGTAACTGACTTAGTCACTGAGCATCATCAGACTTTAGAAATTCTGTTTAAACTGTTTATTTTCCACTATTTATGCGATATTATCCATGTGGGAGCACTAACACAATGTAAATTTAACATTAGTTAATGGACAATACATTGCATTCATAGTAGTCGTGGTGAGTTTTTAAATAACAGGAATCCTTCTAATAGGGCAATTTTAAAGGCAGGCAAAAGGACACTTTTTACTCTTCGTATTATTCATATGGTTCCTATGTAGAACAGAACAAAGCGCACCTGAAGAGAAATGCCAACATTTACCAAACCTATCCAAGGATAAGCAGTTCTGGAAGTCATAGCAAAGTTCAGAAAGCCAACAAAAATCAGAAACAAACAAAGGATTATGGGGCTGAGAGACCAAAGTGAAATCCTGGACATTAATTTACTGTGAGGCTAGTGGTAATATAATTATTTTCTTTGGGACAAAGATTCCCCAACAACTGAATTAAAAAAAAAAAATCATGCTGCGTGTTTCAAAACTTTTTTCTAGGTTTCCAGTGGATATTAGGAAACTTTCTCATCATGGCATAAAATAAGATGGAAAAAATTACACTGTACCTAATTTTAACTTTCTTTAGTTACTCCACTGCATACAATGGTGAGTTGTTTTCTGATAGTAGAGAACAACACATGTATTCTTTCCAACTTGTAGTTTTCCAATAAGGTACGTCTGTCTACCGTTTGGTGTCTTGCAATAGATGCTATTTATACAAGCGCTCATTTACCTCAACACAAATACAAATGTCTGTAACAAATATTCTGTCAATACCAAATATGGTGCCTAATTGTGCCCATTAACTCTCTTTGAGGTAATTCAGGATGAGTCAGGAGTGAAGTGAGTAAATGGAATTAACTATGTAAATAGCAAAATAAACACGTGAAACACTATTAAACAACAACAGCTCAGCAGATATTTTAATTGGATAGTTTCCGGTTTGAAACAATACCATTGCTTGGCAATTAGATGCCACTGGATGACAATTCAATGCCTGGAGCTTAGAATTAAAATTTTGTGTTTGGTATGTGGTGTTTGAATGTTTGCGTCCTGCACAGAATCTAAAAGATTTATGCAGCCTCATCTATTTTTATTCCTACAACCTATTATAAAAATAAAACTTTATTTTCAATGGCATTACCTAGTAAGTGGTCATTAGTGTTACAGATGTAACCTCACTTTTCAATGAAATTCTAAAACCTTATTTTCTCTGAGTATAATGATTGGTATGGAATTAGAGAAAGTACAGGGAAGGTGATCATATGTTGTCCTTAAATGCCATCCAGGAAGTATTCATCACAATAGTTTTATAATAGACTCTTACAATGGGCTGTTTCTTCCCAAGAACCTCTGAGGCTTTTCAAAATTGTTCTCTTCCTCCCTCCCTGTGTCCCTTTACTTCTTCCCTTGCCCACTGTTATCCTTGGGAAACCCTTAAACATTTCAGCGACAGATTTCAAACAAGTCACATTAGCCATCTTCCGTCCAAGGAACTTGGTTTGGAAGGCTTCTTGTTTCCCTTGGCGCTCGCTGCCCTCCCGATCCCCCATCTTCTTTTGGCAACCTCACCCACTGAGCTTGCATGCCTTGCTAATCACTCCTCTTTGTGCATTTCGCAACGAACCCTCTTCAACGGCACGGTGGCACATGCGAAAGACGAATTTGGAATTATGTGAGGAAAAGATCAGGGTAAAACTGCTTCACCATAAAAAAAAACAACAAACACAAGAACAAAAATTAAAAGAGAGCAAGTTAAAAACACCACAGTTGGCTCCCCTACCACCCCGAGGCCTTCCCTCTCTAAGAGACAGGGCGCGCTGCACCCACCCAGCCTGGCTTACAGCTCCCTTCTGCTAACCCTTTCCTGCCATGCCGGCGTACATGCAAGTGCCCGGCTAGAATTCCATTCTCGGTCTCCTTTCCCACTCCTTGCAAAAGATTTTACTCATGGCTTATCTTCTTAAGAGCTAAGTGTTATCCCTCAGCCCATCACAAGCTCCAGATAGTAAAATGACATGTGTCCTGCTCTGGGTTTCCATCTGGGTCAAGTTCCTCCTTTGCATCGTATCATGTGATCCTGGCAGAGAAGAAACTTAATATGATGAAACTATCTTGGGTCTAATTTTAAACATGAGAATGTGAAATGTAGAGAATAAGTTAGGTAACCTTTGAAAACTGGCACAAAAAAAGGCTTTCCCACCAGTCTGTTGAGAATTACTGCATCCCATGTTCTTAGCTGCTGGAACATACCTTCTAGCCTAGCTACTGTACAAGAAGAAACTATTCCCAGTGTCTCAGCACCGATCTAGCCAGAATCATGAACTCAATAGCTACCTCCATGTTGGTTTCTTCTGAGTCACTTAAAGATGAAGACCGGGATGCCATTAAATGGTGGTGGCTTTTACCTGAACAGACAAAAATAACTTTTAAACAAATAGAGATATACCCAACAAATTGGATGAGTTTGCTCTAAAGTCATTCATTTGTAAAAATATTTCAGAAAAGACTGAGCTATCTCTTATTTACTTGGGAGCTGGAGGTCAGACATGAATAAATTTTCAGAAGTCGTGCAGTATATATAGGCTGTCAGTGCGCATAGAAATAGCTCTAGTTATTTCAGTGTAAAAATTTCCAAACAAGGTCACTGGGCTCTTCCTAAGAACAAAATAGAGTCTTGACCATATTTAGGCTCAAACAAAGAATTGGTTTCCAGGGCTGGAGAGATTACATAGTGGTTAAGGTGCGTATCCGAGCAGCATAGGACCCAGGTTTGATTCCCCAGGATCCACGTAAGCTAGATGCACACAGTGGCACATGATTCTGGAGTTTGTTTGCAGTGGCTAGAGTGCTTACCATGTCCATTCTATCTCTTACTTCTCTTGGATTGCAAATAAATAGAAATATTAAAAAATAATTTTCTTGTACTATACTGACATAAGTTACTGTAGAAATAGAATGGAAGGTTAGGAGACCCACAACTCTACTTGGGCCATGCAATTTAGTTTCTTGTTGCTTCAGTTTCCTTGGTTAATGGGGAGAGGAGTAATAATAGCTACATTACTTTCAATATTTGTGTTTAAACTATTTAGAAAGTGCTAAATGTGCCATCAACATAATCACTAATTATTTGAAAGATACATAGTCATGAGGTAAAAATAAAATCATGCCACACATTTATACAAATAATCCACATTTAACTATTACCACCTATGTAGCTTTCTTAGTTTTCCAGAATGATTTAAGTATCCTTGTTTTTCTTTTTGTAATTCCCACTCATGATGTGAACACACTGCTTTTTCTTACGTGAACTAACCTGGGTGACATTTTCTGTCCTTCAGCCACTATACAGAAAGCACATCCACAGCCCTGAGCATTTGGAACTCTTCACTTGCTGAGCTCAGAGACACATTAGGAATTTTACAGTTGTCAGTGTGGAGACCATTCTTTCTCGTCCTGCACGGTGCACCTGCTCACGTCAGCAGTGGAACATGTGTAGGAATAGCACGTGTTGTGGTGATGCCCTATGGAAGGAACATTTATCTGTGAATCTCCAGGCTGTGGTTTTATATCCATGGTAAGTAATCTTGGTTAAAGGAAGAAAAATTCCAATCCCTAAGTTAGAGAGGCACCTTTCAGTTTAAAAGCCTGCACAGCAATCAGACAAATTATTTCAATAATGTCAATGGGGTTTTATGTTTCCTCTAGCACTCAGAATAAATTGTAAAAGATCAAGAAGAATTGAAAGGAAAGAATAAGAAGCAAATGAGGGCTGGGAGATGACTCAGGGCAAAGTGCGCGCCTCACAAGAATGAAGAGCTCAGTGTGAACCGGAACCGAGGTGGAAAAGTAGGCATGGATGCACAGTCTTGTAGCCCCAGCCCTGGGGAGGAAAAGAGAGGGAATCCCTGGGGGTCACTGGCCAGCCAGCCTAGCCTAGCCTACTTGGTAAACTTGGTAAAAAAAAAAAAAAAGTGGATTACATTCCTGGAGAATGACACCCGGGTTCCCCATTGACCTCTACATGCAACTGCACATCTATGTGCATGCACAGACATGCTCAAGAAGATACTCACACAAACATATACATACACAGTCACACAGTTAAAAACAAGCAGACTGAGGAGATAGGAAAAGCTCAGGGGGAAAAAAAGCAATAAATAAGGAAGAGAAGAAACAGGATCCACACAGGTGACAGGAGCGTGTCTTTAGTACTGTTGTTCTGGACAGTTAAGGGGGTTCTCTGAGTACCATCCCTCTCCCAATTTCCAGACCTGGATTAGCAAATTAATGTAAGCCAAGCATGAATTTGCTGACTGTGGAAGTGCAGAGTCACCTTGGACCTCATCAGCATTGCTAAACATCACCCGTAACCTTCCCATTATCACTGAGGGTCTGCTCAGCACCAGGTCCAACTGCTCCAATAATTTCAATTACTTTCCCTGACAAATTTTATGTTTCATGTATTTTAGTGGCCTGATAATTATGATTTCTCTCATTTCTCGCTATCGACCTTAATGGGTTCCAGCATGAGTGTGCAGTTTCAGAAATGAAGTTCCACTTGAATTCACAAGTTATTATCTACACTCATTAATGGAACTGGAAAAGAGAGAGTGGGAAAAAAGATAAAGAATGAGTTAGCAGGAGGAGGGAAGAGAAAGAAAGAAAACAAAAGGTTAGGACTGAAGAATCGACAGCAACCAAAAGAGGAATAAGAAGCCAGACGAAGTGTAAACAGAACATAGAATGGAAATTATGTGGATGGGTTTTTAAAGTCTCAACCATGACAAGTAGATTATTTCTCTTACCAGACGCATGATTGGTGAAGATGCACAGCGTGTGAAAGCTTCTCGGACTTCACAGTTAAACCACACTGGGCTTGAAAAACCTGTTTCCTTCACTACCCTGGCATGCTACCAGACCTCTGGAGAGTCATCTGCCTGTTCTGCATGTGGAGAGAAGTTGACTCTATGGGACTAACCTTCATTGCTAGTCTTCAGTTCCACTTCCATGTGGGAGAAATGATGCCAGTATAAGGAGATCAAAGGCTCTTTGTGGTTGTGTAAATAGACCAGAAATGGATATATAAGTCTGTATTACTGGGCATTAACTTGACTATCTTTCACAGGAGGAAAGCATTTTCTTAGTTAAATATCATCTGAAGGAAAATCCCTTGAATGACGAACATTGTATTCTTTGCTCACAAGTACCTTCTTATGAGAGCAACTAAAGACATTTGTCTATACTTTTGTGTGGATATACTGTGAAATCTCATAATCTGGGAAATATTTGATTAGTTTATTTTTTCAATCAATTGACACAACCAACCTTTCAAAAGAGCCCTTTTAGCATTTATAGCTCAATGTTTTATTCCTATCCAGAAGTACAAGAAACTCAGTGATGTTCAAACATTGACATCGTAATACCAGTTCTCTTTTTATTTTACTATGTGTGTGTATTTATGTGTATATAGGCCAAAGGATACCCTTGGGTGCTGTTCCTTAGGGACACTGTATACATTCTTTTTGAAACTCTCATTGGCCCACAGCTCAGTAAATAGATTATACTCGTTATCCAGAGAATCCCACAGGATCCACCAGATCCATCCAGAGTTCTGGGATTATTGTGTAAAACACCATGCCCAACATTTTTATGTGGGTTCTAAGGGTAGAACTTAGGTTCTCATGTTTACAAAGTAAGAACTCTGCCAACTGAGCTATGGCCCGAGCCCATCGGTCTTCTTTTGGGGAACAAGCAAGATGGTGTAGAGCTAGGATAGCAAGAAAAAGGAGATGCTGAAGTCATGTGATCCTGGGGCAAAATAATGTTGGAAAGGTTGACTGTCTCCAAATGCAGTTCTTTCAGCTTTGGCTTCCGGAATACATACGCTCCAATTTAAAAGCGAGGCGTATCAAGGCCATTTTATGTCTGGAAGATTGCATTGCATGCAGTCTTACCCTTCCTTTGGTTCATACATTCTTCCTGCCACCTCTTCCACAATGGACCCTGAGCCTTGGAGGATGTGATAGAGATGTCTCAGTGCTGAACACTCCTATGCAAGGCCTTCATAACAGGAGGAAAGATGATGACATCAAAACAAAAAAGAGACTAATTGGAAGGAATAGAGGGTTTGGAGGGTAGGCTTGAGAGGGAGAGAATGGGAGTTGGAAAGGAAGTGATCATAGTTTATTGTCTATACTTATGGAAGCTGTCAATATTTTTTTTTCTTTTTTTTTTTAAAGCTAGGCACATACCCATGCTACCCTGGATATTCTCGTTGATGAGATAAAACACATTAATAGAAGCAGCTTAAAGGTTTACTTTGGCTTACAATTTCAAGGGACAGTCTCACCATAGCAGGCAAAGCATGGAAAAGCCGATGGCTGAGCATCACATCTTGTCACGTCAACTGGGAAGAAGCAGCGGTAGTGAATTAGCAAGTACTATTAACTGGGCTAGACTACAGACTCTCAAGGTCGTCCCCAGCAGCACATCTACTCCAGCAAGGCTCGACCTACCAAAGGCTCCAACACTTTTTGTTTTTTCCCAAATTTACAACAGCTGCGGACCAAGTGTGCAAAACATATACCGCCTATGAGGAACGTTTCATACAAACCACCATCACAATGCAAAAATAAATAAATTAATTAATTTAAAAACACGTATGTAGGAGAGGGTAAGTACAAAATACCATAGCAGCTGAAGGAGGAGCCATGACAACCGTGTAGGTGGTGCAAGAGCAAATGGCAAGCTTCAAGTATAGATCAAACTTCAAAGGGTCCTTTAGTGAAGGGAGAGGAGAGCTTTCAAGTACCAAGAAGGTTCTACAGAGCTGCTGGTCTCAAGACTCCTTAGCTATTCAGGCAGACACAGGCCTAACACCAATTTCTTGGCTCTTTCCAAATTAGCAATTGAATGATGCAATGCCAGAGGCCAACCTAAGACTTTTCAGCAGTTTAAAAACAAAAACAAAACCAACAACAGAAGAAACATTAAAAACTCTCAAAGCAGAGACTTGGTTGAATTTGTCTTCTCCTGGTCACAAGTGCAGTATCCTCCCCAATAGGATCATATTCATTACTGCATTAAGAAATTTGAGTGGCATTTCAAAGGGGTAAGTGGGGGGGGGAGGGAGGGTATCACCATGGGGTATTTTTTATAATCATGGAAGTTGTTAATAATAAAAAAATTAAAAAAATTAATTAAAAAAAAGAAAAAAAAGAAATTTTACATTACTGAACATCTAGTGATTTTACTCTTTAATGTAGCCTGCTCTTCCTCAATTGATCTTGGCAGAAGGACCCTTGCATGGTAGAACAGACAGTGATGAGTGGGGAACTAGAAGGAATCCAAGCATCTCTTTCCAAAACCATCTTCTCAGTGCAGCATCCTATAACCCATGGCCTGAAAACCCAATTAGCACTCAGGAATCCAGACCCCTGCAGGTGATTCAAAGACTTCCTTGACCTACTGGGGGCACTTCACAGCCCTGCTTCAGTTCCTGATCCAAAAATACTATTATACATATAGAAATCATTTAGAAGTGCTGGAGAGATGGCTTAGCTGTTGAGGCACTTGACTGCCAAGCCAAAGGACCCAGGTTCGATTCCCCAGTACCCATGTAAGACGGATGCGCAAAGTGGTACATGTGCCTGGAGTTTGTTTGCAGTGGCTGGAGGCTCTGGAACACCCATATTCTCCACCCCCCCCCTCTCAATAAATACAGACACACATATGCAAATACAAATTTTAATAAAGAGAAATATTCCCCAACCAGATAAAATAGTTCCTAACATACTTAAGAGAAACTCCAGATGCATGTAATACTTTCTGTATCTGGCTTTACATGGGAACTGGGAATTGAACTGGAGTTGTCAAGCTTTGCAAGTAAGTGCTTTTAACCACTGAGCTATCCCTCCAGCACCGAAAGAAAGAACGTCTTTGTTCTCACCTCATGAAAGCTACTCTGTTTTTTGAACTGTAGCCATATTGGTTGTGATGAAACTTAGCAAACTTCCATGTCCAAATGAAGAATATGAAGAAGGAAAATATTTATTGTTAAGTTTTATGTTTTTTAAAAAAACATTTTATTTGTTTATTAGAGAGGAGAGAGAGAAAGACACACAGATAGAGAAAGAGAGAATGGGCATGCCAGGGCTGACAGTTACAGCAAACAAACCCTAGATGCTTGCATCACCCTGTACATCTGGCTTACATTGGTCCTGAGGAAACAAATGTGGGTTCCTTTGACTTTGCAAGCAAGTGCTTTAACCACTAAGCCTTTTCTTAAGCCCTGTGTGTGTGTGTGTGTGTGTGTGTGTGTGTGTGTGTGCTTAACTTCCAAAGGATCCAACCACTTCCAAGGTTAATTTGAAATTAATCCTGACCTAAAGGTATTATTTTTCCTTTTATACTTGTATTATATTTTATTTAAAAAATATTTTATTTATTTATTTATTTGATAGTGACAGAGAGAGAGAAAGAGGAAAAAAAAAAGGCACATCAGGGCCTCCAGCCACTGCAAACGAACTCCAGATGCATATGCCACCTTGTGCATCTGGCTTACATGGGTCCTGGAGAATTAAGCCTTGAACTGGGGTCCTTAGGCTTCACAGGCAAACGCTTAACTGCTAAGCCATCTCTCCAGCCCATATTTTATTTTTTGTTATATCTTGATATCATGCTTAACTTTGAGTTGATATATATATATATATATATATATATATATATATATATATATATATATCTGCATGGGGATTTATGTGAGTGAGTGTATATGTGTGGGCATATGTGTGGAGTCATCTTCAGTAAAATCATCGATATTCTTTGTGACGGGGTCTCTCATTGGCCTCCAGCTCAACAAGGCTAGATTAAACCAGGGTCATTAAACTTGGCAGGCAAGCACCTTAACCACTGAACAATCTCTTCATTCCATATTTAGGGGATTTCTAAATGTAAGCAGGATACAAAATCCATCTTTCTTTCAGTTGAGTGGGAGAATCAGGTTGCTAAACCACTACCCCCCCCCAACCTATACTCAATGAAATCAAGAAGCAGTCTGGGAAAATGTCATGTCTGCTGTCTTGCTTTAAAAGAGTTTTGTTTGTTTGTTCATTTTAAACAGTGAGAAAGAAAAGGTCTGTGTGGCGTGTGGTCAAGTGCAGAGGAGAAGCACTACTCAGAGACATCACAGCGGTGGTGCTGTCCAGTAGAAACGCAGTCATTCCGCAGAATCTATAGGGGAGTGGTTACAACACCACCTTCATCCAGAGGACAGAAGAAGCCTTGGGAGCTCAGATCCTGAGGTAAAAATGGCATAGTATTTGCTTAAAGTCTACATTGCTTTTACCTATTGTTACCATCAGATTCGCATTGCTGGTAGAAATCACCCAACCAAGAGCAGATTGTGGGGGGGAAAAGTGGTTGATTTTGGCTTCCAGACTCAAGGGGGAAGCTCCACGATGGCAGGGGAAAACAATGGCATAAGCAGAGGGTTGGACATCACCCCCTGGCCAACATCAGATGGACAACAGGAACAGGAGAGTGTGTCAAACACAGGCAAGTGGAAAATGACTATGATACCCATAAGCCTATTCCCAACAATACATTCCCTCCGAGGAATTAATTCCAAATTCTCCATCATCTGGTAACCTACCATTCAGAACACCTAAGTTTATGAGGGACACTTAAATCAAGCCACCACATTCTGCCCCTGGTCCCCATAAACTGTTAACCATCCATGACGTAAAATGCAATGCATTCAGTCCAACTTTCAAAGTCCTCACATTTTTTTAATCAATCCTAGTGACGCTCAAACATTGCCATAATCCAAGGTCTTTTAACTGAGCCATAATACCAAAAAAAAAAAAAAAGAAAAAAAAAAAGAAAAAAAAAACAAAGAAAAATTCCCCAAACACCCATAATGGCACAGAATAAATACACTGCAAAAGATGGTATTGGGCATAGCAAAGAAATATCCAACCAATACGAGATTTAAACAGGGCAAACATCAAACTCTGTAGTTCCAAGACCCACAGCTCTAGCCAGTGACAAGGCTCTAAGTCTGAAAATCCTAACCAGCAACAGTTCTCTGGAGTTCCAATTCCACCCCTCCAGCTAGGCTACTCACAGTCCTGGAAAACTTCATCCAGGGCTACCAGCTTTCCTTAGGCAGCTGCCTTGTGGTCCCGGCATCAACACTGGGTCTCCACTGCAACCCACCCTTCATCCTCATGGGGTCTCCATTCAGGCATCCAGCAAACCTGCTTCACACTGCCTATGGCCATTTCTAAATCACAAGACCATGTTGCAAATACAATGACCTTCTCATTTCTGCATTTCTCATACTCAATGATCCTCTCTTTCTTGCATTTGTTATACTCCACGATTCCAGGTAGGGTGCCAGTTTGTTAACTCAGGGGGGAATAAAGCAGACCTTAAAGAACAAGACACTCCTTGAGCACTCAGCCCCCTTCATAAGAGTCTACATTCTTCCTGTTGCCTCAGTGCAGGTCAGCTGGCCCAATCTCAAAGGCTGTAATCTCTTATATAATTGCAGCTGAAGGGGCAGAAACTTCAGCCCTAAGACTTCATTCTGTGCCATATTCCTCTGCTCACACTAGTCCATTTCTACACAATAAAACCCTGTACAACTTCTCAGGACACAGACATAACAGCAAACCTCTCACACAAATTGCTTATAGCCCAGTCCAGACAAAGCTCTTTCTCACCCTCATAAGCCAAACCTCACAGTTCATAGTTCTTACAGTATTCAGGTCTTTCAACTCTGACCAGAATAGTCCATCAAGCTGTACTTACAGCACTATAAGGCATCTCTTAGGCCAAGGTTTCAAATCTGTCCACATTCCTCTTGAAAATCAGCTCCAAATGACAAAGCCACACAGTCAGGTATCTAGCAGCAATCTCACTTTTTGATACCAACATTACTGTTGTAGTCAGGTCAATTGCTGTCAGAAATCACCAGACCAAGAGCAGCTTAATGGGTGGGGGAGAAGGGTTTATTTTGGCTTACTAGAGGGGGAAGCTACATGATGGCAGGGAAAACGATGGCATGAGCAGAGGGTGGATATCACTTCCTGTACAACATCAGGTACACAACAGGAACAGGACAGTGTGCCAAACAATGGCATGGGGAAACTGGCTATAACACCCATAAGTCCACCCCCAACAATACACTGCCTCCAGGAGGCATTAATTCCCAAATCTCCTTCAGCTTGGAACCTAGCATTCAGAACACCTAAGTTAATGTGGGGTGGGGGGGGAAACACCTGAATCAAACCACCACACTATATACTTTACATCACTGCTAGATTACAGATAATTCCTAAGACAATGTAAATATTATACAAATGATTGCCATGGTTTATTGTTTAGAGTACAGTGATAAAAATGTCTGCACATGCTCATTGGAAATGCAATTTCCTTTTGGGGATATTTTCTTATCTGTGGCTGGTTATATCTACAGATTCTGAATTGTATATATGGAGGGATGACTGTGTGATACAGACCACAGATGAAAACCTTGTATGCAATTTTCTAGAAACTATGCTTAAAATAGCAAAACAAATAGGTGGAATTAATTTAACCAGACTCTACTATGTAATGTAATATATTTTCTGGGTTCCTCAATAAAATGAATCAACAAAACTGATGAACTATTTTACCTATTTTTTGCATACATATATATATGTGGTATGAATGCATGCATATATGCATGGATATTAGGATTTGATGTCCAATGTCTTTTCTCTATCATTCTCCACTTTATTTACTGAGGCAGGGTATTTCATCTGGCATCCAGGGCTCACCAATTTTAAATCTAGCTAGTGAGTTTGTCCAAGGGATCTTGTCTCTATCTCCCCTGGGACTACAGGTAGGCTGATACACCCACCCAGCCTGTAAGTAGGTTCCCATGATTCAAACTCTGGTGTTCACTCTTGCACAGAATTATGTGTGCACATCCATAATGGCAGACCTACACTTTCTTTTCACATTAACAACATCTCTCTCTCTAATAAATAAATAATACATAAATAAATAAATAAATAAATGGTTTAAAAATGGGCTGGAGAGATTGCTTAGTGGTTAAGGCACTTGCCTGTGAAGGCTAAGGACCCAGGTTAAATTCCCTAGTACCCATGTGAGCCAGATGCACAAGGTGGTGCCTGTGTCTGGAGTTCCTTTGAAGTGACTAAAAGGCTAGATGCACCCATTCTCTCTCTCTTCCTCTGCCTCTTTCTCAAGTAAATAAAAATGCTGTTTTGAGTTGGAGAGGTGGCTTAGTGATTAACATAAGCCAGATGCACAAGGTGGAACATGCATCTGGAGTTTGTTTGCAGTGGCTGGAGGCCCTATTGCTTCCATTTTCTCTCTCTCTCTGTCTCTATTTCTCTCTCTGTCTGTCTCAAGTAAATAAAAATAAACAAATATATATATATATATATATATATATATATATATATATAATGTAATGTATATATCTGGCAATCCTTTCACACTTAAAGCACATCTTTATTTAGAGTAGCCACATTTCCAGTGCTTAATAGCAACCTGTGGCTTAATATTATGGTGTTGGACAGAACAGCTGTGGCTGGTTTAAGAAGAAAGCTTAAGCAGAGTTGGTGGTCAAATGGCTGTTACATTAAAATGAACTCATTTCATAATGGGGTGATTTAAGTATAAAAATTGCCATGTGGATAATTGGAGAACATTTAAACTTCCATCAGCTGGTATGGGAGTGAGGAGACTGAAGAACTGCGTAGAGAGGGAAAAAATAAGAGGCAGAAAACCCACGATGGGGAGAGCAGGTATTTTCTACCCATTGGCTAACACTAACAAGACATAAAACTGTCCTGATTGTGTAGAAGAGAAACCTGACTACAGTGAGGACGAGTTCAGCTACCGCTTGTCCGCCTTCCACTGGTCTACGAACCCGCGGCTCCACAAACATCAATAGTCTGTCTTTTTCTTATGCTCGTTGCCTGCGGGTAAAAAAGAAAGGGTGGCATGGAATCTGCCGACAGCCTGAGCCTTTGCAGCGGACTGGGGGCAGACACAGACAGCAGCACAGAGGGCAAGGTGGAGGGAGGCTGGAGGGCTGGAGAGGAGCTCTATCAAAGGCTGTGGCCTCCAGCCACAGCTTTAAGGTGTTAATGAAGGCGGGAAGCAGGGCCCCAGGCAGTCCTCTGTACCACACAGTTGTTTTTCCAGGTAAGGTTCTCCTGGTACTCTTGAAGATAAAAGGCAAAGGTTCGGGTTTGACATGCAGTCAGGGGAGCACAGGTGAAAAAAAGCTGAAGATACCCTTGAAAAATGAGGCTGGCTGAGCATCAGAGGAGCCCGTCCAATGGCCTGCTGTGGACAATTCAGACACCGGATAGGTCACCTTATCTGACTTTCTGCTCTTAGTATATCTCCCGGTCAAAGGTTTTTTTTTTTTTTTTTTTTAATACCAAAAGAGTGAGCACGTTCCAGACAGTTCATGTGAAATGTACCTAACCCACGCTCTGTGGGGGCTGTGCAATCTGGTCACCTGCAGTAGGGGCGGAAAGATTACAAGAGTGTAAGAGCCACAGTCTGAGAGGCACTGCTTCCCCCCAAAAAACTGACTGCTGCATACATAACCCACAACCCCATGGTGAACACCTGCGACCACGTTGAGGACAGTCCCCAAAGGAATGGGGTCAGGGATGAAGGAAAAGAGGGTACCCACACAGGATGTATCCATACGAAATATGTTGTTAATAATAAATAAATAAATAAGTGGGAAAGCGTGAGAGCATGCCCCAGGCAGTTTATGTGGGATGTAGCTGATCCGCGCTCTGAGGGGGCTGCGTGCAGTCTGCTGACCTGCAGTAGTGAGAAGAGTTGTCATCACACTGTTCCCCACGAAGTCACCTCTTTATGACAACTTTGAGGAACAGAATAGGGGCACCAGGCAGCTCTAATCCAATTTAGATTCATGAAAAAGTGGCTAATGAAGAAAATCAAGTTATTTTCAGTTAAGGATCATTGCTGAGGGGAAAAGAGAAGGCAAATGAGTTCCAGAGCAATAAGATCCTTAGAAATGGAATCATAATGAATTCTCATTTCTTTTTGGGTGAGTATTTTACTCTTAATTACTTAACTTACAGGGCTGTGAGTCACTTAAAGGGCAGATGATAGACATTCATTCAAATATTCTTCCACAGCATTTTTTAAGACAGGATTTATTCTGCCAAACTGGACTCTAGGCTTTCATTATAGAGAAGTGGAAAGGAGGAAAAATACCTACTCTTCTCTATCCATCTGAGATTCACCACTGTGACCGCTACCAAAAATCAGCACATAAGAAAAAACATACAGGGTTACTTTAATGTAAGTTTTACAGAAAACATTATAAGAAAATGTAGACCTAAGAAACTATTAGAACTGTACCTTAAAGAATTATTTTTAAATATTTTGTTTTTATTTATTTATTAGAGAGAGAGAGAGAGAGACAGACAGAGAGAAAGAGAATATGGGCCTGCCAGGACCTCCAGCCACTGCAAATGAATTCCAGATGTATATGCTACCTTGTACATCTGCCTTACATGGGTACTGGGGAATTGAACCTGGTACCTTAGGCTTTGCTAGCAAGTACCTTAACTGCTAAGCCAGCTCTCCTGCCCTAATTTTTTTAAACTTATTTGTAAGGAGAGAAAAAGAGAAAGAGAGAGACAGAAAGAGAGAGGGAGAATATGTGAGTGTGTGTGTGAGAGAGAGTATGGGCACACCAGGGCCTCTTGCCACTGCAAATAAACTCCAGATCCATACCTTTACCTGGGCACTGGGGAATAGAACCAGGCCAACAGGGTTGGAAGCAAACATCTTAAACCACTGAGCCATCTCCCCAGCCCAAACTTGTGCATTTGTATGCTAAAATTAATGATGAACAGACAGTCTTGTGAAAACATAGTGGAGCAGAAAGTTTATGATCAAATGGCAAGAGACTAGAAGGAACCGAGCAAAGCCAGCCTCGATTTTCTGTGCAGTGTGTCACTTGCTTCTTTCTTCTAGGTACGGGGTTGGGGTGCACCTCTCCCATGAGATTTTCTTTGCCTTGCATTGGTAAAAGTCAGAAGTCTTTCTCAGGGTGTCTGATTTGCTAACCAGGGCAGAAAGATCTTCCTACACATGTTATTTCTCAAATTCCTCCAGCTTAAACACTCAATCTGCTAAGTTTCATTTGGGGGGACAGCATATCCTGAAACATATCAGTAGTCTGGCAAAGGCTTGCTGGGTTGGGGGGGGGGGTCTCTGAGCCCATTTCTTTGTTTGCAAACACAACTTGGCCAACTTTCCTAGCTGTCTTTGGAGTTAGGTACGGGTAGATGACTGGGAATCAGCCAATAAGTTGTGGGAAGAAGTGAAACTCTGCCCTTGACTTTGGAGACCATTCATCATTGTCACTGCCACAGAGGCCTAAGGCAGAATGACCCTGTTGAGGACAATAGTAAGCACATTGGTTTTGAACTTGAACAAAGCTAGAAAACCTCCAGTTACAGCACCTAGCACCACCGCAGTGAACCCAGACATCAGATCCAAAGGCAGACTTATACTCAAATGAGAGACAGACATAGACAGTCCACGTGGACCTGAGCATTGGTCTCTATGATGATGTCAATTCCAGGTACAAAAGAGGCTCGCATGCATGTTTTATGTTGATGCTGAAAGATTAGAACCGGTGAGGAGATGAAGTAACTCATTTGGAGTGACAGTATCTTTGGCCTTCTTCCTGCCTTGCTTATTTTTTTCCCAACGCATACACCGGTGTCTCTTACCAAGGAAAGCCTGCTTTCTAAAGCAATGATGGACTGACTCCACAGAAAGTACATCAAGAAAAGTCACATGACCTGGGACATACCCATTCACTAGCCTCCTCAGTGAACCAAAGCCACTTATAAAAAGATGCAAATGTGTCTTTTTCACAGCAATAAGGAAGCACGGGTGTACTTTCAATAAATTTCCATGAACAAGAAGAGAAATGGGGCTGGAGAGATGGTTTAGCAGCTAAGGCACTTGCCTATGAAGCCGAAGGACCTAGGTTCGAATCCCCAGAATCCACTTAAGCAGATGCACAAGGTGGCACATGCGCCTGGAGTTCATTTGCAGCAGTGGGAGGCGCTGAAATGTCAATTCTCTCTCCCTATCTGCCTCCTCCTCCTTCTCTCTCTCTCTGTCAAATCAATCAATCAATAAATAATCTTTTGTTTTTAAAAGAATAGAAACAGCAAACATGTAGCCTAGTGGAAGAGTTCCTGAGAGTTGACAGAGGTGGTCCTCAAAGTTGTCCAAGATCTAGATTTAATGACTCGGTATATTAGGTATGAAGGCTATTTCTTGGGCCTTAATTTCCTCATTTACAAATTGGGGAAAGTGAGCTAAATGTGACCCATTAGATTACTTCTACCTCCTATTTCCAACACCCAGACCTAAACATTTTGCTGGGGAGTCGGGTGAAAGAAATGGTCAAACTGTGAACTCTGAATCCTGCCTGGACTCTCTGTTAGAAAAGAGGTTAAAGGGACAGCAGAAAATGCCAGGCAATGCAGGGAATCTGTTTGAAATATTAAAAATACCTGCTCAGGGGCCTTTGATCCTTTGACCTTGTGCTTGTAAAGCGGACACAGTATATATATGAATCATATATATAATTCTGATCTGTCCAGAGTACTGAGCCTTCTTTGTCCTTTGAAGGTTCAACTTTTCAATGTAAGAACCGCATTGTTTTTCACAACCAGGTCTCTCCCGAGCTCTGGCCCTCCTGCCCACACGCTCTCTTCTCTGCTTCTGCCTCCCGCTCCTCTCCGCTGTCTGGTTCCCGCAGCTGCATCACATTGTGATTTAAGGCACTCTGTGTTTTCCTTTCCTTACCACGGAGCCTTTGATCCAGATTCAGAGGGATTCATTATTGATCACATTTTGGCTGCTGCTCTTAGCTTGCTGGTTCTACACTACTATCTAATATGCTAGTAAGAAAAGAAAAGCCACGAGACTGTCTCCTTAAAAAAAAAAAAAAAAAAAAAGCCAGCAGAGAGCAATCTCAGTGTCCAGTTTGGAGGCCTTAGGACATGCTCCTTGCTTTCTTATAGAGCCGATTTCTCCCTCCCTTAGACATGCAACTACAAAGAGGGCAGGTAGTCCACACCCCAGGTTATGAATGCCTGCGTGGATGAAGACAATGATAATCTCCTGAAGGGAGGATTGTTCTCCATGGTACAGGAGTGTGTGGCCTTTCCAGAAAAATCCAAGAAGCCATTTTACTTTTTACACTAGTTTTTATTTGTTACATCCCCAACTCAAGCAGACATTTTGAAACAGAATCAGTTTTTAAACCTTTATTTGATTTCTTAAAATATTTTATTTATTCATTTGAGAGAGACAGGGAGAGGGGGAGTGAAGAGGCAATGGGGGTGTTAGGGCTTCCAGCCACTTCAAACAAACATCTGGCTCACATGGGTACTGGGGTATCAAACCTGGATCCTTAGGCTTCACACACAAGCACTTTAACCACCAAGCCAGTTCTCCATTCCCCTCTATTTTATTTTATCTTTTTAAACATATTTATTTGCAGCATTGCACAAGTAAGACCGTTGATTCACAGAATGTAAGGCAAAGTTTTATTGGGTAAAAAGAAAGAAAAGAAAAATAAGAAAGTCTGGTATATTAGGTCTGCGCCTAAGAGGTCGGCATGTCAGGAAGCAGCCCCAAACTGTTCAGAGTGTCAGCTTTTATTGAAAATAACCACATGATATTTATTAAAAAAAACAACAAAAAACAGAATGAGAGTTAAACCATAAATCAGTTACAGGAAGCACCTGGGGGGTGTGAGGTAGACCTGCAACCAGGAGTCTGCCAATGTCCCACTTAACGGACCTCAAGGATTTTGCTCAATGATGCAGGCCTGGGGTAATGCTATTCAGATCAGCAGTCTCCTGCTTATCCACCATCCCCATCTGCTTAAACAAGTGTTTCATTCCATTCTTTTATGAGCTCCTTCAAGGAAGTGACTTCTATTTTTCTCTAAGCTAGGTATAAAGAAATGTAGAGAAATATAACATTTTGCTCACTTTACAAGAGGTAGATAGAGAGATGAGAGACAGACAGAATGGGCATGCCAGGGCCTCTAGCCACTGCAAATGAACTCCGGAAGCATGTGCCACCTATTCATCTGGCTTATGTGGGTCCTGGGGATTCAAACCCGGGTTCTTAGGCTTCACAGGCAAGTGTCTTAACTGCTAAAAGAATCTCTCCAACCCCATCCTGGTTCTTGATCAATTGCAGCAAATCTGTGAGTGAAGCTCAGGTTCTCAGAGAGCCTGTTGCCTTCCCCCCACAGGAGAGCTCCTGTGCCAGGCATTCTCCTGGTGTCCACTTCGTACCTTCTCTCATGCCTCAAGAGGTGACTGTTTCAATAAGACATTTATTTATCTTACCAGAAATTTTTCATGTGTGTGTATGCATGCGTATGTATATGTGTGAGTGTGTGTGTGCACAGGATATTCTAACCTGTAAAATAAAAATCTGGAAAAAATAATGGACTATTTATACATTTTAGACAAGTTATATCACATGCATACAGTTGAAACCTATGCATCTATTTTTTTTTAATGAGTTAGGTATGTTACATGACTGTGCAAGCCACCCCCCCCCCCCCACACACACACCCAGGTTACATGGAAACATTTCTAGTGGCTGAACTTTTGTCAAAAATTTTATCTATAATTTACCCACCCACCTACTGAGTTATGTACATATTCTGGCTACTTATGTTGATTTATGTATAACATTTTTTTTCCCTTGGGTATATAAATCTCTTTATAGAAACTTCCACCAGGGGCAGTGACCAGAGGAAGAAAAATTTTGCATTTTAGAGTTTATCTTTTTGTGCTTTTTAAATTTCTAACTTTGTGCAGACATTACTTTTAAATTTAAAAGATAAGATTAGACTTTGATATTATAGAAAATGTCTCTTCTCTATTTATTTCTGTTTCCAGAACTTGCTGGGTGTGATAGCATATACCTGTAGTCTTAACAATAAGAAAGTGGAGACACAAGATCACAAACTTGAAGACAGCCTGGGCCATATAGTGAATTCTAGACTGGCCTGGATTGTATAGTGAGCCTCTGTTACACACAAATAACAACAAAAAAAATCGTTTATGTCTTAAAAAAAAAGTTCTTGTATTATGACTTAGCAATTACATATTAATATGATGCCGGTCATTTTCCTGAAAATTAATTTTGAAAGATGAATATAGATAACCCTTGGGTTATAAAAGCCTACCAGGGAGAGGAGACATTTTGAAGGTAGAGTGTGGAGCCACACTGCCTCTCCACCCTACATAGAGGTGGCTGGAGGAAGGGCTGCAGTAGGAGTTAGGGGTGTTGGATTCTGGCCCTGAACCTCCTGAGGACACTGCTGAACCTCCCATAATCTCAGTTTCCTCATGTATAAAATAAAGAAAACGTGTCAGATGATGTCTGCAGTGCTGCTTCAAGCTCAGAAATCTATAATACTTTATGAAATACCAGGGTTTCTCCCACCACATAATTAATGGGAGGTGGACACAGAACAAGGTGGGATTAATTCATCCTCTGTGCATGTTTCCTTACTCCTGCAGACGGAAGTCACTGGTAGGCCTGATTTGCTCCTCTGTTCACTTTGATTTTAAGCAAGAATAAAGTTCCGTAGTGGACCACAGGGAGCAATTTCCATGCTTGGAAAAACCGAGCTGGGCCAGGAATGCCATTTGACAGAGCATGCCTCTCGTCAGAGCCAGCAAAGGTATAGCAAGAAAGAGAAATTAGATTTTATTTGTAAAGTCTAGACACAACACAGATCATCTGACCTCTTGATTTTTTTGTTTGTTTGTTTGTTCTTTTCAAGGTAGGGTCTTGCTCTAGCCTGGGCTGACTTGGAACACACTATGTAGTTTCAGGGTGGCCTCAAACTCATAGCAATCCTCCTACCTGCACCTCCTGAGGGCTGGGATTAAAGGCGTGTGCTACCACGCCTGGCTCAGGCATCTAAAACCTTGAGGTATGCAGTACTTTCTTTCTAATCTGACCCCAGCCTACCTGTTTCCAGATCATTCCAGCCCCTCTCATGCCTTATATTTCATAGCTACAGCGGTATAGAAGGCCTGCTTGGCTCCAGCCATTCGAGCAGGCTGTCAAGAGTCCTTGTCCTCGCTTGGATTGGGTGAAGAAAGCAACAAAGTGAGCAAACTGGATGGTCACTGTTGGATGGGAAGCCCACTGCAATCTGCCACATGCTCTTAGGACACCTTGATGAATAAAGGTTCTGTAACATTTACTACAGTAATGTGTCTCACATCAGGAGGATGACTCAGATGTGTGGAAGAACTGAGGAGAGGCCAGACAGCCAGAGAGGGGGGAAAAAAAATCCTTTCATCTAAAGGAAACTCACCTGTATCTTGAATGCCATTTTGTTATCAGGTTTGGACTTAACTGTAGCAAAGATAATTCCACCCCTTGCCCCCCCCCAACACACACACACAAAACACCACCAAAAGTGTGCTTGTGTGTGTGGAGAACAGACCAGTCACCTTAAGAGCAAGGATTTAGAAGGGCCTGGGGAGGGCAGAGTTGGTCTTGAGAAAAGGTTGGAGTGCAGAGAATGCTGACCATGCACAGAAAGATGGGCTCAGGGAGGAAGGCTGCAGGAAACACCACACGGTAAGACTCTGTGTGCACAGTGTGATGCTGCTGGCACCTGAGTCTCTTACACATTGTGGTTTGGTTCCAAAATGGTCTTATTTTATCATTTCAGAGACAAGGCTGCATTGCACAGCCTCTAGTAACTAACTCCTGTTAGAAATGAACTGTCTTAGCCGGGCGTGGTGGCGCACACCTTTGATCCCAGTAAATCGGGAGGCAGAGGTAGGAGGATCACCATGAGTTCGAGGCCACCCTGAGACTACAGAGTGAATCCTAGGTTCTCCTGGGCTAGAGTGAGGCATTACCACAAAAAAATAAATAAAACCATAGAAATGAACTTCCTTTCATCCGTGGTCCCTCCTCTCTGTCCTGCAAGCTATCATGAGCATGGCAAGTTTTGTCCTGAAGTGCTGGATAAGTGGAACAAGCTTGGCAGCACTAGGAAAGTGCAGACACCCTGCTGGGGTGAAGATGAATGGAAACATAACTGGGAAATAGATCACAACTAGGTGTGAATGGATGGAGAAAATAAAGAAAATATTTTTATCATAGAGAGATTTAGACTACGACTCATACCCAAGTGCAGAAATCAGCTGGAAGTCATGTGCTGAAGTAATAATAATCTATTTTTTTCTCTCTGCAAGCAATGTATAAGTCTAAATTGAACCAACACATATTAGTGAAGGTAATATTGTTCCCAGGATGCTCTTCTTCTCCTCCTGTCTATCTCCTTTCCGCAGCATCGTGGTTACAGTTGCTGGCATCCCTTGGTCAGCGAGAAGAGGGTACAGTCATGGTGGTTGACCAATGACTGTTTATCACTGAGAAATAAATTAGGAGACTCTCTAATTGCGTCTTTCACCAGCTTGTGATTTTGGAGGTCAGAACTGTTCTTGAGTGTAAGGATGATGAGTATCAATACAGGTTCTATGTGACTGTCAATCCACAGTCCAGTACCTAAAGCCATTAAAAGGCATGTTCTGCCAGGCACTCTGTGGAGGCACTATGTTGAAGGAGCTATTTTGTTCAGTGGCTGAGAAGAAATAAAACAAGGTTAAAGAATGTTTCATCTGGGCAGGGTGTGGTGGCGCACGCCTTTAATCCCAGCACTCAGGAGGCAGAGGTAGGAGGTTCGCCGTGAGTTTGAGGTTACCCTGAGTACAGAGTGAATTCCAGGTCAGACTGGGCTAGAGAGAGAACCAAATTCAACCCCCACCCCCCCCAAAAAAAATTCCATTTGGATACCTAATGAAATATTTTTTTAAAAGGCGAATGTCAGATGGTATAATTATTTGAAGTATTGACTTGGGGGTCTGAGAAATATTTACCCAGCCAAGAGTGGTTTCCAAGTTACAATTAGAATGAGCAAGATCTTACAAAATGTGGTCTTGTGTTTTCAGAGCTAAAGAATTAGCTCTAGTCTGTTCTTCCAGGTTCTCAGTTGGTGAATTGCGTTGCAGAGTACCCTATGTAATTATCATCATTGATAATACATTATCACAGTGCTTGGGCTCCATCATTTATACAGCCATAAGGTCATTACATATATCATTTCACTCATCCTGCAAAGCACAGAGTAGAATATACTCAAGGTCTTATTCAAGGCCTTCCACTAAGATTTGACCTTGATAGAACAAAAACAGAAATAAAATCTAGAGTTGTTGTCAATTCTCAATTTGATGTTTCCTGCAGATTCTGCTCTTTCTGAAAATCCTAAAAAAAAGAGCCTTATCAGAGAAATTGCTATCTATAGAAAAAGAAGTTTCCATAACCATCAGACTAGCAAACCCACCCATTCTCCCTGGCTTCCCCTCAGCCTTTGGATGCATCGGGAGGCTATGTGATTTCATATTGAAGAATATTTCATAACCTTGAAAAGAAATCCCATGATTAAAAAAAAAAGAAATGAAAGTCAAGTCTACTCAAGAACAGAAAGGAGCAGGGTCATTCTAATATTAAAGAAAATTATATAGATATTTCCAAAATTCTTGAAATTAAGATGAGTTAGTAAATGAATAAAGCTTTAAGTAATAAAATTTCACACTGTTGCTTATCTGATTTAAAAAAATATTATTTATTTATTTTATTTACAAGCAGAGAGACAAGAGAAATGCAAGTCAGAGAGAGAGAACGGGCACACCAGGGGCTCCAGCCACTGCAAACGAACTCCACACACAGGCACCGCCTTGTGCATCTGCTTTTGTGTGGGTCCTGGGGAATCAAACCTAGGTCCTTTGGTTTTGCAGAAAAGCACCCTAATCACTAAGCCATTTCTCCAGCCCCAATGATATATTGTTTTGTTCTGAGGTAATGGCTCACTGTAGTCCAAGGCTGGCCAGAAATTCACTATGTAGTTTTGGATTGGCCTTGAGCTCACAGTAATCCTCCTACCCTTGCCTACACTTGGCTATCTGATATTTAATCAATAAGAAAGTATGTATTTCAAAAAATCATGTACAAACTAAGGAAGGCAGACAAATCATGAGATGGCTCCTAGTCTCATAGTGCTTCTGAGTTGATCTTAGTGAGACACATCTTGTCTCTGGCCCATTATCCTGTCAAAGATGTATTTTAACCTTATCTCAGGATCCTCAGGAAATTTCACTTGAGATGGGAGATGACTTATATTGCTTGGTCTGCAGTGAGTATAAAGTACATATTCTTTTTATTTAAAAAGTTTAAAATTTATTTTTTTAACTTTTTATTGATAACCTTCATATATATAAGCAATATACCATGGCCATAATCTCCTCCCCCCACCCTCACTTTTCTCTCTCTCCTATATCCCCACCACTGAATCCCTTCTTCTTTCCAGTTAGTCTCTCTTGCATACTGCTGTTTAACATAAATATTAATGGATAACTGATGTGAGTTGACAATCCTAAAATAAGGCAGGTTCATTAGCATGCACTGATGCTGAGAGGCAGTGCTCCAACTACACGAACACCTTGAGGCTACAGGGAGGTCTTAATGGATGAATCTCGTTGGATTTTATAGAAAGTAAAGGGCAGGAAGGGGAGCAGGGATAAAGTCCAATCTACTTTGAAAGATGCTAGTACTCCATTGGAGAAGTTTGCTCCCCTAATTGGGGGGTTTGGGACCAGAAATTAGACATGTAAGAGCAAATCTGAAATCCGAGACCATTTTCAGCTTATTTGTGGCTGCCACCTATGTTGGTCGGGGCTCTGTAAGAGAGTGGATTTATTCACACAGGGATTTGCTAGATTGGCTCCTCGATGTGGGCTGTCTGTAGACTTGAGAGGGTGCACCATGGTACTTGCTCATTCCAAGATGGAGCATGCCTCAGCAGTCCCAGCCAGGAGTTCTCCTGAAGAGCCACTGATCTTTCAGTGTATGTTGAAAGGCCAAAGAAGCCATGTCCCAACATCAGCAAAGGCTGGAAGAAACAATGAGCAAGGAAGAAGTCTGGGCAGGCAAATGCCCTGCTGCTTTTTCCTCAGACCTCTTGACCTTTGGGCTGTCCCAGGAAGATGTACCCACTATGGGGGACATCATCTTGTCTAACTTGATCCTTCCAGGACATGTCCTGACAGACTGACCCAGAGGGATGTCACTTATCTAATTCCTGATCTAATCAAAATGAGTAATTGAGCTCCATCATGAAACCATCTCTGTGGACATTCCCTTACTCTTCCTGACAAGATGCTATCCCTGACTGACTATGGTAGATCTCCGTACAATGGAAAACAAGAACATCATTTTGTGTGTGACTCTTGGTAACTCTCAGGCAGTCTTGCTATGTATGAATTCCCATCTGTCATGTACTTGGTTTTAGGGGTGCTTGTCACTGATGCACAATCGTTGTATTATTCCCTACCATATTGGAGAAAAATAATGTTGTAACAATAAAGTGCTTATTTGGCACAAAATGAATTAATGTCTTGCCAAGGTTTAGGCTCTAGTAGAAATATATTAATGTTATGCTTCACTTTACATAATATGTCCCTGAAAGTTATGAGTAAGTATTTTTGAATATAACAAATCACATAAAAATGCATGTTGAAAGTTTTCAATTTAAAATGGTTCCATCAAACTCAATAGTTCTTACAAAGGGTCAGTTTCATAAGCAGGCATCAAAATACATCCTATGGGTAAACAGGTGAATAAAGTTTGATTTCTCTCACTGTGATAGTTTGAATAGATGGCCCCCAATATATTCAGTGTTTTATTAGTTTGTAGTTTGCATCTATAGCTACCTGGGTGTGGTGGTGGTTTTGAGATTCCAATCTAAAGATATGTAAAGTATGCCTAGCTAGAATTACCGAAGTGTGCTGTGCTGTGTAGCTTTTGGCTTTTTCTTTTTACCTGGTCCTGTAAGAACAGGCCAGCTTTTTCTGACATTGTGGAACTTCCCATAGATCTATAAGCTTCAATAAATATCCCTTCCTTCATAACTATGCCTGGTCTGGAAGTTCATCTCAGTGAACCTGCATCTTTCTGCTACAGAAATTGGTACCAGAACATGGGGTGAGATGAATCTATGTGGATTTTGGTCTTTTAGAACTTTTGTTTTGGAGGTATGGGCATGGACTTGGGTGCTTGCAATTGAGGATGCCTTCTGGAGTGGTAAGCCATGTTTTATGGATTATTCTGATGAGAGTTGGAAAGAATGCTAAGTGAAAACAGTATTGGACTTCAAGGCTTGGCTAAGAGGAAAGAAAGACTGCAGAGGACTTTGTTGGAACTGGGCTACTGACATAAGGGCTGGCTGCATTCTGCTTCCCAGGCCCAGAGAGTTTGATCAAGGTTAAATTTGTAATGGACTGATGTGGTTGGCTAAAGATATTGGACTCAGAGATTTAATAATGTAAATTGGAAGACCTCAAGCAAGTTAAAATTACAGGCACTGAGACTGGTTTTAGATTACTAAAGCTGCTATTGACACCACATTAGCAAGCTTAAGAAAGATGGCCCAACTGTTTGGCATTAAAACAATAGAGAGGATGCCTGAGGAAAGACTATGATAGAAATGGAAACCCTTAGAAAGAGTTAGCCTGGCATGGTGGTACATGCCTTTAATCCCAGTACTTGGGAGGCAGAGATAGGAGGATTCCCCTGAATTCAAGACTACCCTGAGACTACATAATGAATCCCAGGTCAGCCTGGGCTAGATGAAAACTCTACCTCAGGAAAACATAAAATTAAAAAAAAAGTGAGTTGACTGGAGAAATAACTTACTTTTCAAGGTCGTGATTTATTTTATCCCTGAATTAAGAATATGGCTGTGTACTGCATACCTGGTATTAGTTTCAGAAGCATGAAAAATGCATGGAGAGGTCATGAAATGCATATGGTTCAAGGAACCACTGCTGAGATATTGCATGAGGCAGGGTGTGATGCCCTGATAGGCCAACAAAGCCAGTGGAAGATGGACTGTGGTTTGCATGAACCTGAAGGTGTTTTTGATATACCAGGACCATGCAAGGGCTACCATGGAGTACACTGTTGGCCTGGGATTGAATTGTTCCCTGAGTACTCTGCTTAGCTGGAGGTATGGAATTGGAAAAACTGGAGACTGTCAGTCTCTGGGTATACTGAACTTGAACTTGAGAAGTTTGAGTTTGTTTGATGGTGGCTAAGTTTGCATTGTTTTAGTCTCTCCTTGCTATGCCTTGTACCAGTTGAAAATGTTTACTCAGTGTCTTTATATGATGAAAGTATTTAACTTGTTTGATTTTTGCAGGACTCACAGCTAAGAGAAAGTCTTAAATCGCAGATGAGACTTGGGACTTTGGAACTATATTAAGTTGGTCAAGACTGAGGGGACCATTGAAATTGGACTGAATACAATTTACAATGTGTGATGGTTTTGAATCTATTGGGGGCCAGGGACAGAATATGGTCGTTTGAATAAATGGCCCCAAATATATTCAATGTTTTATTAGTTTGTAGTTTGTATCTGTAGCCACCTGGCTGTCACTGGGGGAATCTTAAGGTGTGGTGGTGGGTTTGAGATTCCAATCTAAAGATATATAAATTGTACCTACCTGGATCTCCTGTAGTGTGCTGTGTTGTGTGGCTTTTGGCTTTTTCTCCTTGCCTAGTCCTGTAAGAGCAAGCCAGCTTCTTGTGCCATTATGGAACTTCCCCTAGATCTGTAAGCTTCTATAAATATCCCTTCCTCCATAACTCTGCCTGGTCTGGAGGTTCATCTCAGCGAACCTGAAGCTGTCCGCTATGCTCACCAATCATCTAAGAGTTTGTATGACATAAAAAGTTACCAATAAAAAAATAGCAATAGTGTAATGAGAAGTGCAAAGACAAGTAAGCATGGGGTGGTAAGGGAGAACAAAGAAAGAGCAACTGGCTCAGATAAGTTAAAATTACTGGAAGAAAAAGAGTTGGCTAAACTGGGTCTTGAAAACACAGCAAATCACAAGTCCTATGGACTGCTAAGAAGGGTGTGTATTCTATAGCTTTCCAGTTTGTTTGCTTGTTTGTCCCCATAGATTTCTATTGCTCACAGAAGTTTCTTTATGCAAAAGGCAGAGGTCAATACAGAATGCATAGCTCGCATAGTCATCAAGACAACATGGGTTCAACTTCTACTTTCCTTCTTTTGATTTGGAGCAATAGCACAAATAACAACATGGGTCTGTCCAAATGAAAATATATCACAGAAATCATATATATGTGTGTGTGTGTGTGGTTGTGTATGTATGTACATGTGGGTCTGTACATATGTAATTATGTCTATAATGATGTATCTATCACCTTATATATAGAAATACATGCAGAGAGAGACAACTTCTCTGATGATATCAGTACGCACAGATGCCTCGGTATGAGTGTAGGAAGATGATCAGTAGCAAGGTTGTCATTAATTTAAAATAGACCACATTGGGAATAGCAGCTAGTGCCATGCCTGACATAAATACTTTCTAATCTAGATGTTTCTTCTCATTCCTGATGTCTGATTGCTTACTTAGACCTGATTCTGATTCCCGCTTTGAAATGGCTTTTGTATCTCTCTTGACCTCCATTGCCACAAGTTCAGCCTAAATACCAAACGTAAGGCTTGCATTATTCTAATTGCCGTAACTACAGCTACTGTTCCCTAGACCAATTTCTTGTTGCCTTTAAGTCAAATTAATAAATTTGAATTGAATCACATTCTGGAGTGTGCTCTTCCTTGTATTTCCCCACTCCCTAGTGTCAACAGGATACAGCCCCTAGCTTTTAACAACTTGCATATCTTGGGCTAAACCTATCTTGCCAATGATTCTCTCACTAACTCTTGTCATGCAATCCCCACCCCAAAGCTGTTGGTAATGTACAAGTGGCAAGAAAAGGGAGAATGAGGAAAAAAAAAAAGAAAGAAAGAAAGAATGGAGGAAACAGACTGCAGAGAAATAGCAGGAAGCAGCCACTTTTTCACATATATTCTACGAGAGCTTATTTTCTTCACTATGGTTTAATTCTCAGGCACTCTGGGATTCATATAGTCTCATATCTGGCCATAACAACTTAGGCTGTAAGCACACCTGAAACACAGCACAGAATTCAATTCAGACTCACATCTAGCTGGTAACTGACACCATCCAGCCTTCTATATACTGCAGTCAAGCTGATGATACGAATATATTTTATGGATTAGATAACTGAGGTTCAGGAGACAATTGTTAGAAGTAGAAAATTCTGTTTTCTTTCCTCAACTTTTCTGTGACACTGATATTCATCCATTCTTGATTTGTTTGTTAATTGACTCATACTCTAATATTCACAGGGCTTTCGTGTTCCATGAATTCTTCTAGATGCTATGGAAAGCCGTATTGGAGACTTTCAACAGGAATGCTCTGTTTTCAACTATGAACCCTGCAAAGTCCTTGTTCTGATCAGGTTGTCTACCTAGGCCATGGAATCCAGGCATGGAGAATTCCTTACTGAGGATGTTGCCCCCTTCTTCTTATCAGTAACTACAAGCTGAATTGCCACATAGCTATGATTGTGCAGGTAGATGTTCAGCCACTTACTAACACATACACATGCCGTAGCTGGCCAATCCTACTTTATGGGAAAAAAAAAAAAACAAAAAAACCTTTGTTCTATTGTCCTCCTCCAATTTACCTGTAAACTCTGGGTTTCTAGAAGATCATTCTCTGGGTATTTGTTTGTTTCATGTTATTTTTCTTTGCTTTTTTAAAAACATTTATTTAATTGAGAAAGACAGAAATAGGGAGAGGGGGAGGGAGAGAGACAGAGAGAGAGAGAGAATGGGCATGCCAGGGACTTCAGCTGCTGCAAACATACTCCAGACACATGCACCCCCACTTGTGCATCTGGCTTACATGGGTTCTGTGGAATCAAACCTGGGTCCTTTGGCTTTGTAGGCAAGCACCTTTACTGCCGAGCCATCTCTCCAGCCTTGCTTTGTTTTCCTTTATGAAGGAGAGCAATTGCGGGAGTGAGAAGCAGGTCTGTGTGCCAAGTAATACATCGGCACCAAGCTTGTACCATATCCTTGCAACTCTCCTTCACTGTGGAGCAAGACTAAGTTTGGGGCCCATGATTGTAGCCGTGGTATCTGATTTTCCTACCCGTTAATCTAAATGGATGCATGGTACATAAGACAGAGGAGAAAAGAGATTTGCAATAACTGTTGTTTAACTAGGCTTTTATGAAATTACACTTAAACGCCATCTTCTGTGAGTCCTTCTGTGGAAAGTTGTGAGACACCATGAAGATCAAACAGATACAAGCCTTGAGCAGAAGCAGCTCTGTGGAGGGTGTGAGAAGCCCCGGCAGCATGGCCAGTGGCAAAGGGGAACACGGAACACGATGAAAGGGCTTAATAAGCTCAAGTCCAAACAGTCCACTCTGCCAACCCCAGCATAGACATACAGGGACCCAGCCCTGCCGAACACACACATGCAGGTCCCGCAAGCATATCCACTGCCCACGCTGGCCCTGCCCTCCCTGAGGCTGGCGCCTAGGCACAGGCCACAGGCCCCTGTGCTTCCAAGGAGTGCTGACCTCCTCTTTTCGGGGTCAGCCCTCATCTTGCCTTCTGTATGCAGTGAGCTTAAGTAACAGTATCTTTTGAGTGCATTTACCTGGAGTTAGGCTTTAGATCAGACTGTGCACTTCCATATTTGCTCTGGCACAATGAGAAAATATCATTCAAAAAGATAATATCCTAGAGCAGCTGTTAATAAGAAGCCAGAGAGGGATAAGAGGGTGGGGCTAACTGCTCCCCTCCCCCTGCCCAAAGTTCCAACTCTGTGAACCGTGGCTTATCATGACACATGTTCTGTTTGGTCCTCATCCCCATACAGATGACTGTGGGCTCTCACCTCCAAATAGAGAGAGCGGTGGATCTTCACCACATACAGAGGACTAACAGACCTTCATTTGTCGCTGTGTTAGTCAATGTTCTCTGGAGGACCAGAACTGATGGAATGAATACCTATCATAAAGGGGGGTGTATCCACTGGCTTGCAGGGCCGAGGATGCAGACTGGGCAGTGCAACAGTAGCTGTCTTCGGGCTGGAGAATCATTGAGCCAGGTAGCTGCTCAGACTGCTGGTGTGTCAGCAGCCCCAGATTGCCACTGAAGGCCTGGAGGATTCCTGGAGCGCCGCTGGTCTCCAGTCCACACCGGAAGGCCGATGAAGCTGGGTTCCAATGTCCACAAAGCATAGCAGAAGCAGTAGACTAGGAACCAGCAAGTAGCATGGCCAGGCAGGCACAAGCCATTCTGGAAATGGTCTTTTTTTTTTCCCCCCTTTCCAAGAAGTGTGCCTTTTACTTGATTCCTAATCTGATCAAGTTGACAATAGAAATTAAACGTCACGCCCACCCTTTCCCTACTGTAGAAGACTGGGTCTTTACCCCACACACCCATTGCAGAGGAATGTAAGTCCTCTACATCATCTATATAAAGCAAATACAGCTAGCACCTTTTAGTCTGACTAAGAGATGATGTCCCATGCATGCACAGGACGCTTTGGGGAGACCATACCCACAATTCCATGCACTTTCTCATGGTATGCCTCTCTCCTATTTTCTTAGATATGCAAATTGAAAATTGGCTGTGTCATAGGAATAAATTTGAATCAAGTCATATGTATAATGGTCTAGAAAGTAATACCATATGTTTACATTACTAAATTTCCCAAAAGCTCATGACCTAGTTTTCCTTATCCTCACACGTGGCAACTTCTTCCAGTTTTCTTGCTTTTTGACATCTACCTCAATTATATGGAATGCCTTTGACACGAAACTCCTTAAGCCTACTTAATCCAGTTAACACCAAGATTCTGATGGCTTTCTGTCAATACGAACACCAGGTTTAAAAAAAAAAAATGGAGGTAGCTGAAATGATGAAGAAATATTCTTGTTGAAAAGATAGTGGGTGGGGCTGGAGAGAAGGTTCAGTGATGCAAGCGCTTGTCTCTGCACAAGGGGGCGCACGCGTCCAGAGTTCTTTGCAGTGACTAGAGGCCCTGGCATGCTCCTTCTCTCTCTCAAATAAAATAAATAAATAAATACATAAAAAATAAAGATAGTTGGTAAGCCTCAGGTAATGTAAATGTGAACAGACCACTCTCCCACTTTTCTCACCAGAGTACTGGGTTTCCAGCACTTGGGGAGAAAGCGGGGTTGTGACTTGTTCATGACTTTAGTGTAGTTCTTGCATGAAGTTGGGGGTGTGTTACTGGGAAATCAGACACAGTCTTTTCCTGGTTTTGAAAACCTAGTTGGACCCCACCTAGCCTGAAAAAAATAGTAAGTTGCTCAGGCAGTTCAAGGCAATGGCTAATGGAGAACCAAGGATTACCTCTGAATTTACTGAGTCTGCTCTCTGTCAAGGCCAGAAATCAAAGACTAACAATATGCGTGGCAAACAATCGCGGGTCTTCTCACTCTCTGGCGTTTCCTTGCTTATATTATGCATGGTACTCATCTGATATTATCAGTTGAAGATGTTAACTACAGTGGAAATGATGATGGGAAGTTTAAAAAAAAGTAGAATCTAGCCTCACCAAATTAGAAGCTTAATGAGAGAAGATCTCTCCCTCATTAAAATTTTTCCTGTCTCTTCTGAACCTATTTTTGTGCCTCCTACTGTGACGCCCATTTGATTCTTTAAACCATGCTTTAAGGAAGAAGTTCCACCTTTGAGCAGAAAGGACCAATTATTTCATTAATGAAATGACTAATCATGTCAAAACCTACATAATATCTGTATATTATTTCTCCTGAAATGAGATCGTGTTGTCTGCCCTAGCTTTACCCTGCAGATAGAGTACTTGAAGATAGATGTAGCTACTTTTATTTCTCAGGTAAATCCTGTTCAAAATTGGAGATTTCTGGGCTGGAGAGATGGCTCTGCAGTTGAACACACTTTCTTGCAAAAGATCACCCAGGTTTGATTCCCTAGTGCCCATGTGAAGCCAGATGCACAAAGTGCCCACATAAATACCAGATGCATCTGAAGTTTGTTTGCAGTGACATGCCCATTCTCTCTCTCCCAGCCTCTCTATCTTTCTCTTCCTCTCTCCCCTTCTTTCTCTATCTGTCTTTCTCAAATAAATGACTCCCTTTCAGGAGATGAACTATACCTTGCACAGAAGCTAGGACCTAGTTGAAACCACATAGGAACTGGAGACATGAACCAGGGTGCTGTTTCCAAGGCGAGCCTGACAAGTTGGGCCAAGGTGATGGAGACAGACACTGAGGTTACTCAAAACACACCAAAGCTGAAATCCAGAAGCTGTTGAGAGCTCAACACCAATGTAGGCTTAAAGCACACCCATCAAGCCTCAGGGAATTTTGCAGAAAGAATGTAAGAGCCACAGGATGGGAGGGAATATCCGGATGCACTGCTCCCCAACCCCAGTGCTCCCCACCCCACAGTACCCCCCACCTCACAGTGCCCCGCACCCCACAGTGACTGACTGCTGCTCTCACAACTCCATGGTGAACACCAGCAGTCCGACTAAGAAGGTCCCTCAGTGGATTGGGGCAGGGAGGAGGGAAATGAAGGTACTAACTTATGATGTGTACACACAAAGTTTCTACTTAATAAAAAACAAACAAACAAACAAAACTTTTAGAGCTTTCAAATTCTGGACCAGTGGAGGACTTATGGAAATAGTATGAGGTGATTTCTAATGTAATTAGTGGCATAGGTCAGCATTTCCATTATAGATCGCTACTTGGTTGTAGCTGTGAAAACTCTCACACTTGAGAAGTTACTCGATTTGTCTTTCATGCACAGAAGCAAATAGGTGTGTAATAAACACCAGTACCTGCCATAAACAAAACACTCAATTGATCTGGCACAGAATTGAAAAATAATTCCAGTGAGATAATGCCTAGTTACTTTAAAAAAAATTTAACTGTCTTGAGATGGAGAGTAATATATGTTGTATAATATATGCTGTTGTATAACAGTACTGAAGAGGTTGGATCAGTACCTAACTGGGCTGAATTACATTTTTTTTTGTTTCTCTATCAGTTGGGACAAATATGATACCAACCATGTACAGATGGTGTTAGGATTAAGAGACAATATGTATAAAGCATTAAATGTATCAAGCACTGAACAAATGATAGAAGTTATATAGCACAAACTGTGTCTATTTAAGGGACAGCTCTTCTTGTATACTCAATAAATACTATATGTTCATTTCTCTGTTTGGTTTTTAAACCCAAGGAATATTATTTCATGCTTTTCATTCTCTACGTGCTTTGAACATTTTAAAGGTATTGTATAGTTTCAAAATTGAGAGATGAAGTTAACAAATGTCTTCTTTAGTGATGCCAGCTAAAACATTAGAAATACGTTAGGAAATAGGAGAGATGTTTAGCAGGTCAAGGTTGAGGAGGCCTGGGTGAGTCAGGCGGGGCCCTGCGGAGCTCTACACTGCTCTGCATTACAGAACAGGGTCCTCCCAGAGGAAGGACGTGGAAATGTATAGGTATCTACAGGAACAGATCTGTGTACATGAACCTGGGTGGAGTTTATCACTGTCACCGCAGGTGCTTTACCTAGCAAGTGAGCTCCGACACATTGCCCCTGAAATCGCTTGCTCTCGGTGCTTAACAAACGGTTGGCCGTTGAATGGCCTGAGGCACAGCCAGGGAAGGTTAACACACTGACAAAACGTGCATTAACTATGATGACAACTCTTTTCATGGGGGATTATTGCTATTATAAACATTATTGGATGTAATAATGGTGGCAATATTTTTTTTTTCTCTTTTCTCCCACTTTTAAGTTAAGTTATGCTCAAGGATGTACCTGACACAGAGGGCTGAAAACCGTGTTAGACTTTTCATGGTGCTTCCATAAGTTTCTGTTATTGCAAAAGAAAAACCAGTATTTAGTTGTTGATGTTACTTATACTAGCTGTAATAAATTAAGAGACAGAAGAGCTTATTAGGTCTTATCATAACGAAGTCCTGTCATATTTTATTTTGACTTGGCCTGTTTGTCATTGCTACAGCAGCTGCTCTGGGTTAGACAATAAAAGATGGGGTACGCTTATATAGAAAACCCCTGTCATGTTCACATTGCCTGTCCAGGAAAGAAAGACCTGAAGACCAGATCAATTCTGAAAGAAACTGGTCCAGAAAATATCAACTACCATATGCAGAAGGTGCCAAGAGACAAAAGCAAGAGGCAAAGACCCAGGATGGCTCAGAACAGAATCTTGATGGGGACTGTGAGCAAGTAAGGTCAAGGGTGTGGCAGGCAGAGCAGTAGATGGCTTAGAGTTGGGTCAGAGTATGGGGGTGTTGGCGGGCTTGGCGGGCTTGGCGAATGTAGTAGACAGCAAAGGCGGCTTTAGGGAAGCAGGAAGATGTTTGATTTCTAACAACCGAGATGCCAGGTGCTTCCCTGACATGGTTAGCTTTGGGGTCTCATTGAAAAGCTCCACACATTACTCTAATGGCTTTGCTTATATATAATGGGCTGGTAAATGGTGAAGGGAAAACTCTCTAGGGTCACACGGAGGCGACCATGGTTACAACTCAAGATGGCTGTGGTCCGGGGAGGCTGGCATACTACACGGTCTTATTAGCAGCGAACACGGATAATTTATCACCGTAGCAGAGGAAGGTAAGGTGGCTGTTTCAGAAAACTGACGCATTTCTCTGCCGACCCTTACTTGTGAGGGACAGGGCAAGAATGACTATCCAGAAAAGAGTTCGATGTGAAGGAAAGAGAGGGATATAACAGTAGGACTCCTAGTGGTGACATTGTACCAGGCAGGAGGCTCCCTAGAGGAAGCTGTGACTGGCCTGTTGTAAGAGGACTTCAGGGTTCCAGGATCTTACATGCTAATTCAGCCTGCCTCAGGACTTACAAGTAAACCTAGGGAGTATTTGCCTGCAGCCGGGCTCCAACATATCCGGATCTTCAGTGAGGCCTGTGGCTGGATGGAGCAGCGTTGCTGACTCATAAACTAGGTTGACTTTTTCCTACCACGTGAGTCTAATGAGTTTTGGTCTCCTTATTATTTTTCATTCTACAGGCATCCAGTTATTTCACCTAAACTCATTTTCTCGTCTCCTTTGGCTTCTATTTCTACTATTGATTCTGCCACTTTGCAAGTTTTGAATTCTCATCGTTGGCAGTTCCCCTTACCTTTTTCTGAGTCACCCTCTCCACACATGGATGCCACATATTCTTTCAGAATACTAAAGGAAACATTAGGTCCTACTGGACCCCACGCCAATCACTTTTCCATGCCTCCTGGCAGCAGCCACGCTGACTAGAGAAATACCCATCAGTAGCCCCTGGCTGCCTTTTACATCATTCACTCCTTTTTCTCCTCTCTGCGTGTGCAGTTGTGCCAACCTTAACTCACCAACTTCTGGTCATCTGCAACAAATTCACTACACAATGAATGGATGCTTATTGAATTTTATGGTATTTATAAATTCAGAGGCATGCATTATTAGAAACTGACATTTGGGAATAATTCTTAATTCTAACAGGTGGTCAGAAAGCCTTTTATTGGCTTTTACACAAAATTGATTTTCTTTTTCTCTAAAAAATATTTATTTATTTAAGAGAGAGAAAATATGCCAGGGTCTTCCGTTGTTGCAAACTCCAGTTGCACGTGTCACTCTGTGAGTCTGGTTTTACGTGGGCACTGCAGAATCAAACCCAGACCATTGACTTTTGCAAGCAAGCACCTTTAACCACTGAGCCATGTCTTTAGCCCCCCCAAAATTTGTTTTCTAACAATTGCCATCAATAGACACTTATAAATGTTCCACAATTTTAAAAGTCTAGTAGGGCTAATTTATCTCTAAGTTAAACAATTTCTTTTTCTTTAATATTCATTATAAGAGCTCTCTTACACATTATGACTACACGTTTCTTAATCCATTAGTCTATCCTTCCTTGGCAATAGAGAGCAGAATTCATCTGAGTTCCACATGTGGTTGAATTCATAAAGTACATAGTGATAATTTCTAAGACAAATTAACCACAACTCTTACTAGCCTACTTAGGTCATTCAGCATCTACTCAAATTGGTCTAAATGGGAAATCAACACATCAAGTTGAAACACAATTAGTTTGCTTTAAAATTCTAGGATCCTACAGAAGTCGTGCCATTTTAAGACTGATCATTGTTATACCTACCACACCCATTCTACACACAAGCCAGATCTACCAGAGTGGATGCACTGTACATTTCAAACAAAACAAAACAACCCAAACCAGCACTAGGTAGAACTGCCAGGATCCTTGTAATAGTTTGAACATTATGGCCTTTCCTGTATTCCTACTACAGAGACAATGAACCCTGAAAGGACACATCAGACCATGACCCTCAGCATATTGTGGGTGCCAATGCTGGAGTCCTCAAGCCTATCTAGAGTGAGGCCAGACTACCAGCAGGTCTCATTCCAAGTCTTAAAGGCATAGCGGAGCAGTTTCCCTAATGCTGTGGTACGGGGCTGTGGGACAGCCATTTAGGCATTCTATTTTGATATCTATTAGCCATGCTGTGTAAGCCTTAACTTCTGCTATCTATCCAAGTGTAAGGGAATGGCTAGTTGATTGGATCTGAGAGGCTTGGAGACCACCACAGGAACAAGGGCCTCCCAGTCTTCTCTGAAATATTGCCGTTTTAATCACTTGTAGCATCTTTAAGCAGTTATGTGCTTGGGCTTACAATTCATTGTGTGTGAGTTCATAGAGAAGAGATTTCTCTTAAGAGAGACGAGTGTGACTTTATCAGATCTGAGCAGGTGCTATAAATCTCCCCAGGCCCCACATGGGAATTGTATCTCATGTTAACTCTATTCAACTCAGAGAGAATGACATACCAGGGACACAACCCCGGGTCTGGGTATACTAGAAGCTGGAAATTAGGGATGACTAATCAGCCCAGACCCATGCTTTAAATCAATGCCATCTGAACACAGCCTTTGAAGAACTACATTAATTAAATAAGTTACTATTTATTTTTTTATTGCTATGTCATGAGATAGGTGACTCACAGAAGTAAATCAGTGTCAGGGAAATTGCTATACATGGGACTACCCTTTGAAGTGAGCTGGCTATGCACAATATCTACAGCAAAAAAAAAAAAAAAAAAAAAAAAAAAAAAAAAAACTTTTATGTTGGTATATGTGTCAATACTTTCACTGTTTACTTGTGTTATTTCATATTTAGCTCCAGGATGTTCCCTTTACTGTGTCACCGTTCCCTGAACAGATGTCTGCATCACAATTTCCTGTGCTTCTGAGGCTTAGGTCTTCTATTTGTTCCTAGTTTCTTATCTGCCTAGCTCTTAGATGTCAAATAGGATTCATCTTTCATGTCAATAGCAATTGATTAGTAGTAGCTGTCTGGAACACTGTTTTGAGAAAGATTATGAGGCTCTGTCTGGACTCACTGTGATTGATTGGAAATGCCTGAATTAGGTACACAATGGTGACAAGGTAGTGTGCGTGCTATCCTTCGGTAATTCCTCATGCAGGGGTCTAAGACAAATCGATGACAAATACATATTCTGACATGTTGTTGTGCCCAGGAATCATTTTATCTCTGTACTGTGTAGTAAGTACCCAAAGGCTAACAGCTGCCCCGTGGGGAGTGAGAACCATGTGCCAGTCACTGTGCTCCGTGGTTGATGTGAATTATCTCAAATAGTGCCGTTGAATCTACATAGAAGGCACTGCTATGCATGTTTTACAGATGAGATAATGGGGCCTCGTGGATCTGAGTAGTCCTTCCAAAGGGATGTAAACAACTGAGGGACAAAGGCAGAATCTGTATTCTGGTGGTCTGTACCAAAACTGCACTGTATCAAGGACAGAAATGGCCTCGACTGTACCTCCATGGAGAGTCTATTTCTGCAAGTGGCCTGGGGAAGGCAAGTGAAGGCATGTCAGGTAAGAAAATGTAAAGTCAGTGACAATTCAATTGAGAGACATATAAAAAGGTATTAATCATAACTTTCAGATGATGATATATCTCAGCAGATAGAATCATGACTTAAGATCTAGCAAAAGATGAGGACAACTAGGCATTGTTCCCTTTCATCTTAGTGCTGTGATTTCAGAACAAAGGGTTATTGGCTCCTCTGCTCTTCCAAGGGAGGTGGTAACTCTATGAGGCCCAGGCGTCATATATCCTCAGCCGTCACTTCCTTAACCCACTTAAGGCCATGCAAAATTTCTTCCAAATCCCAAAACAAAGTTTTGTTGTTTAGCACCTACTCATGTAAAGCGGGAACAGTCAAGAACAAACAAAAAGATAACAGGAAGGCTGGATGTGGTGGCGCACACCTTTAACCCCAGCAATTGGGGGGCAGAGGTTGGAGGAGCGCTGTGAGTTCAAGGCTACCCTGAGACCATAGTGAATTCCAGGTCAGCCCAAGCTAGAGTGAAAACCTACCTTGAAAAACCCAAACAAGATAACAAGAGAAATACATGGATAGGAAGTTGAATGTTATGTATTCTAGTTTCTAAATCCTGCTTTTCTTTGGGGGGGGGGATGGTTAAGGGAAGGTTTGCATTAAAATATCCATTGTTGTGGATAAGTCCTTATCCCATGATATAGAAAAGAGGTTTAAGAGCTCAGATAGCAGTATATAAATGATCAGTCTAGTAACATTAAACTGTGGCAGAGAAAGACTTAAGGGCAAGAACAGGACCATTACACTATCTGGAATTCACTAGAAGGAATGGGGAAAGTAACTACATACAAAGAATTAAGTAGCTCATGTAGAGACAGCAATGCTATCCGAAATTGTGAGGACAGTGTAATAGCGGAATGCTGTATCATCTCATTTTAGCAGCTGAAGTAATTATTTATGTTAAATAACCACAAAGCGATTATTGCCAACATAATGATTAAGGTTTATGGCGCAATGTAGAAGGCCAAACTTGTTATATAAATGGTAAACCTCAATAATTCAGATTTTTAATAACAGTTTGAGATTTAATCAACAGAGTAATTGCATTAAATCTGAATTAAGTTCACATTGGAGACATGATAATATCAAGCAGAGCATCTCATCCCTTTTTCGAATATTTAGAACAGAGCCTACGGTCTCGTGAATCAATGCAGTTGAGATCAAGTTGCTCGTAAAAGCTGTCATCTTCTAGAGCCCATGGTTAGCCTATCCAGTCAACTCTGACCTATGCTTACCAATAAGCATGTGCTGGAAAGTTATCAAAGGGATAGATTTTTCTCCATGTTTACCAATCAAAATATATTAAATTTGCTTTTAGTAGGACAGGCATTAATTGCTTATTCTAGACCATTGCATGTCACATTTTAGTGTCAAATGATACCTCTGACATAGAGAAATACACTTCACCTTTACATAAAGATGTGCAGCCCACAAAGTTCTCTCGAATAATCAGCACTGTATCTCTTTTTTAAAATTTTTTTGTTTCTTTATTTGTTTATTTTGAGAGTGACAGAGAGAAGGAGGCAGAGAGAGAGAGAGAGAGAGAATGGGCGAGCCAGGGCTTCCAGCCTCTGTAAACGAACTCCAGACGCGTGCGCCCCCTTGTGCATCTGGCTAACACGGGTCCTGGGGAACCGAGCCTCGAACCGGGGTCCTTAGCCTTCACAGGCAAGCACTTAACCGCTAAGCCATCTCTCCAGCCCAGCACTGTATCTCTTAAGCGACCGGAACTTAACTTTGTATTCTCTTACAGGGAAGATACAACTTCAGAATACTGTATATATTCATCTATGAAAGTCTACGTAGGACTCTATTCTTACAAAGAATAATGTGTTGGGTTTTTATTATTATTATTTTATTAGTTTTAGAGAGAGAATTGGCATGCCAGGGCCTCAGCCACTGCAATCAAACTCCAGATGCTTGTGCCACCTAGTTCACATGTGCAACTTTGCGCTTGTGTCACCATTGTGCATCTGGCTTACGTAGGATCTGGGGAGAGATTGAACATGGGCCCTTAGGCTTTACTGGCAGGTGCCTTAACTGCTAATCTATCATTCCAGCCAAAGAATAATATTGTTATTGTGCATATGTGTTTGTGGGTGTGTGTGCGCAAGTACCCATGCAGGGATTGTAAATGCATGTGCGTGCATACATGTGTTGGCCAGCAATCACCTTGGGTGTTATTATTCTCAGGCACAATCTACCTTTTATTTATTTATTTAGTTGTTTGTTTGTTTTTGTTTTATTTTTTGAGGTGGGGTGTCTCTCTAGCCCAGGCTGACCTGGACTTCACTATGTATTCTCAGGGCAGCCTTGAACTTATGGCAATCATCCTACCTCTGCCTCCTAAGTGCTGGGATTACAGGCATGTGCTGCCATGCCTGGTCCATCTTTATTTTATTTTTTTTGACACAGGACTTCTTACTGGCCTGGAGCTCACCAAGTAGGCTTGCAAATGAGCTCCAGGGACCTTCTTGTGCCTACCACGCCAGTGCTAGAGATATAAGTGTATGTCAATGCACCAGAAGGTTTTTGGGGTGTGTCTGCATGTATTTATGTTTATGTGTGTGTGTGTGCGTAGTGTATGTGATGCAGCTTGGTGTAGTGTGGTTGTATGTGTGACGTGTGGCGCACGCATGTGTGTGTGTGGATGGATGACCCATGCGTGTTCGCGTTCAGGAACCAACGCAGAACGCCAAGCTTCCTTCACTTATTACTTATCTGTGCGCTTCTTTGAGCAGGGGTGTCTCCCTCACCTCAGTGTTGCATTCTGCCAGCAAACCCCAACAATCCTCTGACCTCTGACGCCCAGGAGATTGGGGTTACAGACTCGCATGGCCACGCCCAGCTTTTTACACGGGGTTCAAGGAAGTTGCACTTGGTGGTATCCTGATGGCTCTGAGGCCTCTTACTTAAGCAGCCAGTGATCTTAACCACGGAGCCATCCCTGCAGCCCAGGGGTTTTCTGTTAAAACGTGTGTTTTGAGGCTCAAACTCAGAGCCTTAGGCTCGGAAGGCAAACGCTTTCCAGTTTCACCAGCTCCCGAAGCAGCGCGTAAGTCATTTGCTGTAAGAGAAAACAATTCTTCAGTGTTTATCCTTGAGCTGCAAGGATAAACCTCCATGTCCAGAGGCCTGGCCATAAGCACTTCATTTGAGTAGGAATGTTAGCAAATAAATATTTACACTGGTCCAGGCTAAATTCATTTTCTCAGTTTTCCCGCACTGCCAAGATTATTATTTGAAATGTCATTTGATCTTGAAGCTTCCAAAAAGAGGTTAAAACGTGCCAGAGCAGTTTAGGTTTTTTTCATGGATGAGTCACACAAATGATTAATCAAAGGTTGCTTGAAGTTCTTTAGAGTTTCCGCTATTATCACTTTGAGCTATTGATGAGTCTAGACATTCACTCTTCTTACTTTAATAGGAACCTTTAATGTAGGAGAAAAATTCCCCAGAGACTATCAGCAGGATCTTAGTTTTATAAGTTGCTTTATGCACACACATGTGCATGTGTGTGCATGTGTGTGCACGCAAACACACACACACACACACACACACACACACACACACACACACACTTTCATAATAAAATGAAGCTGGGAAATGGAACCCAGCATGTGTTTCTTATGGATTTAAAATAAATCCTAATGGTCAAAGCCTCTGAGAAGTCTTATAATAGCCCAACCTATTCTAACTTCTTATTTTCAACAGTTAGAAGATGGCTGCTAGTGTAACTGGTGCTCCACAGTTCACATTTTGTGGAAAACACATACTCCTTGATGACAGTTGTTTATATTATAAATCTTCCGAGTACTAGTCTTCCCAAACTGAAAGAAAATGGCACTTATTGAAAAGTGTGATTCTCTTTGTTACCTATTCTGTTCAGTTTAGGAGTGCTTTACATTACCAGCTCAATCACGTCAATTTTGTTTTTGGGCAAAATGATCTACATGGAGTCGTGGACAAGTTTGTTTGGATTCGTATAACATACCCATGGCTCTCATCATGTATCTTTCATAGCTGTAGACACAATTAAGGATTAGTTCCAGCTATCTTCTGCATGGAGTAAAGGCTCGGAATTGATCTTTTTTTTAAAATTTCTTTATTTACTTGAGAGAGAGAGAGAGAGAGAGAGAAGAGGCAGAGAGAAAGAGACAATGGGCACTCCAGGGCCTCCATCCACTGCAAACAAACTCTATATGCATGCGCCCCCTTGTGCCTCTGGCTTACATGGGTCCTGGGGAATCGAACCGAGGTCCTTAGGCTTCCCAGGCAAACACCTTAACCACTAAGCCATTTCCCCAACCCCAGGATTGATCACTTTATCAAATGCTTGCATTTGTGTTTTTTTTCCTTCATATCAATTATTTTCCAGTAGATGACTTTGATGTCAGTTCATACACAAACATTTAAACACCTTCCTGAAATGTATATCATTAAAGTTTGAAATTTGATGTAATCTTAAAAATTTATTTGGAAATTTGTATTTGATTTTTATCATTACTAAACCTACTACTGAGCCCCCTTTTATTTCCTCTTCCAAGATATACCCATTAATCTCTACCCCTTATTTCAGGTCTCTCATATCACTATTCTCCAAGATTAAAGAGTAACTTATAAAATAGCATTTGGTTAACCTATTATACTTGACAGAGATTAGAAAAGCACATTGTGTCACTGTGGTTCCAATACTAAATAGTAAGATAGCTGTAGGGAAGGAGACTAGGAAAGTGAGCAGCTCACTTGGGAAATGGCACTGAAAGAAATACGGGCATGCGGAAAAGTTCAAGTAAAACAAACTGGAACCTGAAATGGGACATGGGAGGAATGGAATGGACAATGGCAGAGAGGAATAGCATACTTCAAAACAACAGGCTATAAGAAAGTATTGGGGTAAAACAGGTATATTGGAAGTGAGCAGAGAAGCATAGGGGAGTTGACTGTTAACTTTCATATCGAACGAAGGAAAGTGCTAAGAGAAGGAAGGCATTGCGTCATGGGCCATCTGATTTCACATCTTCTGAAACAGTTTTTGTAGATTCTGACTAATAAAAATAATTTATCACAAAATGGAGATGAATGGTTATAAAGCAAAATTAATTCCATAGGAATTATCTATTCAGTGATTCAGACTTTCGATTTATTTGTATTTTCCTATGTGCCTGTGGATGCGCACACGTGCTTGTATGTGTGTGGGTGCCCGTGCATGTGGGGTACAAACTAGAAGATGGTGGCATGGTCTTCCTTAATTGCTCTCAAGCTATTTAGTTGAGACAAGGGCTCTTGCTGAATATAGAGCTCACCAATTCAACTACAACTACACAGTATTGGCGGTGAGCCCCAGGGACCCCCCTGTCTGTTGTGCCAGCACTGAGATTAAAGATACACTACCGTCCCCACATCTCCATGGGTGCTGGGGATCTGAGCTCAGGTCCTTAAGCGTTCCCAACAAGCACTTTACCCACCACAGAGCCGCTTCCTCACAGCCCCCTCCCACAGCCCACACTTCTCTCTACCAAATCCCTCCGCCGATATTCACTGATCCCCTTCTTCTGTCTAGTTCCACTCTCTTCCACTGTGACATCATTTTCTCCTCCTTTTATGCAGGTATCATGTGGGTAGTTCAGCCACTGTCAGCTCATGAATAGCAAGGCAATTTATGCCCAGACTTTTGTTTTTGTTTTCCAAAGTAGGACCTTACTATAGCCCAGACTGACCTGAAATTCACTATGTAGTCTCAGGCTAGCCTCAAATTAATTGTGATCCTTCTACCTCTGCCTCCCAAATGCTAGGATTAGAGGAGTGCACCATCACTAATGACCTGGAATTCACTATAGTCTCAGGTTGGCCTCTACCTCACGGCAATCCTCCTGCCTCTGCCTCCCAAGTGCTGAGATTAAAGGTGTGCACCAGCACACCTGGCTTTTTTTTTTTAATGCTAGAGAGCAAGTGAGAGAAAGAGAGAGAGAGAGAGAGAGAGAGAGAGAGAATTGGCATACCAGGGCCTTCAACCACAGCAATTGAACTCCAGACAGGCGTGCCACCTTGTACATATGGGCAACTTTGCATGCTTGCATCACTTTGTGTGTCTGGCTTATGTAGGATTTGGAGAGTTAAGCATATGTCCTTAGGTTTCCAAGGCAAATGTCTTAACCACTAAGCCATCTCTCCAGCCCCAGATACATTTTTTTAATGAAGCAGTTTTATTGCTCATGTTGGTATAGTGGGAAGGAAGGGACACTCAAATTCAGTGCCAGAAAGCTTAGGAGACATATTTCTAAATAGATGATTCTAGAGGTCAATGGCTATATCATGGTGTGTCTTATGATTTTGAGTACCTAACATACAATATTAATGTATTAAGTATTCAATTCTGAAGAAAATGATGATAAAGGCCTTGGTTCTCCTATAATGTTCTCTATAACCAAGTCAATCTGCCTCATGGTTTTGTTAAATCAATTCATAACACACTTACACTTCCTTGGAAGATGAAATATGTCATCACATAGGGTATAATGGAAAAGGAAAGTGTGAGGTGTGTAAGAACTGAGATGTGGAAACTGCCTGTGGTTTGGGAGTGGAAGGCTAGGTTTCTAGAAGTCAGAAGAAGGGTGCAGAACCAGATGTAGTCAGCAAGATGCAATGAGACGAGTGTAGAGCACAGAATTGGAGCTGATTCAGCAAACGGAGACAGCATATTGCTAAATTATATCATCACAATAGCAATGCCACATGCGTTCCCAGGTTCAAGACCTTGTACCAGGCATTTGGCATACGTGCTGTCCTTAACACTCATGTCGTCCTCTGATTATTTATAGGTAATATCATTTCTGTTCTTACGTCAAACATTTGAGAAGCATATTCTTCACAACCGCACAGGTAGATTCAAATTCAGTTATGCCTCGCCAATCCTCTCCCTCTCCCCTGCCCACAGAACAGCCATATCATACAATCTCAACGTGAGGTTCTCTCACAGTTTTAAAAGGGTAAAAAGCAAGGGAACCGAAGTATAAAGTAACTCATCTCGCTACAAACATGACAATAGCAGATTCCTATGAGAAGACACATTATGACTGAACAGAAGAAAATTCCTGGTGGCAGCTGTGAGCTGTCTTCCTACAAGTTGTGGTCAGAGAGACCCTTGAGGCCCCCCAAATAAGGCACGAAGTTGCTACTGCTGTTGGTTGCCCACCAGGACAAAATAGTAAGGCTCTTGCTGAAGAGACCTCACAATTATGTTATAGGACAAAGAAACAGACTGTAAGTTGATGGCAAAGTTCCTCTCTGTAGCAGTCAGGTTTGCATTGCTGACAGGAATCACCTGAGCAAGAGCAGCTTTTGAGAAAATGGGGGTTTATTTTGGCTTACAGACTTGAGGGTAAGCTCCATGATGGCAGGGGAAAATGATGGCATAAGCAGAGGGTGGACATCACCCCCCCGGCCACATAAGGTGGACAATAGCAACAGGACAGTGTGCCAGACACTGGCAAGGGGAAACTAGCTATAATACCCATAAGCCTGCCCCGAGCAATACACTGCCTCTAGGAGGCGTTAATTCCCAAATCTCCATCAGCTGGGAACCTAGCATTCAGAACACCTAAGTTTATGGGGGCGGCACCTGAATCAAACCACCACAGTCCCTAATTGCCAGCCCTGATAGTCCCTGGAGGAGCTGCACAAGCTGCTGGTGCACCACAATCACCACGGTGTTACTCAGCCAGAGACCGTGTGTTTAACAACACTGACTGGCCAGGCCAGATGAGCTCACTGGTGCAATAGCAAAGAGTGTGTTGCGGAGCTATCCAACCATTTTCTGATTGTATTTGATGCCTGTTTCCCAGAAGGGAACTCATGACTGAGCATCTAGTTGACTTATTCTCTAATTTATTTCAAGACTCCTACTCAACTACCAACCTTCAAGCGGGATAACTCACACATCTCTCTGAGAATCCAAAATTTACCTCATGTTCGATGATGTCTACACTCTTTCGTTCTTCATATTTTACTATATGACTTTGTTTGTTGATCATAATTATGGCTGGCTACCTTCTCTCACGTGTAAGTTTTTTAAAAGCCTCAGCCATTTTCCTCCTGCATTGAGAACTGTTTTTTTTTTTTTTTTCCATATACCTCGGAGTTTGAATTAACATGCATAAATGAAAGAATAAGTTCTGATTCCTTACCTGTTTATGACTCCATTCTTCTTCCTCTATATTTAATATTTACATCATTATCTGTATAACTGTTCTTCATGAGGTCGTTTATGTATGCACATATGCATATTAGATAAGAAGTTCTTCACCTCTGAGATTTAACTCTCCGGCCATAAGAATAATTGAACAATAGTTCTAAACACAGATGAGCACTTAATGAAATGCTTGTAATTGATTGAGATGAATCAGCTGCAAGCTAGCTTCTTGACTGTGTGATTATGTATTCTCATTCTCACCAGACAAAAATGAGGAGGGATAAAACACCATGACAACATCCCCCCATTAGTCACCATGAATAAACTTTCACATTTGCCTCCATCTCTCGCCTCTCCTCTCTCTTGTTCCATTTGCTTTTTTGTTATGAAACGAGTATTTATGGCTGAGGCAGGCCTGAGTGAGATGCAGTGATTACGGCTGATTTTATCACAGCTGTATTACTTAGCTGCAAGGTGAAGCAGTGTGGTAAAATGGATCATGAATCCCTGAAATTGACTATCCGTCACCTTTATAATCCTGATGGAGAGGCAGGTCAGATCAGGCCTGGCACCTTCCCATGCAAACGAGAGCACTGATACAATGTTCCTTGCTGGATTTGTGGGGAAAAGTAACTACTGGACAATAAGATAGAGAAGCAAATGAAGCCACAAGTGACAAACCTAGAGCAATAGGCAGGGCGGCTCCAGTACACACACTGATTGAAATCCCCCTGCTGTAAAAGCACACGTAGTTCAGGGATTTAAGAAACATACGTTGAGAGTGGCTTTTGCTATTATTGACTAATTCTTGCATTTGCAATTCTTGCCCTAACTTCACAAGATTTACAGAATTTTTTGAGTTGAATATATTTGATTTGAATACATTGGTTTGAATGTATTTCTAACTCAGCATCTGACACATGATAAGTGGGAGTCCAATAAATATTTGTTAAATAGGTGCATGACTTAATTAATCAATGGAATGATGTTTAGAATGATTTGGCATTTTCCTTGTCCTTATACTAACAAGAAGCTCATTACTTCCATAAGAAAAGCCAGTTAATTATTGTAGATTGTTTTAATTTTCAGTATTTATTCCTTATGAGCCAATATTTTCACTGCTAATTCTATTAGAAATTGTCAAATCTAAGAGTCAATACTTTTGATTGGATTATCTCTTTCTCTGTACACAAGCTTAGTGAATTTTGAATTTTAAACCCTTTCTTTCTGCATTTCATGTAATATACCCATGAACAGTTTAGATACACTGCCTGGATAGCTCAAAGTCTTAGAGCTGAGGACTGGAAGGGGTCTGAATAAGAAAAGGCCTCTCCAGACCAGGCACCGTTAGAACATTCTGTGTTCTCTGGTTGTTCTTCGGGGGTATGGTGTCATATTCTTCCTCTGCAGGTGAGACATTTGGGATGTACACAGTGTTGACTTTGATGGTCTCTGGGAGGTAAGTATCATATTTATGTGCACACATGTATGCTGATATAGAATGGACAATGAGGAATTTCTCTCAGTATCTGTAAATCAAATTGCACCTCTATTTTTCACTTTTTCTCCCCTTTGTTTCGGACTCTTCCAGAGATTAATACCCATAATCCACCCCCACGCTGTATTTGTCTAACACCTCTGCTTTTCCAGGTATGAGGTATTTGATAATGAAGATGCTTGGCTTTTTTATTTAAAAATATTTTTATTTATGTATTTATTTATTAATTAAAGAGAGAGAGAGAGAGGGGAAAGAATTGGTGCTCCAGGGCCTCTAGACACTGCAAACTACAGATGCATGCCACAGGCATCTGGCTTATGTGGTTTCTGGGGAATCAAACCTGGGTCCTTAGGTTTCACAGACAAATGCCTTAACTACTAAGCCATCTTTCCAGTCCCTGCATGGGCTTTTTGAGACAATAGTATGGTAAGACTCCATTTCATCAAGTTAGTGGCATATAACAAGTTTGGTTCACCTTCATAGATGAACTACAGAGCTCTGCTATGTGCTTGAACCCCAGATTATTTAAAGTATAATTTATTCAAATGGTGGAACAGTAAATCCCATTAGCTCCAAAGTACCTCTCATTCCTTTATTTTCCCTCAAGAGGACATGGCTTAGTTGTGTTCTCTGGCTATTGTGTGTGCATGTGAGTATGTGTGTTGGATTAGCTGTCTTTGTAATTCATTTATTCCTTGCTAATGAAACCTCTGCGTCGCTAACAAAGCAGAAAATAAAAAAGGTAAATAGCACTCCCTGGAAACAATTTGTTGCTTGTTACATGCACTCTTGTTAAACACCATCTGAGGGACTTTTTACAGAGCAAGGAAGAGGAAATGACTGCAAACACAATTAGCTGCGTCAAAAAGGAATAACAATTACACTGACAACGCAGTCAGATGGATTTTGAGACAGGCGTGCTCATGGCCAGCAAGGAAATGGAGCGTTGTTGGCCTGAGCATTCAGGGGAAAGATGATCTATGAGGGCACACATAGGTGCTGACGGCCAGGAAAGTCATCATACTAATTCAATTAAAGACGTAAGGGCAGCTGTCCCTCCTGACCCTCGTACCGGCTGTCATAAGGTCAAAACAATTGCTGACTAACACACAGTTGGAAGAAATAATTACTTTAAACATATTATTGAAACTTTTTTCTTTTTCTTTTTTTCTTTCTTTTTCTTTTTATTTTTTTTCTGGGTTTTCGAGGTAGGGTCTCACTCTAGCCCAGGAGGACCTGGAATTCACTATGGAGTCTCAGAGTGGCCTCGAACTCACGGCCATCCTCCTACCTTTGCCTCCCAAGTGCTGGGATTAAAGGCGTGCACCACCCACCACGCCCTGCTAGAAACTTTTTTTTTCTTTTAAGTGAACTATTGTTATGCTAAAACATCGAAATGGGGCTGGAGAGGTGGCTTAGCAGTTAAGGTACTTGCCTACAAAGCCAAAGAAACCAGGTTCGATTCCTCAGGACCCACGTAAGCCAGATGCACATGGTGGCGCATGCATCTGGAATTTGTTTACAGTGGCTGGAGGCCCCGGAGTGCCCATTCTCTCTCTCTGCCACTTTCTCTCAAATATACAAATAAAAATCAAATTAAAAAAAAAAACTGAAATGCTAATAATAATATGTCAATACAGCAACACATAGAAAGAAATGGATTTGATTAAGCAGTTGAGGTAGATGTTGCTAACAGGATTAAATTCCTCAAAATCTCTGCCAAACAGGTAATCTGCTATCTTCTCAGTTATACTTTTTGAGATATCTATATTTTAGTAAACCGGCAATTTCTGGCACATCCTGCCTTTGTTTCTGGTCTATTTTCCAATAAAGCCTACTTTTTTATGGGACTATGATGGACTCTTAATCTACATAGAGCCTCCACATGGACACATACACTCTAAGGTTCTAATTATTGCTGAAACATCTATTGCTAGCATTTTGAATACCTAACACCAATTTACAGTAGTTGCCTATACTCTTTGTTAAAATTCATTTTTGGTAAACAATACACATGGTTGGTAATTTTCTAAAATTGACTCTTGGTAAATTCAAACAAAAATGCTCATTTATTTGCTCATCGAAAGTCATTTCTGACCATCTTTTAAACGATTCCCTAGTGGTAGAGAATGGAGCATTCACACATCAGTCTCCAAAGTACGATGCTTTACTTCTCTCAATGTGACTCTGCGCAATCTGACCTCCTCTCCCCATTGCCTAATTCATTCAATATTTGGTGAAATCTTTCTTTACTACTCTCAATGAGACCCTCCATAATCTTACCTCCTCTCCCCACTGCCTAATTCATTCAATATTTGGTGAACTCTTTCTTTCCCTTTGGCTTCAGGTCTCTGCTTATATGTATTTTTATGCATTGAATTTGTCCATTGGAGCTAAGCATGGCATGTGATCATTTATCCTGAGAATTCCTCACTTTTTTATTAAAGAATTTTTATTTATTTATTTATTTAAGACAGAGAGAGGGAGAGAGAGAGGTAGAGGGAGAGAGGGAGAATGGGCATGCCAGGGCCTCTAGCCACTGCAAACGAACTCCAGATGCATGTACCACCATATGCATCTGGCTTATGTAGGACCTGGAGAATCAAACCTGGGTCCTTGGGCTTTGCAGGCATGTGCCTTAAGTGCTAAGCCATCTCTTCAGCCCAGAATTCCTCAGTTTCTAACTTCACACTAACTGTTGAAATAATATCTTCCTTTTTATACATCAATAAAGTACTCACATTTTTCAATGTCTTAACAAATACTGGGGAGCTGGAGAGATGGCTTAGTGGTTAAGGTGCTTGCCTGCAAAGCTAAAGGATGCAGGTTCTCTTTCACAGGGACTACTAAAGCCAGATGTACAAGGTGGCACATGTGTCTGGAGTTCATTTGCAGTGGTGGAGGCCCTGGTACATCCATTCTCTCTCTCTCTCTCAAATGAATAAATAAAAATAAAATATTTTTGAAAACAAAAAATTAAGTAAATATTTGGCAAAAGTGGGGACAAAGGGCTGGTGAAATAGCTAAGCAATTAGAGATGTGTGCTTGAAGGCTTGTGAACCCAAACTTGATCTTCCTTGGTGCCCACATAAAGCCTATGCATGTGTCTATAATTGCAACGTGTCTGTGACCATGGGAACTAGAGCCAGGATAACCCAGAAACTCTCAAGCAGTACAGGTGAGAGAAAACCTGTCTCTAAGGTATATAGAAGGGGGAAGAAGCACCCTGAAATTGTTTTCTGACCTCCCTACCTATTCTTCATCCCTCCACCACACCAAATACATATGTAGATACATACACATATAGACAAAAATAATATTAAAACAGAAAAAAATAAGACAGGGAAAAATCAATGCAGTACCGATATCACTGTCTTTTAAAAAACATTTTTATATATTTAGTGGGAAGAGACAGAGAGAGTGTGTGTGCATGTATGTATATGGGCATGTCAAGGCCTCTTCCCACTAGAAATGAACTCTAGCACATGAGGCACTTTGTGAATCTATCTTTACATGGGTACTGGGGTATTGAACATGGGATGGCTGGATTTGCTAGTAAGCACCTTTACCCACTGAGAAAACATGTAATATTAAACATCATTTTCTCCAGAATAAAAGGATTTTTTTGGTAATTATCTTACTTATGTAGTTTGTTCTGATGCTATAAACTATTCCAACATGCTTATACATGTCCTCTATGAACACTTATTATCAGTAAGAATAAGCATAGGAGAAGAGAGGTAATGTCATTCTGCATTCCAGAAAATTTTTTAGCAATTGAAATTTTTGTTATCTGCAAGTTATTTGGGCTGTGCTAAGATGATAAGGTCATTTCATTGAATGTAAAAAAAAAAAAAAACCTTAATATATAATCATTGCTACTCAAATATTGTTTCAATAGGCAATTGTTGAATTTTATAATTTCAGAGTCAAAGCCATTTAGATATTTTCTTGTTTAATCACTGAAACTGTGTTCTCCACATAGAAAATCAGCACTTTAAGTCTCTATCACAGAATACCTTATTTATTGCTAACTGTATTGAAAAAAAAAATACTCCAAGGCCTTCCTTTTCAAAGCAGTTTATAAAATATTTGAAATCAGCCAAACACTTTTGTTCTTTCTAATTATATCCCCTCCCTTTAAAAATCTCTTGCTATGTCCATGCAATTTTTAATGCCCGAATTAAATTCTTTAAGTAGATTTTCTTTTTCACAGTACTTTGTGCTGTGGACGACTTTTAGGTTTGATTTATTGAATGGGCCAGGATGTTGTGGTTAACATCATGACATTAAGGTGAAGGCTACGCTGCTGGCTTAAATAACAGCCTAATCGTTTGGTGATGCCTCACAGACAGGACGGGGACGGTGAGGGTGCTGGGCAGCTTTCCTCGCTGCGTCCCCTCCTTACCTACACGCTTGATGGGGGCAGCCTTTCTCTTAGAATATATTCTCTCTAACCTGATTGCTACCACGGGTCCATGTTTTTTCTTGTGAGAAGATTAAGAAGAAGGACACAAAGAAAGTCTCAAGACCAAGAGATGGAATAGTTGTAACAAGTGTGTAATCACTTAAAAGAAGGCAAAGTGATAAGCATGTTCCCAACCCCAGTCTATCTATCGCTAGAGAGGAAGGAGAACGGGATCTTAACGCACACACTCATTAATGCACACATAGCCATCTCTCATTGTGATGCTCAATCTCTAGTTCTCAGAGTGGCAGGATTTAGAAACAAATCTCTTGTGGCACGTCTGTCTGTTAGGAATTTTCCACATTACGTTAATTGAGGTAGGACGACTCCACCTAATTGTGGTTGGGACTATGCCGTGGGCTGGAGTCCTAGGCTGGATAGAAAGGAGAGAGCTGGGTGAACACGAGCATTCGCTGCTCTCTGGCATCCTCGCTGTGGACTGAACGTTACTAGCTGCCCCTGCCACCGTGGGCTGTCACCTTCAATGTTAACTCAACATAAACTCTTCCTCGCCTAAGCGGCCCCAGTCACAGCTATGAGAATGCAAACAGTACACTAACTTTATCAGATCATTTGGTTGAGTTACATTGCAAAAAGAGTGAATTTTTTTTTATTAAGCCTGAAAAATAAAATTAAGGGATAGTGTAAAGGGACTCTTTTTTTTTTTTTTTTTTTGGTTTTTCGAGGTTGGGTTTCACTCTAGCCCAGGCTGACCTGGAATTCACTATGGAGTCTCAGGGTGGCCTCGAACTCATGGCAATCCTCCTACCTCTGCCTCCCGAGTGCTGGGACTAAAGGCGTGTGCCACCACGCCCGGCTGACTCATATTTTTTTCTACCACCTAACAACCCATATTGACTTCTTGAATGAGAGGCTTGAAATTCAAAAGGCTATTAATTTTTAGTAAAAAAAAAAAAAAAAAAAAAAAATCCAAGGCTGGCTGGCCTACCTTATAGTCAAAACTTTTTGGCTCCTCTGCTTTTTGAGGTATGTGTTGTGTGAATCTCTTAATATAGCATTGAAAGGATTTTAATAATAAGGCAACCATCACAATGCTATTGAAAAGAATTAATTATTCAGTTGGTCCCCATTTAATTTGCTGTGACAGCCCAACTTCACATAAAAAGATTGAGCATCAGAGGTGAAACAAGGTAATAACAGGTGGCCCCATATCACAAAGGTGATGTCCCATTAGCCACATGGTGAATGTTCTGGAAACAGCAGTAGAAATGCTGTAACTCATAATGCCGCCCGTGCACCAAGTCGTTAAGTTAAATGAAGTTATTATTTTGGTTAAATAAATTCCAAGCCATTATTTTAAGCATATTAATTAAGGGTGATGGTGTAATGAAACAGGTTGACTATTAACTTCATCCACGTTGCGTTTAAGTGGAGGCTGGAACAATTCAACCCTAATGAAGGCTTCTGAATGAAGCTTTGATTATTGAAGGGTAATGCATCTGAGCTAGGACTGTGTTTTCTACTTGGATAGGGGAATGTCCAGACACAAAATTGGTAAACTTTTGCCAAAATAATTTAGCAGACCGATGCAGAGAGCACAGATTTTGGAACAAGGCTATTGTTTTTTTAATTTTGATGATAGGTACTGCTGCTTCTCTTGCTCTTTCTCTCTCTCTCTGACCTTGAACTGCATTGCTCAGCCTCTCTAAACCTTACTGTCAACATTTGCAAACTGGGGGCATTAATTGTTGCTTCTTATACCATTGTTGCCAGAATTAAATTAGAGCCCCTGTGCGAAGCACTTTGCATGGTATCTGGAATAGTAAAAGACTCAATAAGTGTTAACACTTATCATTATTATTATCCTGAAAATGCGTTTGCTGCCCATTCATATTGTTAATTGGACTTTACATTTGCAACAAAGGAAGCATCGTATTTTATTATGCAAAATTCACAAGGACATTCAATATTAGTTTTTTTTGCCAAAAGGAATCGCTCAATTTTACCACTGAAATGGAAGCACAAACTATCTTTGAAGGGGTTTATTGTGATGGACAATATATATTGATGACACATGATTGAGAATATATACTTGAGGAAACAAATTACTGTTCGCACAAGCCAGTCGAGGATCTAGTCTAGAATTGGGTCAGTAGTTCCTCATTTCTAAATGAGAGCAGAGGAAATGAACTTGAAGCTGTACATGAATCATACAGATAGAGAAGAATTTCTATACATATCCATAGTCATAATTGACAGGAGGAAGATATTTGGATCATACACGTTTAACATGTTCGAAGAAACTGTCATTGTGAAATGCCTTTAAGAACTGACCTCACCGAAAACTTAAATGAATAAATAAAAGTCATTGGGTCTATTAAAAAATATATGTATATACACACATATATATATTTCGCCCCTGGGTTTGCTATAAAAGGATCTCAGGGGTTATTACCATCTTATCAAATATTCCATTAAGACTAACAGCCCTAAAAGAGAACTGTCATTTGCCAAAATTTCCTCTGAGCTCAAGGAATCCTTTTTGTCAGTGTCATGCCTGGGCCAGGATTCAATACAGAAAAGAATGAAGTCAGAACCTGGTTAATATATAATTAGCAATAAAAGGAGTTGAGCATTTGAATAATACATCATACATGGTGAGATAAGGAGAATGCCAAGAAAGTGGAGAGACCAGCAGAGACAAAGCAGATTCAAGAGGTACAAAGGGGGAAGGATGGTAACTAGGGCAGAGATGGCCAAGCCGAATAACAAGACCTGACTGGTACTGTCTGCTGTCTGCTTCTGCCTTGCAGACATCCCCTGCCAGCATTTGTAGCATGTGGGCTGGGAGCGTGGACGAATTATCCAAACCTTCATTATGAGCATTTCAAAATGGAGGAGATTGAGACACAGGAGTGACCTGCCAAGGATTTCTTTAACAGTGAGAGGCTCAGTCGGGACATGTCTGGATCCTGTGACATATGATTAAGACACATTGATCCTGCATAGTGTCTGCACTTGCCAAATAGCAGCTCAGCTACCTTCCTTCTCTTGTAACCTTAAGGCGAGAGTGACAGTGAGAGACACACGGATTCTTGCTCACCATAACTGGTGTACTGGAGGTTCTGCTGTCAATCAAGAGATAGAACACATGTGGCCCCAAATCTTTGCTGGTGTGAACTGAAAGATGGCATCTTCATTTAATCTCAGGTTCTTAGAAACAAAGTGTATTTTATCCTGCCTTAGACTTGCTGAATCAAAATGAGCGTTTCCTCAAGACTCTGGGGGCAATTGCAATGTTCCAGATCACCCTCAACCAGTCTTCTTTTGGATATTCCATCAAAAGTGCCTCACCTCATTTTTCCTTATTTTATTTAATTCGACATTAGTCTAAAGACTGGGGATATATGTATTTTGATTTTCTATCCTTTTCCCTGATGTACTGAAGGGTGGTTCAACAGTCACTCATCAGACCGAAACAGCAGAGTTTCACAAAACTTTCCCCATCAGTGCATAGAGCTGTCTGACCTAATATAATTTCTTTCCATGCTCCACTGCAATTCTTATGTTTAAGGTTCTCCCAGGAGCACAGATCTGCAAAGGCATGGCTCAGAGAGAGAATACATCAGGATGGTCTGGACCCAGCCCATACGCGGCAAGGGGAGTAATCCTCAATCCTTGCAAGCGTTCTCCTTTACCAAGTAAAGCATATTACAGTGGATCTTGACCAGGGAACAGGTGAGACACTTTCCTGAGACATAAATTTATAGGCTACAGGGGGAGGTGAGCTAGCTTGAACATTCTGTGTTTCTCCTCCAGGAAGAGAATGAGTGCAAGGCCATTTCTCTGTAAACTCTGGAGAAGAGAAGTGGTCTTTTCAAGCTTGAATGTATAAGAACAGGCCACTATAGAAATTGTAGTTCAGAAGTTTTCTTCTTAACTAATTCTGCTTTCATAGGGTTAATATTCAATATAAATCAATGAGCTATTCCTGTGAGAAAAGCATTGCAGGTATCATCGAAAGTATCATAAGGGTTAAATGCAATGCTGTATATAAACAGGTCCTCTAAAAACAGCTGCTAACTCTAACTATATGCCTACCTGCTTTTTCCTATGTGTAAATCCTAGATTCACCAATTCTCCCTCAGTTTGAAAACATAAGAGATTAAGTATACCCTCATTTCTAATTAAGCTTATTAAGAATTTATTGAACAATTGCTATGAGTAGGCCACTTCTTCCAAATATAGATGGAGAGGAAAATTTCACTTGACTCCATTGAAATGACATAATCATAGTTCTGTAGTAACTCATTTATAAAGGCACAATTATAGCATGTATACTTGATCCCTACCTTATTATTGAGAGAAAAAAATCAAAGAGTGACCAGTTTCAAGGAGGGATGATTTGGAGAACTGTTCTTTGTGATTGCAGTTAAGTCCGCTTGTTCTCTTGCTACGGTGTGCACAATGGTTTTCAAAGATTCCCATGTGCTAGTCAGTGGGGCCTATGAGGGACCTTGTGTGAGAACTGGAAAACAAAGGCACCAGGGGACAGTAGTGATGTTTGATGACAGAAGACGTCATTGGAATACAAGACAAAGAGGTAACCCCGTGGTATTACTAATGTATAAGGTGGAAGAATGGGGGTACACATGAAAATTGCAAGGGAACATATTCTCTACTTTAGTTCTCAGAATAATATGTAGCCCTGTATACATTTGAATTTTATTATTATTATTATTATTATTTATTTTGGTTTTTCAAGGTAGGGTCTCACTCTGTCCCGTTCACTCTGGAATTCACTCTGTATCCTCAGGGTGCCCTTGAACTCACGGCGATCCTCCTACTTCTGCCTCCTGAATGCTGGGATTAAAGGCGTGCGCCACCATGCCCAGCTTACTTTCTTTCTTTATATATTTTCATTTATTTATTTGCCAGAGAAAGAGGGACAGAGAAAGAGAATGAACAGGTGCACCAGGGCCTCCACCCATTGCAGTCAATCTCCAGACATGTGTGCCCCTTGTGCATCTGGCTAGCATGGGTCCTGGGGAATCAAACCTGAGTCCTTTGGCTTTATAGGCAAATGCCTTAACCGTTAAGCCATCCCTCCAGCCTGAGTTGTATTATTTTCATTTTGATTATGATTTTAGAGTACACAATGAGTCTCGTTATGCTGTTTTGGTATATGTATATCATTTGACTTTATTTATACAGATTTCCTCATTACCTTGTCTCGTCTTCCTCCCATGCTATCATTGATCCTCTTTTTGTCCCCTCTGTTGTTCTTCTGAGATAGATATGTGAGCAATAAAAAGTTGATATCTGTACATATGGGAGAAAACATTTGACATTTGTCCTTCCCCAACACCCACTCTTGTTCCCTTTTTGCCCTCCTTTTAGATCTTTCCTTCCCCACACATAGTCCCCTTCTATTTGATGCTATAGGTATATGAATGTGAGAGAAAACACATGGCATTTATTTTTCTGAGTCTAGCTTATCTTGCTTAACATGAAGATCTTCAGTTTTATCTGTTTACTCACAAATACTATAATTTCATTTTTCATTGCCCATGCATAAAGTTCAGTTGTGTGTCTATAGCACATGTTCAATCTATGCACCTGTTCATGAACATCCAGGTCAGTTCCATGTCTTGGATATTGTGTCTCATTCAGTAATACACATGGATGTGCTGGGATGGAACATCTGGGCCACTTGGTAGTTCCACATGCAAAATTTTCAGAAACCTCCATGCTGATTTCCATAGTGACCTCCTAGTTTACATTCCTATCCTTTTCCTCACATCTTTCCCAGCAATTATTGTCATTTTCTTTCTTATTGATAGTCATTTTCAGTAAGGTGAGCTGGAATCCCAATGTAGATTTGATTTATAGTTCTCTGATAAGTAAAGATGTTGAACTTTTTTTAAACATGTTGATGTTAGTGGTCTGTTTAATTCAACTGCCTGTTTATTGGTCAGATGATTTTCATATCTTGGTGTTGATTTGGGGGCATTATTTACATAATCTAGGTATGAATGCCCTGCTAGATGTATGAATATTCCCTATTCTACACACTGTCTTTTTACTCTATGGATTGCTTCCTTTGCTGAGCAGATATATTTTAAATCATACAATGTCAATTGTCAATCTTGCTATCATTTCTCTGTTTTTAAATTAATATGACCTGAGTCAGATTCACAGCATAACTATGCCATAATAAATTTGATACTTCAATGTCCATAGGTGGCAATAAGCTGTTACACTGGTAAAAGATTACTTGTGTACTTGTTTTGTCTGTGCCATTAACAAGGGAGCTGCTTATAATCACGTCCAAAGACCTAGATGTCTAACATTCTAATTTTAAAAAGGCTTATGCTTTTATTTATTAAAATTCTTTTTTTAAAAAAATTTTACTCAGTGATCTCAAGAACTGCTATAAAAACTCAAAGAGCATTTACTTAAAAGAATTCACATGTGTAAATCTATGAGTATAACCCACCAAAGGCATCACAACAATGATGCCATATGTAAGTAAATATAATGGCAGAATTGAGGTTTTGAATAAAGGACCGGAGAGATGGCTTAGCAGAGAAGGTGCTTGCCTGTGAAGCCTAAGGTCCCAAGTTTGATTCCACAGAACCCATCTCTCTCTCTCTATCTATCTGCCTCTTTCTCTCTCTCTTTCTGTCTCTCAAATACATAACTAAATAAAATATTTTTTAAAAAATCGAATAAAGGGCTGGAGAGATGCTTGTGAAGCCTAAGGACCACAGTTCAAGGCTCGATTCTCCAGGACCCACATTAGCCAGATGCACAAGGGGGTGCATGCATTTGGAGTTCGTTTGCAGTGGCTGGAGGTCCTGGCATGCCCATTCTCTCTCTCTCCCTATCTGTCTCTTTCCCTCCCTGCCTGTCACTCTCAAATAAATAAATCAATAAAAATAAAAAAAATGAATAAAAGGATGCTAGGATTTCCCCTACTGTACAATAACTGTCTGAGGATAAGTTTATGTAGCTCGTTGGATCTGTGCCTTGTTCTAGTAGCACACAGCTGACTAGTTTATATCATGAGAAATACAACCTGATTTCAACTGATCTGAGTAAAACCAACAGTCATCTTGGAATGTGATTAGGTCCACGTGCACAGGAGAAAGCACAACACTTAGCAACTGGGAATATTGGAGAGTGATGTGCACAAAGCCCTGACACACTCCGGAGACTTGAAGCCTGAGCCAAACCGGGGCTAGGAAAAAATTCTGACAAAAAGACATCAAACTGACACAATTTTTCAATTGTCTTAAGTTACTTCTCAGCCAGTTAATACTTCAGAAGAACTTTGAATGAAGTCCAGGTAGCACGAATGACTAAATCTAAGACAAAGGATTTATCCCAATGCATTTTTCTTTGTTAGTTTGGTACCAGACACTGCCTTCAACCTTTTACATTCTATGAGTAAACCAGTGCCATTTCTGTATCAATTAATTCATATAAAGTTTATCTTAATAAAAAATACAAGAAATGAAAAGATAATTTTATTTAAGAGAGAAAGTTATTAAATGTCTTAATTAGCAACATAGTATAATTCAACTTTTATTTAAATAATCTTTAGCTTTACAGCACATTTATTACATACTTACTAGTGAGCATCATATCATAGCAAGTTTTTTTCTAATGGCAGTAAAATAAAAACATTTCTCTCATGACAAATTTAAAAATACCTATTTTCTTTACACTGGAAAAATCACTCAGTAACAGAAATGATTCAAATTAGATCACATTTGCTTTATCCAGAATTTCTATACCCTCTGCAGAGTAGACAGCACGTCCCTGAACAACGTCCTTGGAGGTAAAAGAGTCAGAATGTATTGATTTATCTTACAGTAATGAGGTGATTTCTCTTTTTATTTATGAAATTCCATCATTGGAGTCAACAGCAATTCATAAACAGGGCTAAAAAGAGCTTCCAAGACTGACCTTGACCAAGGAGAGGACAGAGAGCCACTGGGAAGGGTCCACTTCTCCATCACATCACTATGAAGGTTGTCTTTGGTAATTTCCCCCATTTTTGCCAAAGTCATTTACAAGAATTTGTTGATTGGTATAAAGTGGAAAACATCAAAAACTTAGATAATTTTAATGAGACAATTTAAAAAATGTCAATACCACTTCCAGGTATACTGGAAATCAAAGGACTATTTTATGGAAGAAAATGGTGTGTGTGTGTGTGTGTGTGTGTGTGTGTGTGTGCACGTGTGCACAAATGTATCATTTGACTCAATTTTTAAGGTTTATGGTTTATTTATGCATCAGGCCCTTCTGCCTCCTCCGCAGCATCAGCACTGAATATTGCCTGCACGGCGGGCGTCTCGTCCCATCATGGAGCCTTTTCTGAGGTATCAAACTTAATATAAGGAATAGTGTGCTTTATCTATGCATTGGTACGCTCCATTCTGCAGCCAGTCTCTGAAAAAAACAGTACCAGGTAGATATGAGAAGACCTTCTTTGGCCCCATGATTTCACCGTAAATGAAAGCTACAGCTCTGAGTGATGGAAAAACTCAATGCAGATAGTACAGTGTATGAGATATTGCTTTTGAAGTTCATCCACACTGGATTTGAATTCTCACTCCACCAAGTACTGATAGCTAAGTGAACACAGGCTGGTCCATACATCTCCCATGAGTAATAAGGCGAGGATATGATCAATGTACATTGAATACGTATATGAAATCGTCGTATAAGCAAATTAGTTCGTTATTAGTTAATGTACGCTAGCAAAATGGATCTGTTCATACACTTGTCATCCATTGACTACTGAAATTAAATAAGAGGATGAATGTATACTGTCATTATAATGCCAGAAACTTGAGAGATATTTAATAAATTTTAGTTTCCTTTCTCATCCTCCTATCTTCTTCATAGGACTTGTTCTCACTAACGATGATTGAGACAGTTGTTCTTTCTAAGCTTAATGGGACTGTATTAAAAAGACACTCAAATATTGACGGTAATTTCTAATTTCAGCATAATGTAGATTTATAAACAAATAGGTAAAACCCATTTTTAATTGTAACTTGTCTTATCCCTCAACCTTTTTATTTCCAAATTAAAGAATAATAACTTTTTATATTTAATTATGCTCAGGTAAATATTCTGTAAATTTCCTTGATCACTATTGTTGGATTCATTAAAAATTCCCTTGTTGCATTTTTCTTATCTTTTTTTTTTGCTATATGATACATTTCTGGAAGGAAGACATGAATGCCGTGAGAAATTTAAAGTACAGCCTCTGTCTTTAATAGAAGCTTAGTTACAGGGAACTGTGTCCTTTCTAAAAGCCCTTCTACTTTGCTCACCTGTTTCATCCGTGACAAATTGAATTTATGTCTTCCAGGTACTTTCTGGCTTTCTGCTTCAATCCCTATTATTGACATTCACTACCATTTTGACAATCTGAACTCTATTCTCTCTTCATGGACTCTAATTCTTTACTGCTCCATCAAATCATGTTTATGTATTCTTGGTTTCCCCTCTCGACTCTCTGCTGTGGAGTCTTGGATCTCCTAATAATGAATTCCTTCTTCTGCCACCTTTATCTACAACGTTCTCTCCCCCTCTCTCTCTCTCTCTCTCTCTCTCTCCATTGGATTTTGCATAATTTAACTTTTGTATCAGGGTTATTTTTTCACATGGATCTAAAAAGGCAGGTGATGGTGATGGAAAGGAAGCAGATGATGGAAACCCTGCTTTTCTGGCCGTTGTAATAGTGGTATGACACATGCTATGGACCCAAGATGGGAGTTGAATATGTGCAATCTAAAGTGTAGGACAAGGTTTTGGTGGCAGCAGGGAAGGAACAGTGTTATAACTAAAAGGACGGTCATTAGATACTATGGTAACCCTGAACAGAATACTGAGCTACAGGATGCCTTCTTTGTTGAGGAAAATGGAGAATAGTCAAACGACGTAACACACCCAGGGCAACACAAATGGCACAAGGCTGGGCTTCATCATGAACTAAAACAGCATGAGGAATTGCAAGACTATCCACCACTTTTGAGTAAATCCCACTGAATGCACACTTGCTATTTCAGTTGGTTAAATTGTGGTGTTTTAGCCTGAGTGACTCTTCTGTCTGATCTTCCAGAAAGTGTGCCTGAGAGGAATCTGTCTTCTTTCTTCTCTATCACCTTCCCACTGCTTCTCCCTCCTTTTTTCCTACCATAGCAGATAGTTTCAGGTCACTGAGATGAATTCTACGCCAGACACAGTTACGGAGGAAGGGATTTATTGAAGTTTACAGATCCAGAGGAAGTTCCATAATGGCAGAAGAAGATGGCCTGCTTTTATAGGTCCAAGACAAGAGATAGAGATGAGAGAGAGAGAGAGAGAGAGAGAAGAGGCCACAAGCCAAATCCCACAGCACACTTCAGAAATTCCAGGCACTTTGCATATCTTTAGAGTGGAATTTCAAATCTACCACCACACCTTAGGGTCCCAGTGACACCTCCTCCAGCCAGCTGGCTTCAGATCTAAATTACAAACTGTTATAAAAGACTGAATATATTTATATTGGGGGGCATCTATTCAAACTACCACACTTCTCCTCTCTTTTCTTTCTTTTGTTCTCCCTTCTGTCCTTCCATCCTCCCTCCCTCTCTCCCTTCCTTCTTCATTTCTTCTCCCATTCTTTTTCTTTGGAGACAGCATCTCATTAATTCAAGCTAGACTAGAACTTTTAATCACCCTGTTGCCAGAGCTTCCATTGACTTGATAATCCTCTTGCCTCATCCTATCAAGTGTTGAAATTACATTTGTGTACCCCTGTGCTCAGAAGACTGTGTTGCTTCCCTAAAATCATCTATTTATTAATAACAATTTTACCTGTCCCCTTTCCTTCACATTCACAAGGTCAGGATCATATAGTGTTTCAGATGGTCTGTCCCTTGCTTTCTCCCATCACCAAACCACTGGCCTGACTAATACCTGATTCTCCTCTAATATAATCACATTCATCTTTATTAATATGGTGGTTATGAAAAACCAGGTGCATAGGACTTCTGCTTCAGAAAGTGGGATTGCCTGTCAGTCCTGACAGGTATTGCCTGTCGGCTGTTGGCCCCCAGATCCAACACCACATTTATACTAAGTCTCTCATTGCTGATTTTAGCTAAAGACTGATTGCGGTGACAATTCTAATGCAGATTCAGTTTTGTGGCATCCTCAGCTGGGTCTAGAGAGAATTTCACAGAATTGTATTAGAGCCAGAGACTTCTTACTCAACTCTCATTCTTCTCCTTTTACAGGTGTGAGACTTATATTGTGATTCAAAGCCTTTTTCTGCATATTCCCCCATCCCTCACCTTAATCCTACAAAGTTGTTTCTTCAATAAATTTGCTACAAGCTAAATGCATTTATCTGCTGGATGAATGGTCCAAACTACCCAACTGCCCAATTCCTTGGTCACCTTTATAACAGATTTGTGCATGTCTTTATACTCTGTTCAATGCTATTATGCTATTATGCTTTGCTGTTGGCTTGTGTTCACATTTTCTCAAACCCTATAACCTAAAATACTCTCTTTCCTGATACAGTCACAGGAACATTCTGTTTCCTATCACTCTGGAACATTTTCAAGGATGACCAGACATCAATACTCCTGGCCATCTAGCTTCTCAAACTTTCTTTTTTCCTTCCTTCCTTCCTTCCTTCCTTCCTTCTTTCCTTCCTTCCTTCCTTTCTGTCTCTTTTTCTTCCTCTCTCTCTTTCTTTCTTTCTTTCTTTCTTTCTTTCTTTCTTTCTTTCTTTCTTTCTTTCCTTCATAACAATGCTTTTCCTGAGTGGAATAGATATTTTCTTCCTTCCTATCTTCTCCAAGTTTCACTGAGGGTTTGATATAAAACACTTAAGAACTTCCAGGTTAGGTATTCAGAATTTTGTTTGCTTTTTTTTTTTTTTTCTAACAACTCTATGACTGGACTTCATTTGAGTGAATTTTCTCCACTCTAATTTACAAATGACACTTAGGAAAAATTTCATCGAGGGAGACTTGAGTGGATAGTAGTATGTAATGCTATAAATACTCAGGCCCCACCAATCACTCATGATACAACATTCCCGCCCCCACCCAGTCTCAGTCCTTGGCTTTAATTTCCCTCCCCACTGCCATGAGTCATTTCCCCCCTTTTTAAAATATTTCATTTTTATTTGTTTATTTGAGAGACAGAAAGATGGAGAGAGAGAAAGCAAAAGAGAAAGAATGGCCTCTCCAGGGCCCCCAGCCATTGCAAACGAACTCCAGACACATGTACCACCTTGTGCATCTGGCTTGCGTGGGTCCTGGGGAATTGAACCAAGTTCCTTTGGGTTTGTAGACAAGCATCTCAGCTGCTAAGCCATCTCTCCAGCTCCCCCCTTTTTTGAGGCAGGGTCTTGCTATAGCCCAGGTTGACCTGGAATTTACTATGTAGTCTCAGGGTAGCCTCTAACTCACTGAAATCCTTCTACCTGGGTTTCAAGGCATATCCCACCACACCCGGCCCTTCCCATGTCTGTACTCTAGTTTGATTAAGTCCCTCAAGCTCTTTGCATAACAAACTGGACTTTTTTCTTTACCCCATTCTCCTCTTGAATTCATTAATTTTTATGGAATCCTCTTCCCACTTACACATCCTCTGGTACCTTTACTTAGAGGCTGTCCCCTGACTTGTGCCTCCTACCACAATTTCCTTCTCTCATGGTAATCCAATTACCTTGCAGAGGTCTTCCTCCTGTGATAACAAAACCTTCCAGATTCTTCTGAATTTAGATGGCTGCCTCCCTAGCTCACATATCTGAGTATTAGAATAGCTTCTCATTGCCTTCCTTCACCGTTTTCTCACATATGCACACTTGCTATTGACTGTAAGATTGAGAGAAGAAACAGAGAATGGGCCTGTCAGGGCCTCCAGCCTCTGCAAGCAAACTCCAGATGCATGTGCTGCTTTGTGCATCTGGCTTTTACATGGATACTGGGGAATTGAACCTGGATCCTTTCACTTCACAGGCAAGTGACTTAACTACTAAGCCGTGTCGTGTCTCCAGCCCTGAGGTCATATGTCTTTTTTTTTTTTTTTTTTTTTTTTTTTTTTTTTTGAGGTAGGGTTTCACTCTAGCCCAGGCTGACCTGGAATTCACTACAAAGTCTCAGGGTGGCCTTGAACTCATGGCGATCCTCCTACCTCTGTCTCCCAAGTGCTGGGATTAAAGGCATGCACCACCACACCCGGCATAGGTCATATGTCTTAATGTGACATTTCGTACTCCTTTTTGATTTGGCCTGACTTTTTCTTGACATTTTCTTGTCACCTACTCTTCATGGTAACCAGATAATATTACACTCATGTACCACAATATAACCTCCTTGATAGCAGAACTGTGTACATACCTCCACAGTGTTTGACATATGATCTATATTAAAAATATTCACTGAATCAAAGCACTTTCTAAATGCATGTACTAAATTTATTTTGGTGGTTGTATAGTACATTGGGAAAGTCTTACCATTTTCATATATAATAGCTTTCTGAATTATTTACTCAAGTACTTAGCTAAACTAATCTTGTTGGTCCCATACTGGTAGTTTCACTGTTACAATTTCTCTACTCAAGGAGAATAAAATTGATCCCTAAACATAGTTTTCATTTTATATATATATACATGTATACATGCATACATGCATGTATATGTACATACATTTACAAATATATTTTGTATATCTATACATATATACATTTATATATGTATATATATATATATATATATATATATATATATACATATACATACATGTATGCACTAGAGTGTGTAGTGAGGTAGTAAGCTGTGGGTGATATGTGCTATATGCACATGTATGTGCATATGTACATGTCCCATACACATGTGTGCAGGGGCCAGAGGAGAATGTTGAATGTCCTCTTACTATTCATCTGTGTATTTTCTTGAGACACATTTCTCCTTTAACCCAGAACTACAGTTGGTCAGTGAGCCCCAGAAATTCTCCATAACCCTGCCATCTGTGGACAGGGGTGACAGATGTGTGTGACCAAAATCAACCTAAAAAAAAGTCTTCAATTTATTTTATCTTTTTGAAAGAGAGAGAGAGAGAGAGAGAGAGAGAGAGAGAGAATATAAGCATGCTAGGGCCTTCAGCCATTGTAAACAGTGTCCATATGCATCCACTCTGTGCATCTGGCTTACGTGGGCCCTGTGGAAATGAACCTGTGTCCTTTGGCTTTGCAGGCAAGCTCCTTAACCATTAAGTCATCTCTCCAATCCCCAAACCAACTTGTTTTTACAATGATTTTGAGAGTTGGTTTCAGTGGTGTCCAACCTGAAAGGCCCTCATGCCTAAGTGACATGTGTTCCTAACCACTGAGTGATCTCCTGGCCCTAAACTTATTTTTCTGTCTCTCAGCTAGTTTTCTTTCTTTGGAACTTCTCATGGATCAGAGTGGCAAGTCCCATTATCAAAGTATATGATATGGTTTTTCAAAATCAAAGTAATGCCTACATTTTTGCACCTCTTTTTGTTTATTAATCATCTCTAGAAAACTAGTTCACTGTAATTTTCTCTTAAAAAAAAAACAACAAGAAAATGATATTGACCATCCCATGGCACACTTGTGCAGAATGAACAGCCACCACACTCCATTCCAGCTCATCACTGACCTTGTTCTACAGGAGCCACAGGCTTGCCAGAAGCATGGTCACCTCGACTTGGGTATGTGGAGCTGACACAGTTTACAGAGATACTAATGAAAAGGAAAAGAACCTCCCAAAAGAAGACAGATTTCTGTCAGAGTACTTGATGACCCACCAAAGGTTAGTGGTAAGACCCTACTGCTGGAGACACCATATGCTGTTGGCACATAACAAGGAGCTGAAAGACAGTCAGTCCCCAGACAGTGTGTCTAGTGCCAGAAGGTGCTACATGGGTGACTGGGGGAAAATAACCAATATCTGTCCAAGCAACTCATGGTCTAACCTACTTAGCAGCAAACAACTTGACATGATGCTCACATAAGTGCAATAGTGGCACACAGCCATGGTGGGAAACCAGCTACTCTTGAACTGGCTAACTGATCTGCTCAGTGGAACAGAACCCATAGTTGGAGCTTGGAAACAAGTCAGAACTATATCCAAAAATGAGCCCGCTCTCCATTATCAAGCTACCACCAATCGTGGGCTACAAGGGGGCATACACCTATTAAATTCTCTCTAAAAAATAATGGTTATCCCATTTATCTTGTGGTAACTTTACTTTCTGTTGGGGAATCTGCTTCTCTTTTTCAGATAGACTCAGATCCTACTTAGCGAACTACCCCATGATACCTCAAAAGGGCCCAAGCTGAAACTAAGAATAATTGGGTAAACAAGCAAGAGTGCTGTTTTCTTGGTGAACCAGGTACCAGCACAAGGGTGAAGGAAATAGACACAGAGAACACTCAACTCCTACCAAACTAGATATACAGAGACATAGAGGCTCCCAAGACTTCATAACTGAGGCAGACCTAAAATGAACCGAACATGGCTCAGGGAAATTTGCAGAAGAGGGGGTGCAAAGAATGTTAGAGCCACACATTGGGTCATGATACACAGAGATATTTCCTCCTACCCATAACTGATGGCTAACCCCACAATGCATGACCCATATACCCCAACAAGGAGGATCCCCGTGGAGGGGGGAGGACAGGGAGGAATCTAACAATGGTCCCAACTTGACTGTATTCACTGAGCTCAAAACTAATGATAATAAAAAAGAACCATAACACAAGCTTATAAGTACACAATATGTCTTATTATGTGTTATTATTAGGAGGGACCAAGAGAGATGATCTAAGTTAGTCCTTTTCCCTGGGGATTTGAATGACCATAACTTTTCCTGAAACAATTGTTATCTCTGTCAGTCCTCTCATAACAAGGAACACATAATAAATACCAAGGGTTCCTTTCTTCCTTATTATTTTATTTTCATATGCTGATTAGCAAAAAGGAAATTAGTCAACACTTTCTGACAGAAGAGGTATGTTAAAACCTGGGCTGACCAACTTATAATCATGAGTTTGGCCTAATATATTTGATAACACCATATGTTTTGCTTCATAGCAATGGAGTATAAGCATTTTTATCACCAAACAAGACTGATTTCCTTAAGACTGTAAAGAGTTTTGAAGAAAAGATGTAAAATTTCTCTTTTGAAGAAAGAGAAAGGAAGAGTCAGAGGCAGATGCAAAATGGATACTTCTAGCAGGTCTTAATGTTCACCACACTTCTATTGCTCCTCACTGAATACATGTGTGGAAATTGAGGCTATTCTCATAGTGTGAGAGAGAGTCCCTAAGTTAATAAAAGGAACTCTAGATTACCTCTCCGAAGGGAAGATGGTAACTGAAACCCTGTAAGCTTCTCATCTTTAGCACAATGCATTTGTCTGACAGAAGACATTTGCTATTTAGGATACCATGGGAGCTACATTCCTAAACTGCTGATCTGCAATGGATGAAAAATAATTTGTCACACACATGATGGTTTTCTTGCATTGGCATGCTGTCATCAATCACTCGTTATTACAGACTTCATGGACAAATGCCACAGAAAAGACTGAAGAGCGTTTTCATTCTCACAAGGGAGCTTGTTTCTCAAACAGAAAACGACTGCAGGACTTTCAAAGAGAAAGAACATTGTCCATACTGAACCTCCTTACATCTCCAAAACACTAAGATAGAGTCCTGTTCTTCTCTCCCTCCCTCCCTTTCTCTCTCTCTTTCTCTCTCTCTCTCTCTCTCTCTCTCTCTCTCTCTCTCACACACACACACACACACACACACATACTGTTCTGTCCTTTGCCAACCAGATCAATATTTCAGACACAGATGAGGTGAGCTCAGGGAAAGAGTGATTCATATTGAGGCGTGCAAACCTTCTAGGAAGAAAAAGACAGATCCATTTAAGAGTACAAACACACCCAATAAATCACGGTGAGCAGCTTGGGGTGTGGGGGGGTGACTGCTCCTCCTTCTGGCAGCTTTGTAATTACTCTCCAAACACAGCAACAACTTTCTTTGGAAACAGTCACTCTATATGCAAGACAATTATAGCCCTGGGTATCACTGCTGGCCAAAGCCCAGGCTGTGTGTGTCACAATCCATTACTTAGGAGATATATCTGAGTGGCCTGAAGTTTATTAAACCCAAGTGCCCCTTCTGCCCATCTCTTTCCTCAAGGTCTCCCAAGGGCAGTAATTGACGATTTCTAATAGTCTATCAATCCAGTCTGCAAATAAGTCTCTTCCAAGTCCAGAGTTTATGAATTATTAGCCTGATCTATGAGATCCAGAAATTCTCAGTTCAGCTCTCCACAATCAACATTCTAATCTTTTGTAGCACACAACTGTGAGGCCTTCAGAAAATATGACGGATAGTGAAATATGTTATGTCCCATCACTTCACATATACCTGCTTTGTCTGGATTTGTGATTGAAGTGTTAGTGCATATTTTGTAATTTGGGGATAGAAAGGATATCAAGACTAAGAGTACAGAAACAATCTTGCTTTTCATGTGCTAGAGATTTCTCACTTTTCAAAACATGCTTGTTTTGATTATGGCTGCCCATTTCGTATTTAACTATGTAATGACTTACATTATCCTCTAATTGGTTCTCATGTAAAATGCATCATTTTCTCAATTAGTTTGTAAGGGAAAAGGCCAAATCTTGAATGGCCTCATCTTGCCAGCAGCAATATGTTAGAGCTGGCTTATACAAAGTTATGAGAGCCAAGGCTGAAATAGGATATTCTGATCATCACTGCAAACAACAACAACAAAAACCTTCCAGCTCAAATTTAACTAAATTATATTAAAAGCAATGGTAATGAAAACCCAAAACATCTAATTTCTCATTTTAGTATATTTTAGCATTATTTCTGACCTGAAAATTATTTACAAATATTTTTGACGTTGGAAATGCTTTATGATGGCCTGTTGGTTGTGTGTTTTCACAGCTTTGTCGTCAATGACTTCATGTTAGTAGACCAAAATTAACTGTAGTATCACAGAAATTTGCCAATACTAGAGACCAAAGATCATTCCATTTCCCCCAAAAGCTGATTAAAATTTACCTGAATAACACTGAGTGTTATTGAAATCACCTAAGCATGTATACTTCAGAATTATCTTCCAGAAAGGGAAAAAGGAAAAAGGAAATTAGCCATGATCTCTTTTTTTTTAAGTTTTTTTTTTGTATGTTTATTTATTTGAGAGCAACAGAGAGAAGGAGGGAGAGAGAGAGAGAGAGAGATTGGGTGCGCTGGAGCTTCCAGCCTCTGTAAATGAACTCCAGATGTGTGCGCCCCCTTGTGCATCTGGCTTACGTGGGTCCTGGGGAATTGAGCCTCGAACCGGGGTCCTTAGGCTTCACAGGCAAGCGCTTAACCGCTAAGCCATCTCTCCAGCCCAAGCCATGATCTGTTTATTACACTCTTGCACAGCTCTTGTCCGATTTTAATCTTCCTCAGGTTACCTGTAAGCATAGATGATTGTCCCAAATGTAAGCCTCAACTCAGCTTGAATAAAATAATCTACTTCTTCTTTTAAAAACAAAACAACAACAACAAAATAAAACTGTAACCTGAGAGGGAAGTGACTGAGGCGTAAGCTAAATGGCTGTGAAGCTGCCTGATGTGAGGGTTTTGTGGTCTGAGACTGCGCAGTTCTTGCTAAGGACTTCTGGTCTGCACAGACCATGAAAAGTTACAATAGAAGGCTCAAATCCCTTTTACTTTACTTCTGAATTCTTTGGCCTTCATTTTGTGCACAGGATGAGTTGATAATTCAAGCTGCAATTATTAGAATCTGACTGAATCATGTGCTTTTCATAGGAGAACATGCAAGATTTTTTATCTCAATGATAATTGCTGACAATTATCCAAACACTTGCCGAGCACTATGTGAAGTCCCAGCTATATTTTGTGATTTGACATTAGCAGGCCTATAAAGAAGATGGAATTATTATTCCACTTCATCAATACAATATCACGAATCTATAGTGTTTGTAGCATTCTCATTCTCAAATCTAGTCAGTGGTAAAGCCATTAAATAGAATTCTGAAACCCTGCTATTAACCAAGCACAAAACTGAAACCTGTCAGCAAAGCTATTTGGCCTCAAATGGGAAATAATGTTTAGAGACTGGTAAGTGTTAGTAGTGTCTGTAAGTACCTTCTTATTCTTTGTATCTTTAGATTTTTTTTTTTTTTTTTTTTGGTAACCATGTGGCTGCCAGGTTCCCATTGATCAGAGAAATAATAAGCAATGTAGGAAAATTTCTACGTAAATTATACTAATGCTCATTTGGTTGTCATCCATTTGTATTATGAGAGAGACAACATCCATCCCTAATAAGGAGTCTTTCTAGTCTATATTGACTGATAAAAAGTCAATAGCATATTTTGATTTTATCCACAAAATACAACTTGGATCAACTAAACCTTTGGGGAGGAGATAATTCCTAAAATTAATATGAATGAGACCCTCTAAGAAAAGTCAAAAGAAAATGCAATGAGTAAGTTAGTCTGGAAGAGAGTTAAGAATTGCATTGGAATTGTTTGCAAATACTTGGTGGATTGTACTAAAAGAATATATTAGATTTAATTCTGACCTAAAGAACAGAATTTGATGCACTTGGAAAAATTAAAGAAATAAGTGTTGCATAGAAAATGAATTACAATATGAGGTTTTCAAGAAACAAAGTGGTCAACTTGATGCATTAGCAAATCCTGGAATCATTGAAGATGTTCAGGGCTGAATAATCCAAAAAGATTCGTGATGGTCTTTAGAGAGATTTTCAATTTTCCCTGTTATAGAGGAAAAGAGAAAAAGTTGGGAATGTCACCCTTAATTACTAATATCCCCATACTTGTGATACATAAAAATCTAAGCTTTCCTGAATAAGATCCTTGGGGGGGGCAACTTCTTTACAAAGGCCACCCCCAAGAAAGGGTGTGAGCAGCGGGTACAGGGAGTTGAAGAGGAGTGGACCAAGCAACCATTGTAAGCTGAAGAAAGGCAGCTTCTAATCTTGGGGCAGAGATGCCACTTTTAGTGGAAAATTAGTAGAAAGTTGTGGGAAATGTGACCACAAAGGAGGAGGTCTAACTAAAAAGACAAAAAGAGCTGGGTGTGGAGGCACAAACCTTTAATCCCAGTAGAGGTAGGAGGATTTCCTTGAGTTAAAGGCCACTCTGAGACTACATAATGAATTCCAAGTCAGCCTGGGCTAGAGTGAGACCCTACCTAGAGAATATATAGGTATATGTATATGTATATGTATATGTATGTGTATGTGTATGTGTATGTGTATGTGTATGTGTATGTGTATGTGTATGTATATGTATATGTATATATCTATATCTATCTATCTATATATGTATGTATATGTATCAGAGAGTGGTCAAATTCTGGGAATTCATGTTGCTTACTAAGAAAGTCTTCCTGGGCTGGAGAGATGGCTTAGTGGTTAAGTGCTTGCCTGTGAAGCCTAAGGACCCTGGCTCGAGGCTTGATTCCCCAGGAGCCACGTAAGCCAGATGCACAAGGAGGCGCACACATATGGAGTTCATTTGCAGTGGCTAGAGGCCCTGGGGCGCCCATTCTCTCTCTCTCTCTCCCTGCCTCATTCTCTCTGTCTGCTGCTCTCAAAGAAAGAAAGAAAGAAAGAAAGAAAGAAAGTCTTCCTGATTCAATAGAATACTTGACGTAAAAATGCATTATTAGGAATAACAATGTGGTATAATAGACATAAGGAAAAGAAAAGAAGGACTGTGATTTGTTACCTCAATATATACTTAAACAACCCTAGCTAAAGATTAATGTGATTAATAATAAGACAAAACTGGTTTTCCTTATGGTATTTCTTTGATAATCCCTACATGGTCAATTTTAGCATCTCATTGTTTCAGTTGAAAAATGCACTCTTCTAGTCAAATGTGTAAGCCCTGATTGTTTTAAGCCATCAATATAGCCACAACTAATTTGGCTATTTAATCAGAATTCTTTTCTCCTGAAGCTGGTATTTGTTGAAAACCAAAACATTTCAGTTATCTGCTATGCTCTCTCCTCCATGAATGAGGTAGAGTAGAACGTAGATTCTAAGAGGTCAGTCTCTGAAGTTAGAATGCATGGATTGAATGCCAATTTACACTACCTTATGGAAGTTCTCTTTGTCTCATTTACACAACGAACACAAACTGTGCTTCTGTCTTAATCTTGTTCTTAGGAATGAATTAAGTAATTCACAGAGAGTTGAGCATTTCAGTTTGTGCTTGGCCATAACAGACACTCAGTAAGTAATAATAATTACTGCTTCTGTTATTATCAACTTTAAACAAGCAATTTGTTGCATGCCACTAACCAGATTGAATGGAATGTTTTATTTCATTGCTATAGAGAAACAATCAAGGAATATCTTAGCCTGCTTCATTATGTGTACATTGGTTTATATATTAACAACAATGACAATGCTTTTGACACTATTTCATTTTAAACATTGGTAACAGTAGGATAAAGAATAGAAGGTGAGGCTTCCCCAAATTTATTAAAAATTCTCATGAAAAAATTCACATTAGAAATGATTGCTGTTCACCGCACATCATTTTGATGGGAAGCGTAATTGTGCTTCCCAGTACCGGTGTGTTAGCTATTTGGAGAACAGTGGAGTGAAGTTAAAAATAATGTCACATTTTATCTGCTTGAAACTCTAATGGCTGACTAGTGAGGGTTGAGATCTAATGACAAGTGATGAATGATTCAGAATGATTACAAAAGATAAAAGAGTGTGGTTAGAGACTTTCACATGCACATGGTTTGACAGTTCTGCTGTCTTGGCCAGTCTTGAACTCTGGAACTTTGCTACCATTTTCAAGGGTATAAGCAGTGCTGACCACTATAGTAGCCATTAAGCACATGTAGGAATTTCATTTAATTGGATTAAATTTTCGTAGCATTAAGGTTCCAGTCCTCAGTTGTATAAAGAACTGAAAAGTCCCATGTGTTAGGTGGAAATTCTCTTTGTGTCATATGCATGAACAATGGGCACAAAAAACTGTATGTCTGTCTCAATCTTGTTCTTAGGAATGAATTAAGTAATTGTGTGGGATGGTTTGGACATAGAATATTTTATTATCCTAGAGAGTTATACTGGACAGTCCAGAAAAAAGGTGGGGTCAGAGAAGGCAGGAAAGGAAGAAGATGGGAAAGAGAAAAGAAGACACCTCTAAGAATATGGCAATCATGGGGCTGAGTAGATACTATGGTCAATATGGTTGTTGTGGGTTAGACACTGAGAGTTCTCTATTCAGAGTGATTAGTTTCTATGCTAATATACTTTTTTCCTGTCCACACTGACTCAGCCTATAAATTTTTACTGGGAGTGAAGCAACCCATCTGGGATTGTTCTGTGTAGAGTAAGTTTTACTTGATCTGCATGCTGGGTTTCAGGGTTCCAAGATGAAAGAAAACAAAATAAACAAAGAAACAATTAAACAAAAGCCCTACGATATACTATAGTTTTGTTCAATAGACGCAAAGGTATTTTCCTTTTAGATACAATTCTTTGTTTTAATCTTTAATTATTACTTTTTTATCACACTGTGTGGGGGAGAATTGGTGCTCTGGGCCCTCCAGCCACTGCAATCGAACTCCAGAAGCATATACCATCTTGTGCACATGTGCAACCTTTCGTACTTGCATAAACTTGTGTGTCTGGCTTACATGGGACCTGAAGAGTTGAACATGAGTCCTTAGGCTTCGCAGGCAAGCACCTTAACCTCTAAGCCTTCTCTCCAGTCCTAGATCCAATTCTTTTAAAGTGGTCTCCAATAGCTCTAAGTTGCAAACACCCCTTTTATTATGACCCTTCTGTCCATGGATAGATGAGTATGCATGTCTACTTATTTTTATAAGGATTATTAATGAAACACCATACTACCTAATTTCTAGTTTTCCTTCTTGGGTGTTTGTGGTGGTTTGAATGAGTTGCTCCCACAGCCTCATGTGATCTGAATGCTTGGTCCCCAGCTGGTGGTGATTTTGGAGGTGAACATTTTCTGGAGGAGGTGGATTGCAAATCATGGGCTGTGGGTCATGATAGCTTAGTGTTGTCGGCAGTTTCATGTGGCTAGGATGAATATCCAAACAAGACAAAGTTTATGGGAGAAAGGGGGTTATTTCAAGCTTACAGATCCAGTGGAAAGTTCCATCAGTGGTGGAAGAAACTGTTTCCATATATCCAAGCATAAAAACAAACAACAAACAACAACAACAACAACATTACCAGCAGTAAACACCAACAGCAAGAAACACAAAACCAGCAGCAAACAGCAGGGGCCTCTTCCAGAGCTCAAACTGCTCTGCATGCATACCTCTGGTCTAGAAAATCAGATCTGCCTCCTCCAAATACACCTTAGACCTGTACTCCGCGATCCTTTCCCCTGCCCAGTGACACCGCCTCCAGCTAGGTGGTGGCCAGAGATCCAAGTTATACGCTTAAATGTATTCGAACTACCACACTCAGTTTCCCTATTTCCAGAGCTAACCTCACTCTTGCTGCTTTCTGCTAGCTGCTGTGGTGAGATGTGGTGTTCACCTTCTGTGCTGCCATCCATTCCCTACCACAATAGAACTTCCCCTCAAGACTGTAAGCCAACATATACCCCCTCTTTCTATCAGCTGCTTTTGGTCAGTTTTCTTTCCTTTTTCTTTTTCTTTTTCCCCACCATCAGTGGGAAGGTAACTACAACAATGTTTAAAGTCTTTTTTGCCGGGAGTGGTTGTGCACTCCTTTAATCCGAGCACTCAGGAGGCAGAGGTAGGAGGATCACTGTGAGTTTGAGGCCACCCTGAGACTCCATAGAGAATTCCAGGTCAGCCTGAGCTAAACTGAGACCCTACCTTGAAAACCCAAGTAAAAAAAAAAAAGCCTTTTTACTTATGTATTTATTTTTAAGTTATTTTCTTCACTGTGAAGTCCAAAACATTTTCTGTTACTTCTCTCCAGCCCCGAGACAGGCAAGACAGGCGATGACACAGAATGGTGATTTCCTTGTCATGTGCTGTCACTGGAGATGAACACGGGTGTCCTCCACGTGTGCTGCAGGTTGTCACAGTCAGGAACCTGTTCCCCCTGAGGGGAATTACGGGGCTAATATGTCAGGTGACAGCACGTCTGTCCCGTGGCACACAAGTGTGAGCCAGGCCCCCCCGGGCACATGGCTCTGTAAGTCACACCAAGACAGCGCTTCGAGCAGCAGATTTCAAATCCAGTGTAAATCCAACGCCTGCCTTTACTATGGGGGGAAATGTGATGGGAAGGCCAGGCCACAGGGAAAAAGAGGAAGAGGTAAAGAGAGGTACAGATAGGATCACGTTCAAGTACATAGGAAGAAGCAGACTGGTTGAGTTAGGTACCAATAGAGCAAGCAAAACAAAGTCCTGACCTATTTCTTGTTCATTTTCTGTTCCCGAATGCTCAGTAAATCCTTATCCAATAGAGACTCTCAGTTGGCTCAGCCTTCTGTTGATTCTAAGTAAGCCCTAGAAAATTAGTCATCATGAACAATGTTTAAAATTAAAACGAAACAGGGCTGGAGGGATGGCTTAGCGCTTAAGGTGTTGGGCTGCAAAGCCAAAGGACCCTGGTTCAATTCCCCAGACCCACGTTAGCCAGATGCACAAGGAGGCGCACACATATGGAGTTCATTTGCAGTGGCTAGAGCCCTGGGGCGCCCTTCCTCTCTCTCTCTCCCTGCCTCATTCTCTCTGTCTGCTGCTCTCAAAGAAAGAAAGAAAAAAGAAAGAAAGAAAGAAAGAAAGAAAGAAAGTCTTCCTGATTCAATAGAATACTTGACGTAAAAATGCATTATTAGGAATAACAATGTGTATAATAGACATAAGGAAAAGAAAAGAAGACTGTGATTTGTAACCTTCAATATATACTTAAACAACCCTAGCTAAAGATAATGTGATTAATAATAAGACAAAACTGTTTCCTTATGGTATTTCTTTGATAATCCCTACATGGTCAATTTTAGCATCTCATTGTTTCAGTTGAAAAATGCACTCTTCTAGTCAAATGTGTAAGCCCTGATTGTTTTAAGCCATCAATCTAAGCCACAACTAATTAGCTATTTAATCAGAATTCTTTTCTCCTGAAGCTGGTATTTGTTGAAACCAAAACATTTCAGTTATCTGCTATGCTCTCTCCTCCATGAATGAGGTAGAGTAGAACGTAGATTCTAAGAGGTCAGTCTCTGAAGTTAGAATGCATGGATTGAATGCCAATTTACACTACCTTATGGAAGTTCTCTTTGTCTCATTTACACAACGAACACAAACTGTGCTTCTGTCTTAATCTTGTTCTTAGGAATGAATTAAGTAATTCACAGAGAGTTGAGCATTTCAGTTTGTGCTTGGCCATAACAGACACTCAGTAAGTAATAATAATTACTGCTTCTGTTATTATCAACTTTAACAAGCAATTTGTTGCATATAAAGAATAGAAGGTGAGGCTTCCCCAAATTTATTAAAAATTCTCATGAAAAAATTCACATTAGAAAGGGAAATTTTTTTTTTTTTTTGCTGTTCACTACACGCACAACATATGATGGGAAGCGTAATTGAGCATCCCATACCCGGTGTGTTTAGCTATTTGGAGAACAGTGGAGTGAAGTTAAAAATAATGTCACATTTTATCTGCTTGAAACTCTAATGGCTGACTAGTGAGGGTTGAGATCTAATGACAAGTGATGAATGATTCAGAATGATTACAAAAGATAACAAGAGTGAGGTTAGAGACTTTCACATGCACATGGTTTGACAGTTCTGCTGTCTTGGCCAGTCTTGAACTCTGGAACTTTGCTACCATTTTCAAGGGTATAAGCAGTGCTGACCACTATAGAAGCCATTAAGCACATGTAGGAATTTCATTTAATTGGATAAAATTTTCGGTAGCAATAAGGTTCCAGTCCTCAGTTGTATAAAGAACTGAACCACTAACCAGATTGAATGGAATGTTTTATTTCATTGCTATAGAGAAACAATCAAGGAATATCTTAGCCTGCTTCATTATGTGTACATTGGTTTATATATTAACAACAATGACAATGCTTTTGACACTATTTCATTTTAAACATTGGTAACAGTAGGATAAAGAATAGAAGGTGAGGCTTCCCCAAATTTATTAAAAATTCTCATGAAAAAATTCACATTAGAAATGATTGCTGTTCACCGCACATCATTTTGATGGGAAGCGTAATTGTGCTTCCCAGTACCGGTGTGTTAGCTATTTGGAGAACAGTGGAGTGAAGTTAAAAATAATGTCACATTTTATCTGCTTGAAACTCTAATGGCTGACTAGTGAGGGTTGAGATCTAATGACAAGTGATGAATGATTCAGAATGATTACAAAAGATAAAAGAGTGTGGTTAGAGACTTTCACATGCACATGGTTTGACAGTTCTGCTGTCTTGGCCAGTCTTGAACTCTGGAACTTTGCTACCATTTTCAAGGGTATAAGCAGTGCTGACCACTATAGTAGCCATTAAGCACATGTAGGAATTTCATTTAATTGGATTAAATTTTCGTAGCATTAAGGTTCCAGTCCTCAGTTGTATAAAGAACTGAAAAGTCCCATGTGTTAGGTGGAAATTCTCTTTGTGTCATATGCATGAACAATGGGCACAAAAAACTGTATGTCTGTCTCAATCTTGTTCTTAGGAATGAATTAAGTAATTGTGTGGGATGGTTTGGACATAGAATATTTTATTATCCTAGAGAGTTATACTGGACAGTCCAGAAAAAAGGTGGGGTCAGAGAAGGCAGGAAAGGAAGAAGATGGGAAAGAGAAAAGAAGACACCTCTAAGAATATGGCAATCATGGGGCTGAGTAGATACTATGGTCAATATGGTTGTTGTGGGTTAGACACTGAGAGTTCTCTATTCAGAGTGATTAGTTTCTATGCTAATATACTTTTTTCCTGTCCACACTGACTCAGCCTATAAATTTTTACTGGGAGTGAAGCAACCCATCTGGGATTGTTCTGTGTAGAGTAAGTTTTACTTGATCTGCATGCTGGGTTTCAGGGTTCCAAGATGAAAGAAAACAAAATAAACAAAGAAACAATTAAACAAAAGCCCTACGATATACTATAGTTTTGTTCAATAGACGCAAAGGTATTTTCCTTTTAGATACAATTCTTTGTTTTAATCTTTAATTATTACTTTTTTATCACACTGTGTGGGGGAGAATTGGTGCTCTGGGCCCTCCAGCCACTGCAATCGAACTCCAGAAGCATATACCATCTTGTGCACATGTGCAACCTTTCGTACTTGCATAAACTTGTGTGTCTGGCTTACATGGGACCTGAAGAGTTGAACATGAGTCCTTAGGCTTCGCAGGCAAGCACCTTAACCTCTAAGCCTTCTCTCCAGTCCTAGATCCAATTCTTTTAAAGTGGTCTCCAATAGCTCTAAGTTGCAAACACCCCTTTTATTATGACCCTTCTGTCCATGGATAGATGAGTATGCATGTCTACTTATTTTTATAAGGATTATTAATGAAACACCATACTACCTAATTTCTAGTTTTCCTTCTTGGGTGTTTGTGGTGGTTTGAATGAGTTGCTCCCACAGCCTCATGTGATCTGAATGCTTGGTCCCCAGCTGGTGGTGATTTTGGAGGTGAACATTTTCTGGAGGAGGTGGATTGCAAATCATGGGCTGTGGGTCATGATAGCTTAGTGTTGTCGGCAGTTTCATGTGGCTAGGATGAATATCCAAACAAGACAAAGTTTATGGGAGAAAGGGGGTTATTTCAAGCTTACAGATCCAGTGGAAAGTTCCATCAGTGGTGGAAGAAACTGTTTCCATATATCCAAGCATAAAAACAAACAACAAACAACAACAACAACAACATTACCAGCAGTAAACACCAACAGCAAGAAACACAAAACCAGCAGCAAACAGCAGGGGCCTCTTCCAGAGCTCAAACTGCTCTGCATGCATACCTCTGGTCTAGAAAATCAGATCTGCCTCCTCCAAATACACCTTAGACCTGTACTCCGCGATCCTTTCCCCTGCCCAGTGACACCGCCTCCAGCTAGGTGGTGGCCAGAGATCCAAGTTATACGCTTAAATGTATTCGAACTACCACACTCAGTTTCCCTATTTCCAGAGCTAACCTCACTCTTGCTGCTTTCTGCTAGCTGCTGTGGTGAGATGTGGTGTTCACCTTCTGTGCTGCCATCCATTCCCTACCACAATAGAACTTCCCCTCAAGACTGTAAGCCAAAATATACCCCTTCTTTCTATCAGCTGCTTTTGGTCAGTTTTCTTTCCTTTTTCATTTTCTTTTTCCCCACCATCAGTGGGAAGGTAACTACAACAATGTTTAAAGTCTTTTTTGCCGGGAGTGGTTGTGCACTCCTTTAATCCGAGCACTCAGGAGGCAGAGGTAGGAGGATCACTGTGAGTTTGAGGCCACCCTGAGACTCCATAGAGAATTCCAGGTCAGCCTGAGCTAAACTGAGACCCTACCTTGAAAACCCAAGTAAAAAAAAAAGCCTTTTTACTTATGTATTTATTTTTAAGTTATTTTCTTCACTGTGAAGTCCAAAACATTTTCTGTTACTTCTCTCCAGCCCCGAGACAGGCAAGACAGGCGATGACACAGAATGGTGATTTCCTTGTCATGTGCTGTCACTGGAGATGAACACGGGTGTCCTCCACGTGTGCTGCAGGTTGTCACAGTCAGGAACCTGTTCCCCCTGAGGGGAATTACGGGGCTAATATGTCAGGTGACAGCACATCTGTCCCGTGGCACACAAGTGTGAGCCAGGCCCCCCCGGGCACATGGCTCTGTAAGTCACACCAAGACAGCGCTTCGAGCAGCAGATTTCAAATCCAGTGTAAATCCAACGCCTGCCTTTACTATGGGGGGAAATGTGATGGGAAGGCCAGGCCACAGGGAAAAAGAGGAAGAGGTAAAGAGAGGTACAGATAGGATCACGTTCAAGTACATAGGAAGAAGCAGACTGGTTGAGTTAGGTACCAATAGAGCAAGCAAAACAAAGTCCTGACCTATTTCTTGTTCGTTTTCTGTTCCCGAATGCTCAGTAAATCCTTATCCAATAGAGACTCTCAGTTGGCTCAGCCTTCTGTTGATTCTAAGTAAGCCCTAGAAAATTAGTCATCATGAACAATGTTTAAAATTAAAACGAAACAGGGCTGGAGGGATGGCTTAGCGCTTAAGGTGTTGGGCTGCAAAGCCAAAGGACCCTGGTTCAATTCCCCAGGACCCACGTTAGCCAGATGCACAAGGGGGCACACTGTCTGGAGTTCCTTCGCAATGGCTGGAGGCCCTGGTGTGCCCATTCTCTCTCTCTCGTTCTCTCTCTCTCTCTCACTCACACACACACATACAGTTTCTTTCTCACTCTCAAATAACTAACTAAATAAAATATTTTAAAAAATTAAAACAAAATAAATAAATGAATAAATAAGTGGGCAGGGTGATTTAAAACAAAAAGATGCCTCTTTAGCGTTAATGAGCAATTGAAACAATTAGAACGATCATAGTCAACACCCATGCAGAAATCCCTGGTCTGAGTATATACACTGCTGTCCTGCCATCCCACAAACACAATCTCTGCGTTCTAGTTCTGGTCTTGTAAGCTGTTTGCGGGAAAAGCATGCCACCCCCGATCCCCCGCCCCCAGCAGTGAAATCAGGGGTGATTTCAGGCCACAGCCGCTGCTCAGCTTCCCTCACAGGAGGCAGCACAGCATTCGGTGGCCTCTCCCCCCTCAACATGGATTATTTAGTCCCCAAAGAGGGTGCCTGTCTTTCCTTTGATTAGCCGTTTCTGCTTTGCTTAGTTTTTGCGTTTGCTTTGCTTTTGTCTTCCTGAGGGCACAAACGGAATTCTAGAGCATTATGAAAAAGTTGGGCTCAGTTAGAGTTATGTTAATTTCTCCTGCTTGCCTAAGGGCATCGCAGTATCTGAACAGCATAAAACATTGAGGGAGATGCGGATCTTGGAGACGTGTCAGAGCCTTTCCATTTTGGACCAAAGTAATAGTTATAATACGTTGTTAGGTACCAGGAAATTCTACAGTGTCTGATGTGGCTTTCAGGGCATATACCCTAATGACCTTAAGAACCATTTTCTTTTGTACTTATCCAAAGTACACCACATGTCCAGCATTCAACAGACATTATAATTTTAGATACCACTGAAAATTTCACAATGCTCTTATGTAAGAACAAAGATTCAAACAAAACCTACCAAAAATGTCCAACTTTACAGTGCTGTGATATTTGCATTTTACAGAAAACATTTTAAAATAATTTCGATGAGTGGAAGCCATTTTCTTCCAGAAATTGTTAATACTGAATTCTTAATAGCTTCCCTAGGGTTTTGTGTCTTGCTATGAACCCTTTAGTGATTTCATCATTGTTAAGGCACAGTAAACAATCACAGTTTATGCATGAAAATCTCAGTCTATTACTCTCTCCAGTTTTTATATTCTTAAAGACAGAAAACTTATTTTCCATGCTATCTGACTATGAGACAATGCTAAATTGGTTTATAAGCCTGGTGGGTATTGGTATAAACATTATTAAAACATTTCAATGTATAATTTTAAATCCTTATAGAGACAATTATGCCTGCAATTTTTTTCAGCATTATAAAATAAGCTACTGGCTGCTGTTTTACTTTGCTGGAGTTCATCTTTGTTTTGTTTCTGTTTTCTTTTCATAAAAGATCATGTCAATGTGCTCCTCTTATAAGTGACACCTATTATTTTATTTTCAAAATCTTAAATTTCCAGTTGTGATACAAAAGTATTTCTAAGAAATCACAGATCTATATTTATATGTTTACATATATAGCAAAGATTAAATAAATTATAACTCCAATATATGAATAAGTTATTTTCTTCAATTATAAAATGCATCATGTCTAGAAATAACTAAAAACGAAGGTGAGTATGTACAGTGAGTGAAATTGACAATATTTAATTTCAGATTTTCATCTCTAATAAAGAGGCTAATCACTTTCTATCTTAGGTATAATTATGCAAATATTTTAAAACAATATCATTTTAAAAGTATAAAAGATGGAGAGAATGTGGGTTGAACAGAAGCCTTAGTGGGTACAGCACAGAATGCACAAACTTGAGGAGCTGACTTCTGGTCCCCAAACCCAGAAACCCAGAAGCAAGGAATAGCATGCATTTGTAATCCTAATGTTCCTACAGCAAGATAGGAAGGACAGGAGAATTTCAGAAGCTTGCAGCCTTAACTAGCATGGCCAAGTCAGTGGTGAACTACAGGAGAACTTTTCTCAAACATGGTGACAGGGGTGGCACCCACAATCCTGGTCATCCTGACGTGCATAGGTTCACCACGGCAAGTGAATGTCTAGTGTCTCCCCACCTCACACAGACACATGCACCATGGCAGGTGAGTGCCTATACTTCCTCCCTCCCCACCCCCTCTCTTTCACACACATGCAATGAGAACAAATTATGAAATACTATTGTGGATATATTGTATATGAAGCTTGACTTGCTGCTTGTGTTTTAAATGGCTTGTGCACTTTCTGGCTTTATTCTCAGCCGTTTCTAAGCACAATCCAATACATTTTCCTATATGACTGCCACAATTTACCCACCCTCATTAATATTTGGGAAATTTGGGGCTTTTATACTTAAAAGAAATAAATGAATGAGAACACCTTCTCAAAATCCTGTATTAAACTGCAGATACTTCAAAGACAATTAGAATTTAACGGTCATCATGCTCAGATGTAGTTATTTAACTGAAATTTTTATAGTAAGCCCACATAATAATACAAGGGTATATTTACATTCTGAAAATCTATTTATTTTCTTTGCCTATTCTTTTATTTTCACATAGATTATTTAATATAGTTTATATGTTGTTTTACTTAACTATATCTTATAGTCTTATAATCTTGAATAGATTTTTGGAAACATACTAACTGTTGTATATTAAATTATATCTGGTTTATTGATTTCTCTTCTCAAAGCTTTTATTAATTAATACCTAAGGACAATGTTTTACTTTCATCACAAAATTATATAAAATTAAATATTTATTTATTCTAGAATAGAATTATATTTTAATAAATTTTATTTTATTTCTAACTGCTTTTATTATTTTGATTATTCTGTGCTTTCCAGGTGTGTGTACATGTCAACATCAAATGCATCTTATTTTCAGTAGATACACATGATATAATTCTTGCTGGATCTTGCTGGTTCTACTGCTTGGGTTACTCTATTAGCATGATTTGACAGAACAGGCTGATGATTTTGATGTCTATTCTTTATCACATACAGACATGCCATTCATATGAGTACACTAAAATACTTTGAGCAGAATTAAAACAGAGGGTAGAAGGGTCTTTGGGGGGATGGAGGTTAGGGAGGATGGAAGCACTACACAAAATCAATGACAGCATGAATGAAAACCACAAAGCCTTTCTCTTGCTTAGGTAACTAAGATAGAATTCTTAGTAAGGAGAGGGAAAGTCAGGACAGAAGTGCCCTATAGAGGGTGTAGAAACTTCATCCTAAAACAATAGAATCTGGCTGATAAATCCCAGTAACAGAATGTGGTTACCCCTCACAGAGAGCTCTAGGAGTCATGATGTCTCCAAAATTATTAAAGACAGTGCCAAAACACTTGCTTATCCATCAGAGCTAAATGGTAAGACCTTATTGCCAAAGACACCATAGGCTGCAGTCACAGGCCATTGAGGGCAAGGAAGGAAGCCATCTCCCTGCTGGCTAGTCCTCACATGCTATGTGAGCTGATGAGAGATGATGGTCACCAACAGTATGAACAAGCAAGGCATCTGACAAGCTATGCAATCAATCAGCTAGTTGAGATGTAATAGTGCAATAGTGGCACACAGGCTATGGAGGTAATTAACTCTTCTCTGATTGGGTACAAGACCTGCTGAGTGTAAGGAAATTCATACTTGGTACGGAGAACCAAGTCAGAATCCTACAGATAGGAAATCATAGACTCTACAAAGAGCGTATGCCCATCAAAAAGGTCTCTTAAATGACTTATCCTCTTTGAAACAGGCTGCTCCCACTAGTTGCTGAAGAATCATTTTTTGTTTAAGTTTGTTTATTTGTTTTTCTTACAGATGGCAACAAATATTGAGGAGAACCAAGATACATTAGTATGACAAGAAAAGGTACCTGACTGCATCTCTATCACATGTGCCAGGACCCAAGAGACATCACAGAAGAAGTGAAATATTTAAATATGAGTGGTTCTCTCACTGCTAACCTGAGAACCTCCTCCACAGATGTGGTGATAGACACTGAGCAGACTCAAAGCTTATCAAAGCAGAAATTCAGAGGCTGCAGGGAACTCAACATCAAAGACTTACAACATGCTTGCCAAGGTTCAGGGCACACTGAAGAACAGGCTTGGAAAGATTGTAGGAGCCACATGGTGGGAAGGAGTTTCCTGAGGTATCATTCCCTCCACAAAGACTGATGCATTTATGACCCCAAAGTAGATATCAAAAAATCTTACTAAGGGGCTGGAGGGATGGCTTAGCGTTAAGGCATTTCCCTCAAAATCAAAGGATCCAGGTTTGATTCCCCAGGTCCCACCTTAACCAGATGCACAAGGAGACGCATGCATCTGGAGTTCCTTTGCAATGGTTGGAGGCCCTGGCGTACCCCTTCTCTCTCTCTCTCTCTCCCTCTTTCTTTGTCAAATAAATAAATAAAAATCAATCAATCAGTAAATAAAATCCCACTAAGGAGGGTCCTCAGTGGAATGGGGTTAGGAGAGAGAAGGTATGAAAGTATAAACCAATGGAAATATGACCAATTTGCAATATATTTTTACAGTAAAGTTCATAATTAATTTAAAAGTGCTGATGAAACAAGTTCATTTAGTTTGCTGCAAAGAGAGCAGAGGGCATGATAGCCAATGAAATTTTATTCTTACTTATGTAAAATTTTAAACAAATTGCTCTCTTTTTCTTTTGAGCTTTATGTGGATGGGGTGCGAGGTGGGGTGGGGGGGGTTTCCATGACATTCATGTGGAGGTCAGCGGAGAGCTTCAAGTGTTAATCCCTACCATGCACTTTGTTTTTAAACAGGGTTTCTTATTTTCTCTGCACACACACACTAGGTGGACTGGCCTGAGAGCTTGTGGGGATTCTCCTGTGTCTGCCATGCATCTCACCCTGGGACTGCTGGGTTACAGATGTGTACTACCTTGTCTGGCTCCCTGTGGGTTCTGCATATTCAAATTCAGGCTGTCATCCCTGAGGGGCAAGTGCCTTAACCACAGGTCTATCTCCCCAGCATAAATTACTCTTCTGACGTTGATCAAGTTGAGTAGTTTTATTTTTTTAACTTGACTTTTATTTTTCATATTAAACCACATTGAGACTTTTAAATTGTACATTTTCTCCCATTTGTAATCTTCCCTGAATTAAATATTAGGTTGTTTAGGTTTATTTTTCTCATGTCGTTTCTCATATATCAATGTGTATCTTTAATCATTGTGATTTGTGTCTTATATATGAACATAACTATATGTGTAAATGTGTACTTAGTATACAGTATTTTTACAACTCTATCTTTAGGCTTTGGCTTCTAATTTTAATACTTTGAATCTTGTAAGTTTAATGTGATGTTTTCATACTGGGGAAAAGTTTTAAATATATAGCATCTGATCTTTGTGGGTTTACTTGGGAAATATCTCATCTAGAGTTACTAAAAGGACTGATCCCTTGACATGACACGTCTCCTCAGGTCAGTAATTGATTCATTGACTAACTGAGTTCCTAATTGTTGGTCTTAAATGTATGACCTATATTTCACTGAGTAAAAGATGATGGTGCCCATTACTGTGGAATGTGAAACCTAGTACATGAGTCAGACATTCAACAAGTAATTTCAAAATTAATTCAAGGTATTGTCCTTGGGATTTTGCATATAACTTATTTGAAAATACTCTATGAATATAAAATAGTAGTTTCTTAAAGTAGCAGACATGTGATTTATAATTTTACTGTATGTGCATTTGTTATTTTGTTATTATTTTATCTATCCTCATATCTTCCTATCGATGTCATCTATGTCTATATGTTTTTACACACACACATTCTGAGGAAAATCAAACTCTTGAGGATATGACACATGTACCGGATTTTCACTGAAATTCACAGTCGCACATGCCACCAATAATTAATTAAAGATTTCTCGAGAATCAAGAAGCCAATTCATAAATCCCATGTTAAATAATATTTTTAAGTGCCATTTTCTTTTTTGCCTTCTTAGTCTTGAAATACTTAAGCACATTCAAATGTTTTACATACAAATTTTTCTTGCATTTTGTCTTAGGCTGTTAATGTTCCTGTAATAGGATATTACAGATCAGGAGACATACAAACAAGAGAAGTTCATTTCTCACAGTTTGGAATGCTGGAAAGTCTAAACTAAAGAAGCTGTTATATTCAGGATTTGGTACAAACCCAATTCCTGGTTGTGCCCTCATGTTCCAGACTGAGCGAGTGCTTGCTCTGTGCTCCCTTTCATGGTGGCTCCAATCTCAGTCTTGACGGCTGCTTTTCTGATGAATTCACTTCCCACGTCCCATCCTATTAATATCATCGTGTTAAGAGATAGGATTTCAACCTATGAATTTGGTGGCAACACAAATATTCAGACCATACTGCATTTTCTGATGATTTTCTTTAATTATTTCAATGGGATATTATTTAATATGTGAAGAATTAAATTGTTAAATGTTCATCATACAATTTGCCTTTTAGAAGCATAAAATCAATCTCTATATAAAAGTGGTATTTTTCTTTGACTCTTTTTTTTGTAAAATGATGACATTTAATAATCTGTTTCCTTTTTTCTTTTATTTTACAAAACAGTGAACATCTACTATACCTCTTTGTCTTTTTAAAGGATGTCATGTACTAGTTAGTTTTTAATCAACTTTATCAATGAGATACAAGATAGTACCATGCTTAGTCCACAGTTGTGACAAGAACTAAGAGACAGAACACATTTAAAGCATGACAGGTATCCTACAGCATGGTTCCAGGCACATATAAAAGTAACACCTATATGATATTATCCTACTAACTACCTGACATGAAAGTGGAGATAATTTCCAGTGGTTGCCACAATAGACCTGTGGATTTATTTTTGTCATTTTTCTTCTAATTCTTTCTAAATTTGTCTATATTTTGCAAAAGTATGCCTTCTGACATCACAATAGTTTGCTGCTCTCTACTTTAGTGACATACCAGAACATAATTTATTTTTAATTCTACTTAGTGGTCATCTTTACACCTTTTGAACCTGATTTTTTAAAACATAAAATATTACAACCATATGGACAAGTACAGATTAAACTATAACTGGCAACAGATAAGAATGTGGCCATCAAACTTACCAGATGTTAACATTTTGCCCTACATACTTTCAAGCTCTCCCTTAAAGATATAAAGCCCTTCAGAAATCCTAGCCCAGATCCACTCTCCCCAGAACCACTTTTCTGAAGCTATATATTCCATGAACCTAAACATTTACATTATTAAATTAATAATTAAATTCTTTAACTTACCTTATATGTCATTCTTCTTATAACTCTACGATTTATTTGTAGATTACATTATTAGAACAGTGAGGTGCTTTGGATATAGAATGTCCAGTGAATTTCATATTCATCGTTCACAAGTACAGCTTTTGTGTAGTAATTGGATTAGGATGGCTCTGCCCTACACATCCACTGAGTCAGAGTACAATTGACTGGACTATGGGGGAGGTGGTCGAAACAATGCAAGGGAGACCTGATTGGAGTAAGTAGCAAGTCCCTGGGGTGAGCTGTTGAAGGATATAACTTGCTATCAGCTTTTCTCCTCCTCCTCTTCTTTTTTTTTTTTTTTTCTTTTAAGTAGGGTCTCATTCTAGCCCAGGTTGACATGGAATTCACTCTGTAATCTCAGGGTGGTGTGGAACTCTCAGAGATGATTCTCCCACCTCTGCCCCCAAGCGCTGGCATTAAAGGTGTGCACCACCACTCTTGGATTTTCTTCTTCTTCCTTCTTCTTTTTTTTTTTTTTTAAATTTTAACCTTCTCATTGCCATGAGGAGAGCAGCTTCCTATATAACATGTATCACCATGATATTTGGCCTCCCTTTGGTCCAAAGCAAAGAATGCAAACACCCTTACTTACATTGAAACCATGGGTCAAATAAATTGCTGTTCTTTTTTTTTTTTGAATTTTTTTGGTTTATTTTTATTTATTTATTTGAAAATGACAGACAGAGAAAGAAAGAGGCAGAGAGAGAGAGAAAGCGAATGGGCATGCAAGGGCCTCCAGCCACTGCAAACAAACTCCAGATGCGTGCACCCCCTTGTGCATCTGACTAACGTGGGTCCTGGGGAATCGAGCCTTGAACCGGGGTCCTTAGGCTTCACAGGCAAGCGCTTAACCACTAACCCATCTCTCCAGCCCAAATTGCTCTTTCTTTAATGTGTTTTTCTCAGGTATTTTGCCATGGAGATGGAACGGTGATTAATACAGTTATGATTATTAGATGTTATACCTTCATTCAATAATAAGATATTTGCCTTCTGTTATTTTTTTTTACTTAAATTAAGATGATTGCTTCATACTTTTAGAAGGTTTTAATATACCCTACCAGTATATTTTTTCATGCATTGTTCTTTTTTGTTGTTGTTGTTGATTTTTATTTTCCTCAGGTAGTCTCTCACTTGATTTCAAGCTTGACCCGGAACTCACTCTGTATTCCCAGGCTGGCCCCAAATTTTCAGCGATCCTCCTACCTCTGCTTCCTGAGTGCTGGGATTTGAGGTGTGGGCCACCATGCCCGACTTTCATGCATTTTTCTTAGGATGGACTTCTTAATTTTGTTCTGTCTTGTGATTTGATGGTGTGCATGTTAAAGAACTTAACAATTGGGGCTGGAGAGATGGCTTAGCGGTTAAGCGCTTGCCTGTGAAGCCTAAAGACCCCGGTTCGAGGCTTGATTCTCCAGGTCCCACGTTAGCCAGATGCACAAGGGGGTGCACGCGTCTGGAGTTTGTTTGCAGTGGCTGGAAGCCCTGGCGCGCCCATTCTCTCTCTTTCTCTCTATCTGCCTCTTCCTCTCTCTGTCACTCTCAAATAAAAAAAAAAAAGAACTTAACAATTGCACATAGGTATCATACTTCCTGAACTACTCAACATCTGAGAAAATTGTAAGAGAAAAGCCCTTTAAGAAAACATATTAAAATATAATACTCTCAATTAGACATGCCTATGACCTTGTTCATCCCTCATTGGCCTCTAGTGTGACAGAGAAGGAAATCACCAATTACAGTCTTGGTATTTATCATTCCTCCATCTTGCATTTTCTTAATCTTGGAGATTAACAATATTTTCAGTAAACTTCTCAACAAGAATATTTCCTCGTTATTTATTCAACCATATAGTTGTAAAATACTCTGATCAGGCAATCTTAAAAATCGAAGGCTATTATTGCACTTATATCTAATCATTGCTTCTCTTCAGTTTTCAGTTTCTTTACCTGAAACTTGTGATTATTAGTACAATTGAAATGAACTTGCTGTGCTTTTGATGTCTTGCTTCCTTCACACATTTTCCTCCCAAATTCTCATATGTCTGGTTCTTTTTTCAAATACCGCATGTAATAGTTTCTGAACTTTGTCTACCATATCATTAATTGGACTTTAAAAAGCAAGGCATTTGAAAGTATCCAGTTGAGAGGTCTTTGAAATCAGTCCTTAAACCCTCTGCCAGTTTCAGAGAAACAGTATACCATAATCTCATCTTTTCCTATTTTAAAAAATATATTTTATTTATGTATCTATTTATTATTTATTTTTGACAAATAGAGAGCGAGAATATGTGTGTGCCAGAGCCTCTAGCTGCTGCAAACAAATGCTAGATGCATGCAGCATCATGTGCATCTGGCTTACATAGGTTCTGGGAAATCAAATCCCGGTCCTTCTGCTTCCTTAACTAATAAGTCATCTCTCCAGCCCATTTTTTTTCCTATTTTTATTAATCTTTTTATTTAAAAAAATTTTTTTTACTTATTTGAGAGAATATGAATGAGTGTTCTGAGGCCTCCTGCCACCTCAAACTCCAGACACATGGGTCATATTCTCATCTAGCTTTATGTGGAAACTGGGGAATTGAACCCAGGCTGTGAGGCTTTGCAAGCAAGTGCCTTTAATGGCTGAGCTTTCTCTCCAAGTTCGCTTTCTATCAATAAAAGAAAAAAAATGTGGTATTGAAAGAACATAATTTGTTCTAAAGTTGTCATCGATGTTTATTGAAAGTCTGTTTTGCTTCTGATTCATTATTCTTACCCACATTTGTATTTTCGGGAGTGTTGTATTTTCTCTTATCTCTGATTTATGCTTAGCCAGTTTAGAGAGAGAACAAATTGATTCAGGGTTAGTGCTCATGAACGTTGTGAAGATTATCTTTCTCTTAACCCTGTTTACTTGTATTCCGATCAAATTCTAGCAATATACTGAGAGACGGTAAGTTATTATGTATAACTTTCCCCCTAATTCCTGTTGTCTTTTGGTCTTTTTGTCCTGCGAGTTCCCCTGGACTTACAAAGGTTACAGTGTTCTCCCAAGTGCTTGACTAACACAGAGAAGAAAAATGGAGTGCATGACAAACTGAGTCTCCAGAATGTGCTTAATGGTGTTCTTTGGTTTTTGGTTTTTGTTTTTGTTTTTGTTTTTGTTTTTACCTGTAAGCCACTCCCCTATTAGCACTGTATTAGTCATAAATAATAAGAATAATAAGCTACAGAATCCGATTCCTTATAACTTGTCTCCCAGTATATCTCAGCTATAGCTGCCCCGTAATAGATAGAGAGTAAAAAGTGGCTCTGCAGTGACTGGGGAAGGAGAGCGTGTGCTTGCTCTGACTAGGCCCTGCTTATTCTTCATTTCCACTTAGTTGCTTGATTTATAAAGACTGTTCTGTTTCTTGTTCAGAGAACAACAATAAGGTGTGACTGTTTTTCCATACAGAGTCAGATGAGTGGTTATTTTCTATTCAGGTCTGTCGTGGGTAGGATGGTTGAACCCAAAGTTATTAGACATATGGCTTTATTTATTTATTTATTTATTTTTAATGAAGTAGAATCTTTATATGGACACATTATGTGTTGGTGCCATCATTTCTCTCCTGCCATCTCTTCTACTGAGGGCTCCCCTCAGTGGGATTGCTGGGATTCATGTGGGGCTGTGGGTTATGAGTTGTGGGAGCAGCGGTCAGTCATTGTGGTGGGGAACCTGGGCAGTGACTCTGGATATTCTCTGCCCTCCTGTAGCTCTTACATTCTTTCCGCCCCCTCTTCCGAAAACATTCCCTGAGCCTTGGTGGGTGTGTTTTATGTGTACCTGAGTGCTGAGCTCTCAGCAGCTTCTGGATTTCTGCTCTGGTGTGCTTGAGTGTCCTCAGTGTCTGTCTGCATCACCTGGCACAGGTTGTCAGGCTCATAGCGGGAGCACCACTCTCGCTCATCTCACCAATTCCTCTGTGGTTTCACCTGGGCCCTGGCTGATGTACGAGGGATGCCTCATCTCCTGCCAGGGAATCATGTCTTGTTGATAGATTTTGGTTCTCCTTGGTTCTTGTTGCCTGCTGAAAAAAATAAAAACAAACTCTCCAACAGAGAGTGAGATCAGGATTGGCTGAAGGAGATAAGCATTGTGAATTTAGAGAGCTTTTGATGGGTGTAGCCTCTCTTTTGGCCAAAGACTAGTCGAAGCTTCTCTTTGGAGTCCATAATCTTGGTCTCCATAGGATTCTGATTGGATTCCCAGTTCCAGCTGTGGGTTCCTTTCCTCTGAGTGGGTCTCTTAGCCACTACTGCACATAGGTGTGTGCATTTGCAGGCTGGTTGCTTTCATATGGCCGTGCCCTCACAGCTCATCGACCATTTTCCCTCACCAGCTTATAGAGATCTTTATAGCATGATATGGGGCACCCTGTCTAGGAACTGGCTTCCTTCCAAATCCCAACCTGATCTCTCGATGTTCTGTGTGAGCAGCATGTGGTGTCTTCAGCAATAGGGTCTTACCTTTCACCTCAGGTGGGTAATCTACTGCTGTGACAGAAGTCTGTCTTGTTTTGGGGACCTCGTAGGTCTCTCAATACACCTTAATGTGGATTGTTAACCTATTTCTAGTACTGGCAGTCACAACCAGAGCCAAATGTTCTAGAGTTAAGCCTACAGTTTGTAAAAGTGTGATAGAGAGCTGTGCTTTTGCATAGCAGCACTGTAGTTCAGTTAGACCCTGTCTCCGCTTCAATGTGGACAGCAATGACAGACTGGGAGCTTATCTTCCTGTGAATCAGAAGCAGGGACTCTCAAGGTAGCTTAGGCAACTCGGATGCTCAAGCGTTGTCATCCCAAACTCCATGTACGGCTATGTTGTGGCTTCTTTTTTTCCAGGTTAAATCATAGTCCATATGTCACTTAAAGTCCTCATTTTCTGGCCAACAGGAAAAAGGAAGAAACTACAGGGGAAGGGACATATACAAGCTGCCTATGAAAGGGAATTTCAAGAAGGTTCCAGAAAGAACTTAGTTACAAAGCCAAGAGGGGGGAAGTGACTTAGATGGAAAGCCTTATTATGTAAGATAATAATAATAATAATAATAATAATAATAATAATATCATAATACTATGGTGACAAAGGAGGGTGGAAATAAGAAGGGCTAATGAACTCAGCCACATTGCTGCCTTTTCACGTTCCATAATATATAGAGACCATTTGAGCAGGGAAAATGAGTTGAGTCAGAACATGGTTGCTAGGGCTTCTTGAAACCAAGAGTGGATGGCCACTTCATTCCTACTGATATGTTAAAATTTGTGTCTTTTAAAACCCCCATGTAAGAAAATGTTTCCTCAATGCCACACATATGTTTTAATTATCAAGTATTCTAAAATCATACCTATTGGTTTCTGCTTTGTCAATTGAAAAAAAAAATGTGAAACCTTAAGGGAAATATCTATTTTTCTGTCCATCTGAGGGTTCTTTTATTGTGTTTGAAACAATACTTTAAACCAATAATATAAGCATGCCCTGAACTTGTAGGCATTTTAAAGTGGTTTAGTCAGAAACAGCTGTATATGTAAGTAGATGAGATTCTGGTAATGACCCCTCTGCTCCTCTCCTAATATTTCTCACCTCTATTCCTAATCCTACCTGGCGCTTTCTATTCAGTCAGTTTAAAACATGTAACAGTAAGTATCAAGCTGTCTTCCAGGGAAAAAGCAGTTTTAATTTGTGCAAATTATCTTTTTTTTCCCATGTCACTTTTTATTTTTAATTAGTCCCTCTATTAGCTCTCTGGCAGATAAAGTCAATTTCCTTCTGACAAAATTTCCATTGTAAGCACTTTATGAGTGACATTTCAGGTGAATGTAGTGGTGTGTATCCATTGTCCTAGCTACTTGGGAGACTTAGCTTGGAGAGTCACTTCAACTCGCATGTTTAAGATCAGTCTGGACAACATAGTGAGACTCTGGCTCAACATAACAATATCCACCATTTTTTTGCTACCTGATCTGTGGTACTTTGCTATAGCATCCTGAGTAACACACATTAAGGTAGAATCATAAACAAGACAAAAGAAGACCATGATGGGGGAAAGAAGACAGGGAAAGTTTTGAGACCTCTTCTTGAGGGGAAGTGGCAGGAAGCATAAATACTAATGAGAGCTAAGCTTCTCTTCACCTGGTATTTGGTGCCTGTGGGATACTGGGTGCCAGGTTGTCCTTAATTACCTCTGGTTACTGTTGGTTGACCACAGGAACATGCAGTTCAAGGGTGTGAGAGAGTGGCTTTGACCTAGTGAAGCTCTTATGATTTGCACGTTATTTCCGTGAGTTTGAATTACAGGGGAGACGATGAAAAGCAATTAGAGAAGGAAGTCCTCGTTCCAGACAGTAATTAAGCAGCACCGAAAATGAAGTCTGCAATAAGTAGGTGGGAACGATACAAATTCTGTCCTGACAGGATCAACCGTTACTGGGTGACCCCGTGGCTAAACTGATTAATCCACTTGTGAATTTAAAAGTATACATGCAGATATACAAAATATTAGAAGGAAATCTAACACTTTAACCAAAATAATCCAGGGGCGATCAATGAAATTGATTCTTTTGGAAGCTATGTCCTAGAATGATCCACATATTATTTTATAATCAGAACAAACTCAGAATTGAAGTGTGTCATGTTGTAAGTAGACAAGATCTTAGTGTTATGGGTCAATCTCTCTACATCCTGATTTTTAGTGATATACAACTTTTCTTTCTTGCCTGAATCTTTGGGGTAAAGGCTTTCAAAGCTCACATGTCTTGCACACCACATGGACTTCTGCATTTACCTGTAAGGTAGTCCAACTCTGACTAGCTTTTGCATATATGCATTTAATTGTACACATCACCCCCAAAATTCTTTTTCCTGCTTCCACCACAACATTACTAAACACCTGTTGAATGAGAGCTTTTATCCTATGAGCACACATTTTGAATTAGGGATAATTTGCATGCTTAACACCTCAGAGATTTGGGAGAGTTCTTGTGCATCAGGATTCTGGAGAAGGTGCTGGAGAGATGGCTTAGCACTTATGGGACTTGCCTGTGAAGCCTAAGGACTCAGGTTCAATTCTCCAGGACCCACACAAACCAGACGCACAAGGTGGTGCACGCATCTGGAGCTCATTTGCAGTGGCTGGAGGCCCTTGTGCGCCCATTCTCTCTCTCTTCCTCTTTTTCTCTCTCTCTTCAATAAATAAATAAGTTATTTAAAAAAAAAAAGTTTCTGGAAAAGGCCAAGAAGATGGCTCAGAGGTTAAAGGGACTTCCTAGCAAAGCTTGTTGGTATGGGTTCAGTTCCCAAGCTGCCCACGTAAGCCTGTTGTAAAAAGCGGTGTGAGCACCTGGTGTCCATTAGAACAGGTGCAAGAGGCGTTGGAGCACGCACGCACGCACACATACATGCATGAACACACAATGCTGAAAATAAGTTAAACTGAATTTAAAAAACAATAAAATAAAAAAAGAACTTAGAAAGATCATTTTTACCTATCCAGGCAGTTTGATGTGTTAAATGTTTAGCATTTGCTATTAGAGAGAGCTATCCTACTTTTGATGGGCATAGGTACTGTGTTTTCCCATGCATTCTGGGCCTCCATTTAATTGTGGTTAGGGTCGAGGTGCTCTGGAAGTAGCCTGGCTGTCTCCTCAACAGTGGAATCTTTTAATAGTAAACCAGCGCATGGCGCTCACGTACAAGCCTAGGATTCTACTTCTGCTCTTGTCCTCAGAAGCACGAGCTCTGGACTCCCGCAGACAGAGGACAGCAAAATCTCCTGAACTGAAGGCTCCCTACCAATGACAAACACATGAGTCTCTTCCTGTGTGATCAGTGAGGATAGCCTGGTGGTCACCCTAGTTTTCCCTCACCTCTGCAAAATACCAAACATAAGACAGAATTGGCCACTGCTTCCGATGAAAACTATACCATCAAAAGGAAAACTGAAAGCTGGGCGTGGTGGCGCACGCCTTTAATCCCAGCACTTGGGAGGCACAGGTAGGAGGATCACAGTGAGTTCAAGGCCACCCTGAGAGTACAGAGTGAATTTGCAAACAGTCAATAGAAGGCACAAATGTACAAGACGATATCTCAAGAGTGATAATTAAAAAATACATGCACACCAAAAGAAAGAGAAGATGATTTTTTTTTTTCTTTCCTACCACAAATCCTCCTGTGTTTTCAACAAGTAATAAGACAAGAGAAACTTGTTTGTATGCTACAGTGGCTCGGAAATTGGCAATTAATATGGAATCCATTTTGATACATAAGGTTCCTTCCTGCTATATCTTTAAATAAAATATCGTTCTGTTTTCCTCCATCCACATTCTGTCTCATCCAGGGAAGAGTTCTTGCTAGTTTTGACTTTCCTGACACCAGGCATGCACAGGGGACCATTTTTTTCTAAATGAAGTGATTTGTCTCTTTGTGTTCTTATCTTTTGTGGATATAAAAACAGAGACTGTAGCTTTCTGAGGAAGGGTGATCTTTCTGAAAGTATGTGTGGCCTGGGAATTTGTTGGGCTTTTGTTTCATCTTCCATCTCTCCGTGTGTGTGTGTGTGTGTGTGTGTGTGTGTGTGTTTGTGACATAGAGATATGGACAGAAAATAAAATAATAATCATGCAATTACTTATTTTTTCTGCAATTCACTGGGATTTGCACTTAAATAGAAGGCCTCAGTGCATCCCTGTAACGGAAGAACTTGTAACTGACTGTATCAAGAAAGAATAAAAACTCAAAAAAGCCATATATGGACTGTGGAGATGGCTTCAAGGTTAAAGGCAGTGTGTTTGCAAAGCCTGCTGGCCAGGATTCAATTCCCGAGCACCCATGCAATATGGATGCAATATGAAGCATGCATTTGCAGCAGTATAAGATGCTGTCTCAGAAAGTGGAGCAAAAACAACTAAAGTTGTTCTTTGACCTGCCACATGCATGCCACGGCACACACATACCCTCCGTGTGTGAGTGTGTGTGTGTGTGTGTGTGTGTGTGTGTGTGTATGTATATATATGAAGTGTCATTTATCCTTTTACCTTTGCTTATGTCATCTGCAGGGGGCCTGGGACTTTCAGCATGAGTACTAAGAACACTGACATTCAGGTACCTCGATTCTCTTCCCTGAGAAGGGGACTGCAAAGGGCTGTAGAGAAAGTAGCAATGTAGTCTTGGCATTCCCATCTGAAGAAGTGGAATATTTTTAGGCTTTTGCCACACAATGGTGTTTGTTCTCCAGATCAGTCTAAGAATGACTGAAGATCCATCAATCCAAAGATAAGCTCTTTTATAAATAGACCTATTCATTCAATAAATATTTATTGGATACTTACAATGTGTGAAGTATCCTGAAAATGCATAGCATAGTCTTTTCTCGCAAGTGGCATAGGATGGCATAGGGGAGAATAGTATATATATGCAAATAACTACATTATTTTATTCAGGGCTCTTTCCACTGCATGGCAGAATCTTAGCATTAAGTCACATAAACAGGATGAACTGTGTGGCTTCTTGTAACTGAACAGTCTGTGAGTAGGTTATGATTAGATCTTCAGGCACAGCTCTTCAGGAGCAGATTTGATATAATTTTCAATGCTTTCTTCTTCCCCCTTATCCATTCTCTCAATTTCCTGGTGTTTGGATCCTCTAGACCAATAACTGTGGCTCAGTAAAATAACCACTTAGTATTGGTCATCTAACCTTAGTACCTGAAATAGTATCTAGATTTTGATGTGTTTTTATTAAGCTTTTATTAAATGAGTGTCTTTTTCATATCTTGTAATGATATATAAAATAATACATAAATTGAAACACTACAGTCAGTTTCCTAGGCTAGGCAGAAAGGTAGGGGAAAAGGAGCCTTTGGTAACCCAAGATGGCAAAGGGGGAAGTGACTCTACTTTCTCCTTCTTCTTCCTCACCAGAGCAAATTTTCTGGCTGATGAGTTGCCTTGGCAAGAGTTCTGGGGCCTGTGCAGTACTGAAACAATCCATGCCTCTCACCTTCACCCAATGGAGGAGCAGCACCCACAGAATAAGTTGTATTAAAAGAGAATTTATTGGATTAGCTTACGGCAGTCCAACAATAGCAGTTTGCAGGCCCGAGAGTCAAGGAACCTGGTAGCTGCTCAGGGCACGAGGCTGGAGGCCTGGGCAGTCCCAGTCCAGCACTGAAGGCCTGGAGGCCTCCTGTAGACAGGCTGCTCTTCAGCCTCCCTGGTGGGAGGAGGGGATACTCTCCTTCCCAGAGCTTCCTTAGGTAAAGCCCCACTTCTGAGAGGGGCCGCCCACTCTGGGGGAAAGGATTCCTTCTTTAGTTAACCCTTCTTGGAAGCAACCTCACAGACCTGCTTAGGAGGAATGTCTGTGGATTCCTAAATGGACCAAGCTGGCACAAGACTTAACCATAACACCCTCTAACTCTGAAATACTCTAAAATAACTATTCTTTCTTTTAAACATTTTCCTCCATTTATTTTTTTAATCAGCCGAGGAAATGAGCCCAAGACCCTTAGACTGCATCAAAATGAGTATAATGATTAATTTTTTTTTACAGATTTAGACAATATGAATTTCAGCAATCCGCAATGATGACACAAGTAAAAACACCTTCATGACCCACCTCTATGCACACACAGCTCTCAGCAGTGCCCAATGAGAACAGAACAGTTTAAACTTTTAGAGATAGAAGTATTAGAAAGCCTGCGCACACACACATACACACACACACACACAATTAGAAGCGGCTGACTGCAGTGCGTGTTGAGTAGAGAGATAAATGAAGACAGAAGCAAGCTTTGTGAACTGGGAGAAATAGAAAACAGTCAAGGGAGTAGAGGTTAGCGAGGACAACCAGTACAGATGGAAAAGGAGTGAAAAAGTAGTAGTTAAAGGGATTGTGAGTCGTGGGTCGGTGGGGAACTGGTCTGAGGCTGGTGTTTAAATGTGATTCTGTTGCTAGGCAACTGACATGGAGAAGGAATGAAGGTCCCCCCCGCATCTGAGGGGTCTAAGTCACTAAGAAGCCGAGGTTCCTCAGCAGCCCTGAACTTGTAGCTATAAGGCCTTAAAGTCACGCCAGCAAGGAAACTGCTAATGGCGAGGGAGTTGGAGGGCTGACAACTAAATGCTCATTGGAGACGAGCTTTCCCTGGGGCCCTGTGCTTTGCCGACTGCCATTGGTGCACTGAACTGATGGGTCCAGTTAGGGCACGCGGCCCTGACCGGAAATAAGCCAGCAGTTCTCAATGGGCAGGAGATTGGGGCGGGGACGCCAGACTTCACCTTGTGGACTAAGTAGGTAAAGATGAGTTGGCGGCTTCATGGATGTAGTTGTAGGCTGAGCCTCAAGTCCCTTTTCAGTGTCCAATGGCAAAGATAGCTTCTCTCCACAGCCCCAGAAACCCCAGTGGTGTAAGGTTGTTGCCCCAAAGCTGTGACAATTTCTCAATTATGACACTGTCACAAAATTTGTTTCTAGCTTAGACACATAATAGCCTACATAGAGTCTTGTCTCCTTGCAATTACTTTATACATATTTATTTATATCTTAAATGTTTATATCAAATGTGTTATATATACTTTATTACTGTATGATTTTAATGAATTTATTCATCCACTCAGTCATAGCCATTTTGTTACTAACCATTCATACGAAAGTACTAGCTTCATATGGGGTAGGGATCTTATCCAAATTACTCAATTTTATCTTCCCGGATCGCTGACCTGTGCTTTTGAAATGAAAGCTTAACCTACACACGCACGCGCACGCACACACTGAGTTTTTATTTTTACTTTTAACTCCTAAAGGACCAAGAATAACATAAGCACAATCCTAAGCATGCTAGGAAAATAAAACTTTCTCTTCTTTTGTCAGGATATTTGCTTTAATAATATTTAAAGGTTATAATACTATGGAAGACAAAGTGTGGGAAGTATTGGGATTATCCTATTGTCTTATCATATTATTGCACCTGTAATCATTGGTTTCTTACATTTTTTTTCAGTTTCCTAATGAAAACATAGCACTTTCTCCTCTACCTCTCATTTCTCTCTCTCTCTCTCTCTCTCTCTCTCTCTCTCTCTCTGTCTGTCTCTTTGTTAGTCTATACATGGACAAGCACTCCTGTGTGGCATACTCACTCCACATACTCTGACACAAATCTTTTGCCAGGCCTGTGCCTTGTAGGTATTTTTTTTTTCAAGCTCTCTAATACATATTTTTCGGATTTGCATCACTAATGGGAATAATGAAATGTCTGAATTCAGTACCTCTCCGGGTGCATGTTTGGAATCACTGTCACATTATTAAAATAATGAAAGCAAACTGCTCAGCTGCTCAGAGGGATGTGCTCAGGAGGGCAAGGTCACCAGCTCAATGGGTGGGAAGAGCGGCTGGTATTTCACACTGAGAAACAATGGTTTCCCGGCCACGGACCAAACCTTTTCGCTCAACTATTTACAAAAGCAAGGCATTGGTCACAAGCTGACTCCAGGAGAGGAAGCAAGCAACTGTGGATAAGTCAGCCAAGTGGGAAGAACCAGATCCAGTTTCATGAGGAGCCCAGTTGTCCTGGGCATGATCAAGAAGTCAAGCTTGACTAGGAAAAATTAACCTTAGTAGTTGTCACTGAATTTGTCTCAGAAATATTAAAACAAATCAGGTTAAAAATAGCCAAGGGTGAGAATAACTATCAGATCAAGGGTAGTATTTTAGGATGGCAATACCAGGGACACAGCTAAACTCTCATGTTATTTCATCTGACGTTACCCTCGAGCAATGTAAGGAATGTGAACAGTTCAACGTCAGAAGGAACTTTTCACATACATGATGAGGTGCATGAGCCACACAGGTTCTGTAGCAGTTACTTTCCCTTTACTGATCCCCATAGCTGAGTGGAAGCAGCTTATTGGAGGGAAGGGTTTATGTCAGCTTACAGTTTCAAGGGGAAGTGGCCATCATGGTTAAGAAAAGCATGGTACGAATGGAGATAACTGGGTCACACCTCCACAACACCAGGGAGGAAGGAGAGCATGAGCTTGCTGTCACTGGCAAGTGGGACTAGATTATAAAATCCCAAGGCCTTCCCTAGTGGCACATCTCCCCCAGTAAAGTTGCACTTCTCAAAGGTTCACCCGCTGGGGATTAAGGATGAGGATTCATCGCAAACACATGGGGAATAGAAGGGTGTCGTTGTCTGTTCCAACCTTGCTGGGATGAACATCCAGCCAGACACAGCTTAAGGAGAAAAGGATTTATTTCAAACTTCACATCCAGGAGAAGTTCCATGAATGACAGAAGCAGCTGCCCCCATTCACAGATCCAATCAGAGAGAGAAAAAAAATGTAGCAAACAAGGGCTGGAGGGATGGCTTAGCAGTTAAGGCACTTGCCTGCAAAGCCAAATGACCCAGGTTCAATTCCCCAGGACCCACATTAGCCAGATGCACAAGGGGGCTTACACACCTGGAGTTTGTTTGCATTGGCTGCAGGCCCCAGCATACACATCCTCTCTCTTTCTCTCTTTCTCTCTCTCTCTCTCTCTCTCTCTCTCCTTCTTTCTCTGTCAAATAAATAAGTAAAAATAAAATATTAAAAAATGTAGCAAACAAAACACCACTACCAGCAGACACACAAACCTGTCAGAGTTCAGAGTGCTCGCTTACACCTTAGGGCTGGACTTCAGGATCCACGCCCATTGATACCGCCTCTAGTCAGGAGGCTAAAGATCCAAGTTACAAGTTTAATTTTAACATCTGACTCACTGGGGGCCGTGCATTCAAACTAACACAGGGACATTTTACGTTCAAACCACAACAGGATCACTGACTGTAGCTTTTTCTTTCATTGTGTAACATGTACACCTCAGTATTTTCTCCTTATTACAAATGTGGGAAAGGATTATCAGTGAACACTCAAGTTGTGCAGTTAACAGGTGATAGATGCAGAATTCACACGTGTTCTAGAGATGTTAAAGAGATATTTAGAATGGGAAAAGGGGGCTACCTAATTTGTCAAGAAGATACCATAAAATCTAGGAGAAGTGTTGTAAGGAGCAAAGGGGAAGTACCTTTAGAAAAGCCTCACAGGGAATATAAAGTGTAGTTTACGGTCACAGGAATAGAACTAAAGATGCCAGAGAGTCAGGCTGACTAAGAATAAGCACTCACCAGAAAGCCTCCCACCGCCATAAATGTATCAGATGCTCTTGAATAGGGGAATACCACAGTGAGCTAAAGGTATAAAGACTTATCAGTAGGCTATGGTTTTCTTTTTTGAAATATTATTTATTTGAGAGAGAGAGAGAGAGAGAGAGAGAATGAGTGCACCAGGACCTCCAGCCACTGCAAATGAACTCGAAACACATGTGCCACCTTGTGCTTCTGGCTTACATGGTTCCTGCAAACCCTTGCTCTTCCATTTCCCCACTAGGACCCTCTGCCAAATGTTCTCTAGCCTCAGTTTCCTTGTTTACACTATGAGGCTACCAGAAACTCCCTTCCTAATTAGAGGGTTAAATTGAGAGGATTTGAGGGAAGTGCTTGGTGCAGTGACAGTTTTCCCAGGGGATGAATGTTTTTCTTAGAAGCCCAGGGAAAGATGAGCTGTACCTTTAAAGAAAGTCAGCAGTTGTCTTCAGACTGGAGAAAAGAGAGCGCTCACACAGATTTCTCCTCCTCAGACATTTTGTTAAATTACTCAATTTCAAGTCTGAAGCAAATTTCATTTGGGTTATATTATAATAATAATAGTAAAGTCAGATTATTGTGAACAAAAAAAAAAAATGAAAGAAACACGTTAAGTAATGCAATGTCAGGGAGGGAAGGACTGAGGGAGCGTGCTGTGGGCATTAATTACTATTCAGTCCCAGAGGAGGGTAGCGGTCCACACAAGCCTACTAAGGCAAAGAGGGGTGGGGTGGGCTGGAGAATCTCTGAGGAGAGGAACAGAGGTCTGATGAACCATGTTAAATTTGCTTCCCCGTCAGGTCTACAAGCACAGGAGGGAGCCACAAACAAGTGTCAGGGTGGTGAGTATTTTGGAAATTCTATGGATGGCGTCAATTGACTCCAAGAGACTTTCTTTCTTTCTTTTTTTTACCTTTTTTTTTTTTTTTGTCTTTATTTTTTAGACAGGATGAAAGCATTTGGCATAAACTTCAGGAAAGGTGTAATCTTATGGTTAGCTTCAAGGAAAAAAATAAACAGCAACAAGTCAAATCAAGTGCTGGTTAGACTTGGAAAAAAATTGCCACGTCGAGGAGTGCAGAGAGAAGCAGCTTGCGTACAGAGGTGAGCACGGACATGGCTTCAGGACGCCCAGGAAAAGGCACTGGGGTGGTTAACTGGACATTATGACACCCCTGGTGTTTCCATCATCATGCCATACATATGGATTACCAAGTTTCATATACATGAAATGCAAGTGGAATTTTAAAACAGTCAGGCACTGTCTGATCTACTGCCTCCAATCAGGACGCTTGAGGCCCTGGTAGGAGTCACACGTATGAAGTCACAGCTAACTGGTAATGTAACCTGGATCAGAGCACTACACACACACACACACACACACACACTCACACACACACACTCACACATGTGTCTATGTCTTAACACTCCTGAATGCATTGCAGGGATGAGATTTCATAGTGCTTTAAATGTTATCAGCATGTCCACCAGTTCTCTCTAGCCAGCTTGAAGGGATGTGTTGATAAGAATGGGAGGGTAATCGGCTGGAGAAATGACACAGCCTTTAAGGTGCTTGCCTGCAAAGCCTAAGGAGCCATGTTTGACTCCCAGATCCCATGTTAGCCAGATGCACAAATATGAGGAAAGTGCAAGGTAGCACAGGCCCACTAGGTGGCGCAAGTGCCTGGAGTTTGATTTCAGTGGCTGAGGCCCTGGTGCACCAATTCTCTCTCTCTCTCTCTCTCTCTCTCTCTGGTGCGCTCTCTCTTTAAAAAAGCTAAAAAAAAAAAAAAAAAAGAAATGGGAGTGTAAGAAGAATCTGCAGAGTCAATGCAGTTCACTAAAACTTCCTCATTTAAAAAAAAAACAACTATGGATTCTACTTGCCCACGTGTCATTTTCGTCGCCCTTATAAATTGTCACTGAGCAAAATATGCAAAAGAAATTGATTAGTCCTTGTGGGTGTTAAAAAACAGACAGTTTTAAATAAAAAATTTAGAAATGAAATGAAATCCTTGCCTAAGACATTCATTTTATAAGAGCCTGATTAAAGATTGGTCATCACAAGTATTGGAAGCAAAATTACATGGAATTTCAGTTCCTGAAATTATGGTATCAGAAGGCTTTCATAGTAGTGGTTGCCATACATCCAGCCTCTAGCTTCTGCAAGCAAACGCCAGATGCATGTGCCACCTTGTGCATCTGGCTTACGTGGGTCCTGGTGTGCCTATTCTCTCTTTCTTCTTCTTATTTTTTTTCTCTCTCTCAATAAGTAAATAAAAATAAAATATTTCAAAAGAAAATGTCTTGGGGCATGAATTATTGTATATGATGTTTGTGGTGGTTGGAATAGATGGCCCCCAATATATTCAGTTCTTTACTAGTTTGTAGTTTGCATCTGCAGCCACCTAGCTGGAGGCGGTGTGTCACTGGGCAGATCTTAAGGTGTGGTGGTGGGTTTAAGATTTCAATCCAAAGATATGCAAAGTGTGCCTAGCTGGAGCTCCTGAAGTGTGCTGTGTGGCTTTTGGCTTGTGCTTCTGTCTCTCTGCTTGACCTGTGAAGGCAGGCCAGCTTCTTCTGCCATAATGGAACTTCCCCTGGATCTATAAGCTTCAATAAATATCCCTTCCTCCATAACTGTGCCTGGTCTGGAAGTTCATCTTAGCAAACCTGAAGCTGTCTGCTATAAAGTTATATGATTGAAACAATACATTAATGTTCACAAATGCACTCATATTAATCTCATTAATATATTTACTTAAGTCTCCATGACATAGAGATAAAAATCAAATAATGAGGTAAGCTACAGTATATTTCTAGAACATTCTCCTCAAACTCCATTTGGGACACTTATTAATACACGGATTTAGATTCAAAAAGTCTGGGATGAGGACAATTATTAAAATTATAATATCTCAGACATGCTGATTGCTTTAGTTCATAGAAAATATTTCTTTTTCTCTTTCCTGTTTGAAAAAAAAAATTGAGACAGGGTCTACTATTGCTGGACACAAGATTAGCCTCTAGTTCACAATGTAGCCAAAGATGACCTTGAACTCCAAGTCTTCCCACTTCCACAGCCAAAGAACACTATCGCACCCAGCTTGGGGAAACACATTTTGAACACTAAGGGTTTAGAGAGTTGGGAGAGAAAGAAGGAGCAATAAATAAATAAATAAATAGTAAATGAACGATAAACCTCTAATTTTTTAGGCACCCCATTCTCACCTATTTTTAATTAGAGATACAAAGAACTACTAAAAAGCACAGAGAAGAGACTCCATGGACTTGTGCCTTTATGCCAACATATTTAGGTGCTAAAAACGAATGTGGTGTGTGTGTGTGTGTGTGTGTGTGTGTGTATAGGCACTGTCCTGATTTCTATACAATCTCCTCCATAGTATGACCAGAATAATCTTTATGAAACTGGAAATCATTACTTTAGTCTTTGAAAAAAAAATCTTTTGGTAGCCCTTTTTTTTTTTTGTGCATACAATGTGCAAACTTTTAAGACAGAGAGCAAGGTTTTACTGGATTGGGCTCTACCTCATCTCCTCACTTTTCTAACTGTAAGTTACAAATCCCTGGGACAAATGCATTAGTTCTTCAAGCGCCATGTCTCCTCTCTTCTGAGACCCTCACAACAGTGTTCAGTCTTTCTGAACTCCTCTTTCTCTCCCCCGACTTCACGCCTTTCCCTCACTGGACTATCTCTCTTCACCCCAAGGCCCTGAGTCACTTCTGTGTCACCCTATACTGCCGGCTTGATGTCCCTCTATAGCCTCAGATTGTCATCAAACTACGTGAAAATCTCTCCCTCTCTCCTCACATCTCCCTGAGGCCAGAAGCCGCACACTCCTTCCTCACTGTTGGCTTCTTTGTTGGACACTCTCTAGGCAAACAGTTAGCAGCTGCTGGACATATGGATGAACACAAAAGTGGGGCAGTCACAGGAGGAGAGAGGGGTAAAGGATGGGGTAGGCTGTTTATCCAGAGAAAGCAAAACATCTTGAGTGAGTTAGTCCCATCAGCCTTGGGTAGCCAGAGGTATTTTTCCCAGAGGAGAATAGCCCAAATCAAGAAGACTGGGTAACAGGATTGGAAAGAGAATGCAGAAATAAGGAAATGTTGAAGTCATGGAAGCCAGTACCTGTGAATCTAAACGGACTTCCACAGAACTATTCAGGAGTAGGAACACATGATGGCACAAAGCCTGCACTGTTAACAGAGGGAAAGTGCAGGTGAGTTGACGCTGGAATAAACTATCTTCCCTAAATTCCCACAGAGAACAAGGAAAAGCTCTCTGGAGGGCATGAAAATGCTGATGGCCTTGATTTCGTAGGCAACTATTTAATTAAATAGTTGAGGTCTTGGCACAAGCTTATAATAGTGCATAGAAAAAAAAAATAACATCGTGGGAGCCATGTGACAGTCGAGGACATATTTGTGAGTAATACCATTTCAGAATAAGATAGGTAGGAAGGGGAGAGATGTGAACGGATGCTAAAATAAAACTTGCCTTGGGCCCTGAGTACACACGATCATTATTTATAAATACAAGGTGGGAGAATGCCTGTTAGTTTAGGATGGTGACATTTCTGACAGCTGTGCCGGATTTGATGTCTCAGGACGCCCCTAACACCATGGTTTTTAATCCTTCTAATAAACAGTGACCCTTCTGTCAAGTAAAATATTACCCCTTAGGATAGGATACTCAGGATCCCCTGTGGTGAAAAAAAAAAACCTGTAGCAAGGGCTATCAATTCCAGCCTCCACACTCTCCCAGTGCCCCATTACCAACATATGAGCTCCTCAAGAGAACCCCGAGGCTTTGGAATAGATGGTCAGGATTGCACGTCTTCTAACACCCCAGGCCAGCCAACAGTTTTGTCCTCCACAAACATTTGGTGATTTACATTTGCACAGATCCGATAGTCCCGCCAGTGATATCTTGAAAACTTAAAATCAATTTTAATTCCAATGACATAAAGCCTACTCCATGTATGTATATTTGAACAATTGAACTATTTTTTCTGTGAAATATAAGCAAATACAAACATTCAATATATGCCATGACTTAAAGAAATCAAAATGTAATAAAAGTAATTTTTTTTCTGTCTTCATTTTGTCTGCTACCCATCACTTTCTAACAAAATTTTGTGTTTCTAATTTATGCAGGATCTTCTTCGAATCAATGATCTTGCCAACAAGTGATCAATGTTGATGGATAGCGAATCTGGCTTTCATACGTAGACTCTATAGAAGAGAATTCTATTAAGATGTGCTGCCTTCACAGAGCACAAAACTAGCGCTTAAATGTTCATCAAAAGATTTGTTAAATATTTGTTTGAGGATAGGCTTATTTTGTTTTTATGTTATATGATCATGAAAGGCCTTGTTGGGCCTACACTATCAAGTAGATGGCTGTGGACCATGGATCAGAAGGCTGGCTTGAGGCCCCTTCATTACATTTGGCCTTCGAATGGGAGGCTCAGGAAGCTCACATTCCTTTTCGTAAAGCTGGGCTACCAACTAAGGTGACATCGTTCCTTTCGAGCCCTTCCAGGATATGCCAAGTAGGGAGAAAATATTTTTTTTTTGTTCAAATCTATTTCATCTAAAGACTAGCTCTGATGTATCCTTTGATATTCTCCCTAGTCACAGATGTTTATCTTAGCCATGAGGCAATCCTTTGACTTTCTATTTTCTTTATAATGAACATTTCATTTACATTGGAAGGATTTAACGAAATATCTCTGAATTTTAGCAGAAATTACACTTCAAAAGGTCTCTATTTATTTGCAGTCCATGGGGATTGACCCCAGACCCTTGAGCAAGCTATGCAAATGCTGCACCACAGATCTACATCTTTAGTTCCAAAATTATACTTTTCCTAGCCCCTGAAATTCCTAGCAAGAGCTTTAAAACAATTAGGGATGGAGAGATGGCTTCATGGTTAAGGCACTTGCCTATAAAGCCAAAGGACCCAGGTTTGATTCTCCAGGACCCATGTGAGCCAGATGCACAAGGGGGCACATGCATCCGCAGTTTGTTTGCAGTGGGTAGAGGCCCTGGGGGATCCATTCTCCCTCTGTCTCCCCTTTCTTTCTCTCTGTTGGCAAATAAATAAAATAAAATAAATTTTAAAAATGAGACTTTTAAAGAGCTGTGTCTTCCTCAGCCCTTTGACTTGGGGATGTCCTTTGTCCTCAGAACAACAGAGAGTTCTCTTCCTGGAGATGTTGGGATAGAGAGCAGCATTGCACAACATACATACCATCCTGTAACAATAGGTTTCACGAAGGGCACCAGCCACGCAAGGTCTGGGAACCTGTTATGGAGTACACCACAGTGGGGTTAATTAAAAGATAGTATAGTGGGCTGGAGAGATGGCTTAGTGGTTAAGCGCTTGCCTGTGAAGCCTAAGGACCTCCATTTGAGGCTCCATTCCCCAGGACCCACATTAGCTGGATACACAAGGTGGTGCATGCATGTGGAGTTAATTTGCAATGGCTGGAGGCCCTGGCACGCCCTTTCTCTCTCTATCTGCCTCTTTCTCTGTCTGTCTGTTGCTCTCAAATAAATAAATAAAAGTAAACAAAAATAATTTGAAAAGGTAGTATACTAATTTTTATTTTCTTCTATAATATCATTCATTAGTAATTAACTATGCCCAAATTCTTAGTAGGCAGCAAAATGAAAACCTGAATTTTCTTGATTAATTCAAAGAGAAGAGGACGCCACCATTGTTGTACCATCTTATGAATTTATTTAGTCTTCACAACAGCCCTGGTAAGTAGGTATTTTAATTATGATATTTTAAACGTGCAGTCCCTAGTTCACTCAACTTGGCTAACTGCAACTGTTGCAATGTAGAGAAAGGATATATTTGGGATTTGAATCCAGGTGTATAGTTGCCAATCATAACTTTCTGGGTACTATTCATTTTCCCAGGAGATAAGAAAATAATTTGAAACAGATAGAGAACTTTAAAATTGATATAGGACATATGTATAAGCAGATTAGATTTATATCTAATATCTAATATAGAACACTAACATTAGAATAGACTTTGTAATGTATATCACCTGGCTCAAATCAGAAAATTCTTCATCACTAAAGATATGCTTTTTCATGTGCTTCACATGACAGGCAAACTCTAAGGATGTGATTTGCTATTGCAACCGAGGCACACTCTGTCTCTAACGTCAGTCATGTCACCATGGGTCACTTAGACTTATGTGTTCCAAGCATCTGCTAGGAAATCATAAACACAGAACCTGAACAGTGTGTCCCTAAGATTTTGCTCATATTTAAGGAGTGGTCAAAGAAAGGGAGATCTTCATCCCAATTTAAGTCTTGAAGAACAGAACACTATGTGTTTTGAATTGATTTTTCTTTTCTCAATGCGATGAGTCCGCTTTTTCCTGTCTAGCGTGTAGAGAGTCTAAAAGAAAGCTTCATAGGTCCATCTATTAACTCAATTCCCCATTTCACCTTCCCATACAAATGAGGCAACTGGGGGCTAACATATTAGGCAGGAAACAGAAGAAAAACAGATGAAGAAATCTCTGAATGACTCAAGATTTGATTTCTTGGTACCAAAATGAGGCATGATACTAAATTTGCATTTACCTTAACGTTATATCAAAATGTAAAGACTATGAATCTTTCATTATGCCCCTGATTAAAATGTAAAATCATTCTCAGTAGAACAACAGTGCCTAAGTTCCACAGCTTACCTCTCCCACTCCAGTAGCAATGACAGCTCTCAGTCAGGACAAGCATCTGTGAATTGTCACCCTCATCTACTAGGGACACAAATTCGTGAAACTGCTATGAGCAGATTCCTATTTTAGGCTCTGCCCCTGCACAATGTAGAAATTTTCACATGGATCATTGGCATGAAAGACAGTAATACCTGGACACTATTTGGTCCAGATTTTATTGAAAAAAAGTGATAAAAGATAGATAATTGGGGCTGGAGAGTTGGCTTAGCAGTTAAGTGTTTTCCTGTGAAGCTAAGGACCCCAGTTTGAGGTTCGATTCCGCAGGTCCCATGTAAGCCAGATGCACAAGGGGGTGCACGCATCTGCCTCTTTCTCTCTCTCTCATGTCTTTAATCCCACCACTCTGGAGGCAGAGATAGGAGGATCACTATGCATTCGAGGCCACCCTGAGACTACATTGTGAATTCCAGGTCAGCCTGAATTAGAGTGAGACCCTACCTCAAAAACAAACAAAAGAAAGTAACTGAATGAGAAGGCATAGACTACAAAATATGATGCTTCCGTTTTACCCTTATTTCAGATGAAAATAATAAGCACACTATTTTAATGAACACTTATATTTGCTAGGAACTTTGTACATATTTACTTTTTTTTCTTTAAAAACACTGTAAAAATGGACTTCTTTACCCCTGTTCCTCAGATTAGGATACTCCTAGCTTCACAGAGTTGTGACCCCTTCACCTCTCTTTCGTCTTCAGGTAATCCTCTGCCCTTCTCAATGCTGGGGTAACTGGTGCCGTTACTCCTTGCACTGCATTGCCATTTGCTATGCACTTGATACTCATCCTCTGTTCCTGAGAAAATTTATCCTGTGTTCTTTTGACATATGTCACACTTACCCAGAAAACACTCCTACCAACGTTGTTTTACCTGGATTCATATACTGTCCCCTAATTTCATGCACAGAGGTATTAAAACTAACTTCCATGTCTTACTAACAATAAGATATCAATGATTGGAGGACATATCATGATTCTGTGAGTCATGTGAAGAGGAACCCATATAGCCAGTTAAATGATAAGATTATGCTTTTTTTAAAAAAAATTAAGATCCAATCCTTTGTGAACAAAATGTATGCTTTAGAATCCTTGAAACACGTCAGGTGTTAATAGCATGCTACATTGCATAGGTCTTTTTTTATCATAGCTGTAACTTACACACACCATCCCTACTCACTCTCCTTCCGTATCATTGTGGCTCTGGTGGATGTGCCCCCAGGCTGGGCACACACACTCTGCGCCCACTCTTTCTGGTTGTAAGATGTGCCTGTACCAATTACTAGCTACATAGCCTTAGAACTGTTTCTTAACCTTTCTGCAGATCATATATTTTTTTCCCTCAGAAATATTGGTGATGATAAAAATCTAGCTCTAAGGGTTATTATGGGGCCTGAATGAATAAACCATACCTTGCATATAAAGTGGCTAATAAGTGCTTACCGTGAATATAGCTGTTATTATGACTACAAAATATATGAAGATATGAACCATATTGAACTCTCTATGCAAATCTGCACCATACCCTGGAGACTACATCTAAACTTCAAGATGTAAACTTTTACAAGCATGCAGCTGCTCCTGACATCAGGAATGCATGTGCAGCCTATCATACCAGCTATGTAACCTGCCAGGCAAGCCACATCCTCCCCAGTCACGTATCCCGGAGGACACACACAACCATGCTCAGAAAGCCTGCCGCCTCTTAAGTATCTCTCTGCTTTCCATAAATTTACAATTAATATTAATCCTGATCTTGAAAATAAGCTGCGAACCAAAGCAAATCGCCTTAAAAAACAGATTTTCATTAATGAGGAGATTTACTATAAGTTCTTCACAGCCAACTTCTTTACTTGGCTATTTTTTTTTTTGTGTGTGAGAAATTGTGAAGCATATTTTCCCTGGTGAGACCAATAGCATGAATCTGATGCAAAGTTGAGAGCACGTCTCTGCTTAATTAGGGCAGAAATACAAACAGGGGCAGTGACTCCTTCAACCCTTTATTCGTTTCCTCTTCAGTGCCGTCCTGTAGTGTGCATACTAGGCCACATCTGCCACATATCCAGCAAACATACCCACTCAAGGCTTAGACAGTCCTTAACTTTCCACCACACCACTCTGATGCCCACTTTAACACCAGCATGTACTTGAACTCAACGCAAGCATTCACTGAAGATCAAGCACTTGTATTATTCCTTCAACATGCACATTTTCATCTCTACTATTTCTGCCCCTACTCATTATCTTTGACAGTTTTTGATTGAACCATATTTCTCAAAATGACTGGGACAGTCCAACATGGAACTAGCAAGAATTCTTTCATCCTACATGCTACAATTCTTTTATTTTTTGAGGTAGGGTCTCACTCTAGCTCAGGCTGACCTGGAATTCACTCATTTTTCTTAGGGTGGCCTTGAACTCGCAGCGGCGATCCTCCTACCTCTGCCTCCCGAGTACTTGCTGGGATTAAAGGCGTGCGCCACCACACCCGGCTTACAATTCTTTTAAACATAAAAGTCTCTGGCATCCTTTTTTCAAATATATCTCATGTGGGCTAACAGAAATTTATTATAGAAGAAAAAAATACAAAATACACATTAAAAAAAGGGGAGCATCATCTTGCTCCTTCCTCTTGTTCATGTCTTTTCTAATCATTTCTTTTTATATGAAAGGTCATCTGAGTGGGGAAGTATGTTATAGCAGAAGCAAATATATTGTAACTGTCTTTGCTTAATCAGACTTCTTGTCTTTTCATGCAGAAATAAATAACAGATGAAAATTACAAACCGTAGGGTTGTTTAATCATGAGATATTTCCTACCCCACTCGATACATTCTTTACCCCGACCTTGTTCATAAGAGCTCTACCCATCCTGGAAAATGAATGGTTCTATTAGCTTCTCTCTTGCGGGCCTGAAGCAGAGAGCCAGTTAGCAGGTACAGAAGCGCACGGGAGGCTCATGATATACCTGGTTACAGGCTCACATTAGTTTCTCTCTATGAGTTTTGCAATTAGTCCTAGTTGTAGTTTAATCTCCATCATAAAATGTGGAACTAGGGTGCGTGCTTTGCCAATGTTATTTTGTACTCTAACCACTTCTAATTTTCACTTGAAAAAATTCAGTAACCTTCCCCTTTATATTTAGAGACCATTGTCCTGAGTTTTCCCACCTGGAAATCAAGGCATTGTGGACCTGTTCTGCATTCTCTCAATCCACACTGAAATTCTCAAAGTGGTTTAGGTAAACAACCACGGGGGCACACCATGTGAACAAACATGATTTTTGTTTATGCCAATCAGCACCAGAAAGAATAAACAGTATGTACTGGGTGTTCTGTCCACATTTTGCTTTCCTTTTCCTTCACTGAAGTTTTTTTCTCACATGTGAAAGTATTAAAATGTGAAACGATAACCATGTCTAGTAGCATGGACTTAAGACAAGGAACTCTAAAGAGCGTTATCAGTGCCAGTTTATCACTCATAAAACTCCGTCCTTGTACTTCCAGGGAGCCACCAAGCCAAAGAGCTTCTGCAATTTGAATGTGGTTCCAAGGAGTCAGTTCAACCTCACTGAGGCGTTGCAGCGTGGGTCTCAAGAGTGAACATATGAAGGACTGGGAACAGTATTAAAATTTGCCTATTACTTCTCTGAGATATATAAGAAATAAACATCTTCATTTAAAATTTAAAACTTGGGCTGGAGAGATGGCTCCGCAATTAAAGGCTTGTGAATGGCCTAGGTTTGTTTCCCAGTACCTGCACAGAGCCAGTGTTGCATGTGTCTGAAGTCTGTCTGAAGTGGCAAGAGGCCCTGGCAAGCCAATTCTCTCCTCTCTCTCCCTCTCTCTCTCCAGCAGAGAAATAAATATTTTCAAAAATTCATAACTATTTTATAATACCTGCTATCTACTATTTCTAGCCCACATACATGGGTTATACAACTTAATCGTCATTATTCTCTTTGAGTATTTACTGTGACAGACATAAATCTATGTTTACTACATTGAATAAATACCAAATATAGTTTTATATCCAATTAATAATTATTTTGCTTTCACTCTTACCCAGGAATTTTCTCTCCTAGGAACTGTATCAAAATGGATGATTTTTTTCCTGACAAATTCTTTCTAAATTGGACAAAGAACAGAATTTACTTGGAAATTCCCCCCCCCCCGACCCTCTAGTCTTTCCTATGACTGTGACCCACTTCATGAGCTAATCTATTTCTGTTTAGTGTTGACTTTAGTCTTTGCAAGACGGCGTATGGAGAAGCAGCAAGACACAGAGAACATCATGGCAGGATCCTGAGATAAAACAGTTTGCATTTCACTCATGGCTCCCTTTACCACCTACACTGGCCCATTTAGAACTTAAAATAACAAGGCAGAATGACACTTCACACCCATGCCTGTGGGCAGGCTGGCAGTCAGGTATATCCAAGAGTTCTTGTTTGCCTTATTTTTTTTTAAAAAAAAATGAAACTAAAAAGTCTGAATGGATAAAACATGCTTATCCTGGTTAAAATTTGAAACACACACACATGCACTCACGTATGCACATGCTCCACCCCCACACAAAACCATTAACGATGGAGCATTCCACAAAGTGCTCAGCACTCCAATGGGCAGGAGTTCACACCAAGCGCGGGGTGGTGGTTCAGCCCTGAGTGTTGCCCTTTATTCAGTACATCTGAGCTTCGGAAAACTAATATCCAAAAACAAACCCCTCTAAACAATAACAGGACCCAAAACAAGCAAATAATACAGAAAACAATAAAAAAAAACAACAAGGGTCTGCTGGCTGGACCTGAAACTGTTGAGATACGAATAAAGCATGATGAACCAGTCAGCAGGACCATTATCTATCTGTTTATTAAGTTTTCCAGTATAGGAGATTGATCGGACAATAACAGAGTATTCATGAAGCATGAAGCGTTTCCTAGCTTTCAATTAAAATGAAATAAAACCAAAAAAAAAAATTGTGCATGCATCATGTAAAACCTCATTAGAGCACTGGTTATCACGCCCAGGCTGTGGTAACGCTTTGGGTCAGCTCGCTGGCTCAGTCGTGGAGCCAAATGTAAGGAGCACTGCCCTCCACAAACCTGGGGTGACGCAGCCAATGGCACCTTAGGAATAAAGGGCAACACTGTGACCATACGCATTGAGAAGAAGAAAAATTAACTACATCAGAATCCACCGTGAGCTCAGAAAAACAGCTTACAGCTACTGTTTCCTCTGCCCTTGCACATCTGTGATTTCTTCCTGCAAAGGGTTTGACCTCAAGAAGGAAAAAAAAAAAAAAAAAAGAGGCAGGAAGAAGAAAAGAACAGTAAATGAAGGAGAAAGAGCAAAGAACAAGTCACCGAATGAAATAGATCGGTGTCACATGTTCCAATAGATCAATGTCAGGTGACATTAAGAGGCGCACATTAAAGTCTGGACAGAGCGGCTGGGTGCCAGAGGCTGTTGCCTTCAGTTAAAAGCCCAGCAAGGGAAAGACAGTGCATCCCAGTCAAGTCCAGGATGTCCAAGCATAGTTAAGGTAAATCAGCCTGTAAGCCTCCAAAATTAGCAGTCAACATCAGCCTTATGATAATCTTCTGTTTTTAATCCTTTTAAAGTTTTTGTATGTGACTGTGTGTGCATGTGTTGTAACATATATACAGTATCAATACATATGTATACGCATACGTACAAACACACTATATATATATGTTTCTTCTTAGGAAATTCCCACTAAGACGGATGACAGGACTACTCAACTTTGGTGTCTGAGTGTCTGCCTAAACTGCCTTCCACTTTCTCAGTTCTCTGGAAGCAGGAGCTGCATGAAATTCACTGGCAGTCTGAATTTCTCTTCCACTTGGAGAACTGCTGAACCTGATCCATTTCCTCCATTCTCTGAAATGCCATGGCAAACTCACACAAAAAGGGAAAAACATGTGCATAGCACATATTCAAAACCTGAAATGGTCCCCAAAAGAAAGGCAGGGTCAAGTATGGAATAAAGCCTTACATGGTTATTTTTTTTCCCTCTTTTTCTTTATATTTTTTTCATGTTAGGGGAAATTTTTCTCCTACTATCTAAAGAAAGCAATGACTCATGAGCAGAGTTTATAAAATTATGATTTTTTGAAGCCACAATAGAATTCCTCTTCTTTCTCTCAAAAGTCTTGTTCATGAAGCAGTGTAGGATTTTGCTGGAAGAGTACTGGGTCACAGTCAAGTAAAAAGGAGTGTTCGAGTCCTAGTGTAGTGACTGAGCAGCTGGACAGCTGGGGGCAAGCTATTTATCTTGGAATAGGACTCCATGACCCACAAATACCCTCTGGTTTCCAGGAGGCAGCTCCAGTACATGGTTCAGATTCTACCACTTTCTGGACACTGATCTTGGTCAAGATGCTTATCCAGTCTCTGCTGCACATTTCTCAGCTGTAAAATTATACAGAACCCAAAGGAGTTTGTGAAGATTGAACAAGATATGGCCTCTCAAGGGCTTAAATAGCACCCAGCATATTGTGAGCATTCACAAACGTTGTGCTGTTATTGTTAGCATGGCATCGCATCCTCTCCAATAGTGGTAATTTCCTGTGTGCCTGTGGGTGTCTTTAGCTGGCCACTTTGCTAACAGACTGATTGGGTAAGTAATGATTTGGGACAATCAGGACTGAAGGCAGGTTCAGAAAGGAGAGTTTGACTGATTGCTGTTGTGTTACTTTCTTTCTTTTATGACCCATAACCAGTACTTACTTGGAGCAATATGTATTCACAAATTGCCGGCCCAGGGAGTTGGAGGCGAAGTTGCTATTTAAAGGCTGTTCACGCTGCCTGAATTGGCATTTTGTAGTTACTACAGAGAAATAAGTGTTGGAGAAGGGTTCATGTAGCTAGTGAGGTTGGCCTTGATGTCTCAGACCCAATCCAGGTATTAGCAAGAGACAGGGCCAGTTAAAAGAATGAAAACATTTGATATTTTTATCTTGGAATTACTTCAGGGTGAGTCAAGTGTACCAATGTAACCTACAACTGAAATAATGATCTTTACAAAGTTGACATATGTCTGTGCACATGGTACTAGTTGAGCCATTATATACCCATGACTTTGGCTTAATTATAAGCTAGTCATACATGAGATTGTGGAACTTTTGATGGACTCACATGTTCATTTGAGGAAATATTCTTGGAAGAGATGTTTCTTGGAAGGACTGATTTCTTTTTTTTTTTTTTAGAGAATCATCTTGCTCTATATGAGCAGAGAGCAAGTACTCAAAGAAAAACCTGGGATTTGCATGGGAGATGATAAGGATGGAGAAGTCTAAGAGCAGAAGAAAGGGATATTGAAAACTATGGCAGAGACAATACCTTAAGTATTGGAGAGGGGCTCCGATGATGTCCTTGCAATGTAAGAGCCAGGAGACATAGCATCTGCTAGGTTATGGGTTCTCCCTTTTTTTTGGTATTTATTTAAATTAATAAATGAGACAATATAGAATTTTATACAAGGAAGAAATGCAACAAAGTGAATATCAAATTGAAGTCTACAAAATTGCCAATATTTAACCTTATGTTACCTTAAGAAATGTCAACTTCACATGGTTCAGTCCAATACCTTAATCTGCCAGTTGGATAAATCATGGATAAGAGCCTGGAAATGAAATCTCCCATCCAGATATTAACTACATATAATTAATAAAATGTATAGTCACTAAACTGATTTCATCTTCCAAAAATAATTTGGGAGTTCTGCTTAGAAAGTAGAGAAACATGGGCTGGAAGGATGGCTTAGCAGTTAAGGCATTTGTCTGCAAAGCCAAAGGACCCAGGTTTGATTCCCCAGGACCCATGTTAGCCAGATGCACAAGGGGGCACACACATCTGGAGGTTATTTGGCGTGGCTGGAGCAATGACGCGCCAACTCTCTCCATCTCTCTCTCTTTCTCCCTGACAAGTAAATAAATACAAATATTTTAAAAAGTACGTGGGAAAACATGAATTTCCTTCAATAACATTAACTTACTTTTAATTCTGTGGTATAGTTGTGCTATGCAGAGCATGGGGATGTCATCACCTGATGTAAAGCAAGTCAAGTCAGACAACTTTAAAGTTATACCGGAAAGTAATATCATTCATGGTCGTAGAGTTGAGATGGCAGAAAATCTATGATATAAAGTTTGGTCCCAAAGATTTGTGCCTGCTTACAGAAAGTCATTACTCTAGTAATGTACTAAAATTAAAAGTAAATGCAGTATAGTAGGTTGTGGGACTGTCAAAAGATGTAGACCACAAACATCAAAGACCACCTCTCCCAAACCGTTAGACACAAGCTGTCTCTGTTCTGGCTCCTGTCCTTCACGTTTATTCAAGTATGATTTTCTCCCTGATGGCACACTTCTAAAACGGAATGCAACAAAAGGTGGGTGTGTGTATGGCAGAAAGTAGATACTTAACATGCACCTTGACTTCCCTCTTATACTCTTTGGAACTGTGGCCAAGGAAGAATGTGGAAATCTGCCGGACTCACCTTTCTCTTGTCCTAACTACAGGCTACCCTGATGCCCTCCGATGGAAAATATAGATTTCCAGTAAATATATGGGATAATAACCTTTAAGGAAACACAGCAGTGGGTTTTGGGTGTCACCTCCAATCACATTTTTTTTTTTTTTTTTTTTTTTGGTTTTTCAAGGCAGGGTCTCACTCTAGCTCAGGCTGACCTGGAATTCACTATGGGGTCTCAGGGTGGCCTCAAACTCACGGTGATCCTCCTACCTCTGCCTCTTGAGTGCTGGGATTAAAGGCGTGCGCCACCACACCCAGCTTCCAATCTCATTTTTAATCCAAGTGCACAATGGTAAGTAGATAAGAGGGTCATCTTGTGTGTATGTGTGTGTGCACCCACACTTGAGCATAGATGCTAGATCCTTTGTACCAAAAAGCTGCTCTTTTTAGTTTAGAGAAATAAGAGGTAACATAATAGAAATGGCAGTACTCTCCTTATAAAAATATAGGATTTCATATCAGTCAGATCACTGAACTACTTGGTCCAAAGTCAGTTTCAAAGCTCTGCACCTTCCTAATGATATGACTGGGAGAATCTATGCCAAGCTCTTGTGTTTACACATTAGACTCTGGCTGGTCCTGTTCAGGCTGAGGGACTACATTTAAACCTAGGCTCAAAGCGGCTTAGTGGTATAGGAAGGTGACCAATAGCATTCACAGCCAGAAGCATGAAGAACAATGCGTCTGACTGTTGGCTAGGAATCTTCCTCACATCTTCATCTCAAAGCACTGTGTGCTACATGGGTTTCTCTATTAGTTTCATTTTGCCAACATGACTATAAGTTAGAAATTAGAGCCTGCTTGGACATTCCAATGTACCCTTCACAAGTGTGTGGCTGAGAGATTAAATAAACATGGAAATTCCTCAGAAGAGAAAAGAAAATAAACAATAGAAAGATACAAGTATTAGAGGCAAAATTCACTATCAAGTATAAGACAGGGAAAGGCAAACTGCGGAGTCGGGAAGAATGTTCCAAGACAGAAGAATAGCTCTACAGTGGACTTGGGTCTAATGCAGGATAGTACATACAGTGATGCTTTCCTTAGGTCTTCTTCTTTTCTACCCTCATCCTCCTTCTTTCTCTCCATCTTCATCTAGGGAGAACCCCAGCCCACAAGGGTTTAAGAGTAGACAGAACTTCAGCAGGATACCCACATGGCAGGTCACAGTGTAGAGAAGGTTATGTATCACTGGACTTAGGAGTCTGCAATCAGAAACAGGGTCCCCTGGGTGTTCTGGCAGAGACCAGAGGACAGCAGGACTGCACAGCACAGACCTTAGTCATTCTCTAAGAGCCCATTGCAGACAGTGAAAGGAGTGCTAAATGCATCCTGATTAATCCAAAATTTCCTAGTAAGCTCAGTAAACACTATTCTCACCAGTCTCTTGAAAGGATGCTTTAAATATATATATATATATATAATATAAATGTCCTTTCTCCCATTACCTCTCTCCAGAGGGAAACATTGAGTCCTGGGCTGTGAATTGTGCCCAAATAAATGGGAGAGTTATATTTGTTGAGAAATAGGCATCCTTCAGGAGTCTCTATGTTACAAAGAGCTTGTAAGAAAATGTGGAATTGTGCATTTCAGTTGCTGCACCATGAGATCAAGAAAACCAACTGTTCCTAAGAGGGAAATGTCAGATCCATCTCACCTTCCTTGTCCTTTCCTCTTGATTCCATTTTTAATTTTTTTTGTATTTTTTTTTTATGAAAGGGAGAGGGAGACAGAGAGAGAAAGAGAGGGAGAATTGGTGCACCAGGTCCTCCAGACACTCAATCAAACTCCAGACATGTGTTCCATCTTGCGTGTCTGGCTCACATGGAATCTGGAGAGTTGAGCATGGATCCTTAGGCTTTGCAGGCAAGCTTCTTAACTGCTAGGTCATCGCTCCAGCCCTCTTAATCCCATTTTCGTTTCATTTTTCTCACACCACGCTGCTGCACAGCAGGTCCCTTTCTTTCAGAATTTCCTCTCTGATCTTTATTTTCTCCCCCTTAAGCTCACTCTTCCATGTCACTGTCATTTCAATTCTCCATCTCTTTCCTTGTCTTTCGCTTGTCTGTTCTTCCTGTGATTTATGAAGTTTTATTTCTTACTTTCTGTCTCATCAAGAGAAAACAGTTCTGAGATCACGGGTGGGAGGTGAGAGGGCTCTCTTACATTTTTTAGATGATCCTCTTATGCAGTTTTGATGAGTTTGAGCCTTGTCTTATTCCTGAGCAGTATCTTTACAGCTCCTTCACCTCTGTAAGCTTGTGGGGGTGGGGGGGTGTTGCTGACATCAGAGAATAAAATTCTCACTTGTTCTGAGTCTCTCAATCTCCTTCTCCTTCATGCCTAGGTGGGTGGTTCCTGACATGTACGTTAGTGACATGCATTGAATGATGCATCTCCAACAAATGTCATCCAATTTGGTTGGACAGTGTTGTCTTGCCAATTCTAGGGGTAGTTGAGAGATTTCAGAGTTCTTCTGTCTCATGTAAGATGCATTTTCATGAGCAAGTGTTGGCTGAAGCAGACTTGTAAGACACACTTTCCTTTGGAGACTCACAGTCATCTCTAGTGTGATTTTAAATTTTAAGCTGGGCATGGTGGTGCACACCTTTAATCCCGGCACACTTGGGAGGCAGACGTAGGAGGATTGCCATGAGTTCGAGGCCACCCTGATACTATATAGTTAATTACAGGTCAGCCTGAGCCAGAGACCCTACCTCAAAAAAAATAAATATATAGCAGCAGAGACCTCTTCTTAGTCTTGTGAGAGAAGTTATTATGACCACCTGGATCTCTCCAAAAAACAAGGTTCCATTTTTAACTCTATTTCTTTTCTGTCTCTGTCATTGCATTCAGTCCATTTCCCTTATTCTCTTTCCTCTTCCTTTTCCCTTTTTCTCCTTACTAATTATCATAAGTAATTGAAGGCTCTGACTTTCTATTCCTTGCAATTATAAAAAATAAATTTACTTACAAGGAGAGAGAGAGAGAGAGAAAGAAGTACAAAGAAGAGAGAACAGAGACAATGAACCCAAGGCCTCTGCCTATACAAATGAACTACAGACATATGTGCCACCTCGTGTATCTGGCTTTATGTTGGTACCTGGTAATCAAACCAGGTCCTTAGGATTTGCAGGCAAGGGCCTTCATTGCTGGGCCATCTCTCCAGTCCCCCTAGAAAAAATTTAAAGCTATTATATGGATGAGTGTGTTGCCCCATCCTAACTTTTGTTGGCTAAGCCTGTTCTAGAGTTTTTATTATCATAGAAAGAGCTATCTCTTAGTGTCTTGACTACATATCTCTGCTCCTTATGGTAGAATATGGTATACATTCAGAGGCTAGGTTATAAAAGACACAATGGAGAAACTAGACTAATAAACACTCTGAAATATTCTTCAGTCTCCACATAGGTGAGGCCAGTGCTGAGTCATAATTGCACAATGAGCAGTAGCATAAGGAAATCAAGAAAGAGGAGTGAGAAGGCACTATTATTGAGATAAATGATTCTCCAGACAGGACATGGGAAACAGGATGAGAAAGAGAATAGGGAAGTTAATAGGTGTAGGTCCTCTTGTAGCCCATGATTGGTGGTAGGTTGATAATGGAGAGCGGGCTTATGTTTGGATCTGGTTCTGACTTATTTCCCAGCTCCAGCTATGGGTCCCGTACCACTGAGGGGATCAGTTAGCTGAATCAAGAGTAGTTGGTTTCCCACTATGGCTATGTGCTGCAATTGCACTTGTGTGAGCATCACGACAGGTTATTTGCTGCTAAGTAGGTTAGACCATGAGTTGCTTGGACAGATATATGCAGAAACATTTATCCTACCCACAACTGTGGGCTAACTCCAGAATGGATGACCCATATACCTCAACAAGGAGGGGCCAAGGGGAGGAGGTAGGTCATGGATGAGCCTAATAATGGTACCAAATTGATTGTATTCGCTCAGTACAAAACTAATTAATAAAAAAATTATGCCAATATAGAACCATTAAAAAATAAATAAAGTACATTTAAGATTTTTGATGACAAATTCAAATGTTGTAATAAGTTAATTTGCATTCATAAACAGTATATACAGCTATAATTTTAGAATCTCAAAAGTTTTAAGATATGAAATTTCATGATTATGTAAATAAACCTTTTGAATATAAAAAAAAGATGTGAGCCAATTGCAATGCTTTTTCCACAAAGATGAATCTTCCTCTTGAGACTATAAGCATGAAATAAAAGCTTTCCTTCCATAAAAAAAAAGAGAGAGAATAGGGAGGAAGGTAGCTAAATCCTAAATAAGGTTACCAGTTACCTCATTGTGACCCTCTAATGTAATACTAGATGTCCTAAATCATTTGTTCCCCTGGGTAACCTCTGCTGCCCAGGCTGTCTCTTCCTATGTATCCATTCATACACACCTACCATAGATACATCTCCTATTGTCATAAACGATGTGACCATTTCCTTTGAGAGTTATTTGACATCCTTCCCCATTAACCTTCTTTGCTTCAGTTTAGAGGGTGACCCACGCTTATCAGTGAGTATACATCTGTCCCTCCATCTCCACCTTCATTTGCAAGTCCCAGTCTGATCCAGGCTTTATTCAGATTCCAAGTGCTAATGCTGAGATTATTGCTAACATCAGCTTCTCCTGCCAAGGACACACTAAAGCTCAATATACCAAGGACAATATATATAGAAAGCTGCTTGAAAAATACAATGGAAATGTGGCTTTCATCATAGATTCACATTAGTCTAGGCACTTGTCACCCGGCCAGACCTTGACCATCTCTGTGTTTCCATTAGTTCTTTTCCTTTTTAATAAATATTTTATTTTATTTATTTATTTATGAGAGAGAGAGAGAGAGAGAGAGAGAGAGAGAGAGAAGGAGAGAATGGGCATGCCAGGGCCTCCAGCCACTGCCAAAGAACTCCAGATGTGTGTGCCCCTTTTCCCTTTTGCATCTGGCTTATGTGGGTTCTGGGGAGTCGAAACTTGGTCCTTTGGCTTTGCAGGCAGGTTCCTTAACTGCTAAGCCATCTTCCCAGCCGTCCTTTAGTTCTACCTTTCCCGAGCACAAGTTTTCATATGAATGATTTTCTCTCAGATCCTCAACTGTCTTCTATCATTGCCTCCTCTCACACCCATAGTGTCTCCTCAACCTACTATCCGTGGCCAGAAGAGAATGTAGGAAGTGGGAATTCACTCCAGTCTCCTGAAGGGCAGGCAGTAATGCCACACTAGGGACAAGACAGGAGTGCGTGTTCTCATAGTGTCGATTGGGCTCATGTGAGAAGCCTGAGAGTACTAGTTCTGGTGCTGTGGGTTTCTCCATGAGCAGAGGTGTGCAAACCATAGGGGAAAAATGAAGCAGAAACTAAGGCTCTTTGTCACTTGTTTTTCTTTAAATCACTCTGTTCTAGCCAAAATTTTGATTCTGAGCACTTTACTTTCTTACTATTTTCTTTTCTTTCCTTTTAAAATAATTAGAGAGAGAGAGAGAGATAAAAGAGGCAGACAGAAAGAGAGAGAGAGCACAGCAGAGAGAGAAAGAGAGCCAGTGAATATGAGCACACCAGGGCCTCCTGCCACTGCAAAGAAACTCCAGACTAATGTGCCACTTTGTGTATCCAGCTTTATGTGGGTACTGAGGAATCAAACCCAGGCTGTTAGGCTTTGCAAGCTAGTGTCTTTAACCGCTTAGTCATCTCCCCAGCCCCTTCTTTCTATTTTCTTTTTTATATATCTGTATTTCCACTTCGGTTGTCTCCTGATATCTATTAATAAAAATGGTGGAATCTAAGCTTTGGAAGAAAACAAAACAACCCTCAGTGGTTGATCTCAATGCTCTTCCATTTTCAACTTTCCTCTAAAGAAAACTCTAGAGAGTTTTATTTCCTTGGTAGGAAATTATTGACTTATTCTAAGTAAATACCTGAATGAAACAACGAGCAAATATTTCACATCAATGGTGTGTTTGAAAACAGATGAAGAGGGTTTTACAGTAGCTGAATGCCACAGTAGTAATAACTGTGGCCAAGCATAAGTGAGATTGTGAAGAAACACATTGGGCCGGCATAAAGGAGTATTCTGGGATTCTGTGTATATGTGTGTGTGTGTGTGTGAGAGAGAGAGAGAGTTCAGGGGTGGCAGGGAGTGTTGCTTCTCCTTCATTCAATCTCTGTTTGTCTAGACAATGATTTTGAGAAAAGAGCCAAGAATTTAGACAAACTTTATTGCAAATCTTCATTCTTCCATCTAGAAGAACACTTTCAACAAATACAATTTTACTGGGGCATCTTAGGGTTCACAGGGCTCCTGAAAATAAACTACAAGTGGCTAGAGGTGAGAAATGTCCTTGAGTCTATAAGAGAGAATAAGTTTCTCCCTCTCCCCCTTTATCTCTTTCTTCCTAAAGGAGTTTTTTCCCTAGATGTCTTTTTCTTTAAATCTGAGTCCCTCCCTAGATCTCTTCTTCCCTAGTGAATTCCCGTTTCCTAAAAGACATAAAAAGCATAGTTCCATCTCTGGGAAATTAACATTCCTAGAAAGATTGCCCCCTTTTCTCAGAAAACCTCACCCTTACCAAGAAACCTGGCACTGGGGCCGGATTATCCAGTTCATTCCCAGTCCGGTCTGATAGAAGAGCCCAATCTGAGCCTCTGTTTCTGCTTCTTGAACAGGGCCTCTGTATTCTTTCCTTCTTTTACACTCTGTCATTTCTGTAATAGTCTTTCCAAACTTAAACCACTATGGTCTGTGAATGCCATTCTTTGAATTCCTTAGAGTAGATCCCAGAGGTCAATGACTCTGGAAGCTTCGTGTGACCATGAGTGTCTGTCTTGCACTCTAAGTTCCTAAGTTGCTTGTCCACTTAAGATCCCACAAAGGCTTGGATTGCTTTCAAAGGACACACTAAACTCCGGTGTCATTAGTATTTCATAATATACACCATACATCACCATCATAGCCCTGGCTTGATCAAAATGAGGATGGTAAGTGTATTACAATATGAGGATACATGTTAAACTAAGATGCATATGTGCCATGCAGTTTTACCTGCCTGAGAACTAAATCTTTGGTACATCACGCTAGTTTGTAAATTTAAAGAAGATTCATCATTCATAATCAAAAACATTCTTTCAAGTCCATACAGTGAAAAAAAATAATAATAATAAAAACCTCTGTCACTTTCTTTTCTTAGGATGAACATAGCACTCCCCTGTGACTCCACTATCCTCTTTTAGATTTAAGAACATTGGCCCATCTTCCTTCTGAGCCTTCCCCAGAGACCATGAGTAAGAAATGCCCTGCAGCTCAACTCTTTTATGTTTTTAGGGCCCACAAATATACATCTTTCTACATACCAAGTCATTAACACATCCTTAAATATTCTTAATTATCAAGGCAAAATGCTATAACTCCTGGATTTATGTATCATTTTGGGGAGCAATCATAAGAAAGGGAAAAAAGAAGGTTATATGTGAAAGATATTTGCCCTTCTTTGCAGCCTACTCTTTTTTTTCCCCCTAGAAACAGAGGTACATCCAGTTACTTAGAATTCTCTGAATTTTCTTTCAAAAGTGAAGACTTGGGGTTGTTAAAACTATTTTTTACTTTGAACTCTGGTTTTCAAGGAGGCTGGGCGTCATTACTGGACGTACTTAGGAGGGTCCCACCAAAACCCAGTAACACACTGCACACACTGTAATATGTGGTGACTGTTCTTCCTGCTGTTCTTGTCCCTGTCTGAGCTAGTGAAGATGAGCAGAAGACATGTGACTGGCAACTTACTAGTGAACTACTGTCTGTTCCTCAAGAAAAAGAAAACTAAAAATAGAGGGAATGTGGTACTTATTTTCTTTGCTACAGTCTTTTAGGTTCTTTGTCTTTTTCATCATCACCTAACAAAGCATTTTACTTTTAAACTGATACTGTCTTTTTTCAGCTTAAATTTAACCTGAACAGACCACACTTGTTTGTACTAGTTTGCTAATTTCATCATTACTTTCACAATGATGGTTCCCACATTTTTTTTTAAAAAAGAGGTTTAATGTTAATGTTTCATATAACTGAAATTTTTGTTCACTAAGAACTTTGATTTTACTAAATCTAGTAGGCACCTGAACAATGTACACACATGTAAGTGTTTTGACATCTACCACTGGGTTACTGAAATATGCATTTCACGTTCATCTTACCACAATCAATCAAATCTTTCAACATTGCACAGAGAAAATAAATATCTCAAGCTGTCTATTGAAGTGCTCTTACACCTTAAAGTGCCTTAGATAGGATTATCATCAAAGAAGGAAATAATATATTAAAATTTTGAGGATTACATTTATAGAGGTATAATCATTCCATTTGAATAAAAATGTATTAATCCTCATTCACCATAGTTTTATGCAGCTGTGCACAACACACACACACACACACACACACACTCACACTGCAGTTCATCCAGTGAATATTCTATACCTACGGAAAAGCACCCTGAATGAGATGGCTTAGAGTATGTGACTTGTGTTCACTCTTTCCCTAGGAGATGATAATCTAATTCCCAGACTTGAGGTAAATGGAAAGTACAAGAGGTCACATATCACGGAGGTGGACACCTCTCTCAGTACTTGTGCAGCTCCTAAACTCACAGGATCATGTAGGTGAGCTGAGGAGAATGACCAAAAGCTTGTACAAAAATGACATCTTTGGGGCTAGAGAGATGGCTTTGTGGTTAAAGTGCTTGCCTGAAAGGCCAAAGGACCCAAGTTCAATTCCCTGGGGACCCATGTAAGCCAGGTACACAAGGTGGCGCACACATCTGGAGTTCATTTGCAGTGGCTGGAGTTCCTGACATACCCATTCTATATATGCTTCTTTACCTCCCTCTCTGTCTCCTTTTCTCTCTCTCTCTCTCTCTCATACACTGACTCTTTCAAATAAATAAAAATAGAATATATAAAAAAATGACATCTTTGGTGAAGATGGCACATCCTCTTACTTTAAATCCACACACACAGAGAATGCCATGGATTTCAAAGTTTCTTCTATGCTTCTATGTCTGACAGACTTCATAACTGAAACTCCCAGGATAAATGTCAGCCCTGCAGGCAATTACTTTAGACATATCTCAGAGGCTGAAGGGAAGCTATGAACCCGTGACCATGGTCCCATGACCACCAGACAGAATAACTTTGTTTCCAGCATCCCCCTTAGGCAGACGTGGTTAATGAAAGCATAGCCTCTGCTTTATCTGAGCTCTCCCCGTGTCTCTTCTTGATATTGCCTGCCCTGAGCACAAGAGATCTCCCCAAGCTTCACCTCTTCGGATCAATAGCTTCATCCACTAATCCTCTCTTGGAGCCCTAACCTTGTGTCACAAATTTGAGACTTCCCAAATATCACCTCCAACAGTGAAAGCAGCATATGTCCGTCCCATACATGATAGAAATCTGGGAACCCTGTTTGAAACTTCCTTTTGCCAGGGTCAGTACCTATGATCATTTCGTTGCAAAATCTGGACAGTTTCGCTTCTACATGAGTCCCCAGCACTCTTCCCTGTGTCGCCATCCACTACTAGTTCAAAGTACCTCAACCCCTGATTATGTCCACAATCATGGGTGTTGAGTCCATCCTTGCCATCCTCAGTGTGTTGTGCATCTGTAGCCATCACATTCATCCAGACCATGAAGCCTGTCATTGCTGAGAGGTAACAGTTAATTTTCCCAAGGGTGACCACAGGACCTGCCGTGAAGCACTATGGAAATTTCAGGCATTGAGTTTAATGTGCCGAGCTTAAGGCCATCAATCTCAGCCGATCATAAGAACTGTAGCCTCAGGCCCCTCTGGCGCTGGAGAAACAGTCCCAGCTTTCTGAAGCAGATACACTCGGTGAGTCGACGTGTACCACTTACCTGCTGCAAGCGTGCATTTGTGAGCCTTTAGGGCCGAGTCACAAGAGGAGCTGGAAGTGCCCACAACCACAGGCACTGGGTAGGGCAGAACCACCTTTCTGACTACAAAACCCTTACTCTTCTGCCATTACTGCATACACGGTACTTCTCTCCTTGTGCACCCTAGAGTTCATGATCAAGGGCATGAGGTCCTCCTCAAGTCTGTGGGCTGCTCTTCAGTAGGAAGGTGTGTGGTAATGATTCTGTCTTCACCTATTGCATTCGTTACTTTCTTCTTACTGCAAACACAGTATGAACAGACCCAGCTTGGAAGCGGAAGGAAGAAAGGAAGGGTTTATTTGAGCTCACATTTCAAGGGTATAGTCCACCATGGTGAGAAGGCATAGTGGCAGGGCCATGCGGCCACTGGTCACATTGCATCCACTGCCAAGAAGCAAATAGCAACAAGTGCAGGTGTTCAGCTGGCATAGTGATGTGAGAGCAAAGCGGATGGACCATGAGGTTGCCCTGTGGCCAGGCCACCTAGGACAGCGAGCGTGCTACCATGTTCAAGGAGGGAGAGGAGAGCAGAGAGTTCCTGGTTGGGTCTTTAGGAAATAAATGATCGGTCGAGTTATGAAATGAATTTTGTTTTCCCAGTCTTACAGAAGACATTAGGGTGATTCTCATTTGCTAAATTCTTTTTTTTTTTTTTTTTTTGAAATAGGCACGAAAGACATGAGAATTAGTATATCAAGTGGTAGTTAATGCACAGGATGTTTTACATCTAATAGATAAACGAGATGTGGAAAAATCACCAGGAACAGATGGCGGTTCTTATGGCCTTTCAAATGCAATATTCTCCTCCCCATAATAGACATGAAGCACAGAAATGTGTCTGGGTTTAGTCTAACTGCAAGTATCTGGGGAAAGAATAAAGTCAATTTCTGAAGCTGCCATCTCTCACCAAAATTACATTTAGAAACAAAGAACCAATAGAACTGTCACCCCATATCAACATCTTCTCTGACGTTCATAACCATAAAATTCAGACTGAAACAAATTGAAATACTCCAATATAGAATGGATGCCTAACCCTACAGTAATCTCAATTTTTTTTCTTTTCTTGCAATTCTTCTGCAATTAGGTACAATGCTGCTTTACAACATGCACACATAACACTAGGTTTGTGCTTTCCTTCACCTTTCAGTGTGAGATTATGCAGTTCTAGTTCTCACATTTCCAGCCAGAAGGGATCTAGACAGCTGGCTGAATGAGTCATCCCAAGTATTCGGAGAGACGGACATGAGATTCATTTGCTCTTTGCTTACGGGGATCTATTAATGAATCCTCCATCTTGTTCTCACTGTTCCCTGTGGCCATGATGCGCTTGTGGAGAAGGCAGGTTTACATAGCAGAAAGGCTTCTGTCAATAGCATTAAACCTGCTGTTATTTATCTTCCTAGTCTTGTAACATGGAACGGAGAAACAAAGAAGGAAAAAAATAAATAAATGAAAGCATTGTACTTGTACTTGTTCACAATAAAATATAGGATTCCATTTCTGCTTTTGTTTCATATTTGTTTGTATATATTTTTTTCGTGTGGCTATTATTCATAATGGTGATGCTGAATCCTAAATTGGAGGCTGCTAGTAGTAGCCAACTGTTCTGCAAAGATGTGTTTATATCACCGGAGTAATTTGGACATATGCATTCACTTTTAAAAGTGACCATTCTGTCATCTTTTCCTTTACTCAATTTATTACTCTATTAAAAGATTTTATGCTGTCTCTCTCAGTGAAGAGTGGCTATTTTGAATCCTTTTTATTCGTTGATCTAATTATTTGAAATATCGCTGGACAGCAGACACTTTGCTGGTAACAAATGGAATGGTGAGGATTTCTAAAAGCAGATCATAGTAGGCCTGATGCCTAATCAAAACCAGATAGCATTTCTTTTGGGTCTGTGAGTGACTTCGTGACTTACTAGGTGTGTGTGTTACAATGGGAGGAAGAGCAAGATTTAAAAAAAACAATACACTTGAGGGAGAAGAGCAGAAAGCATGGTCGGAGCCTGAGTGTGGAAGGCTCAGGATCCGCGCAGGCTCTTCCGTCACATTCTATTGTAAGGGTCTATGAGCAGTGACCCCTGGAGTGGAATAGCACAATAACTCTACAGAGAATGTGGCTGGCGGGCATGGCCTTAGCATTCTCCAGACTCGTGCAAACCCAGGTGCTAATGGATCTAGGGGATGTTGCCTCTTCTTTGACCTGCTGAACCAGGACTACACCTATGATGGACTTAAGAGAAGCAAGGAAGAAACCCAGAGTCACAGTCACCCAGATCCCACTCTATCTCAGACAGCGTAGTATAATTCCAGTAAAATAACTTCTCCCTTGAGAGGGGCGCTCACTGCCATCGCTATCAACTGATATGATGGTTTGAGAGTACCTTCCTTTTGATTCCTCGGAGGCCAGCTGCCTAGTGGCTACTGTTGGAGGAAGGTGTCAAGGACAAGTAGGAGGAAGTCATGGACATGTCTTTACTCACCTGAAACTCATCAGATATTTCTGTTGCCTCTGCAGTTTTTTCTATAATGAAGGTTAGAGATTGTCTCCACTCTCATAAGCTTTATGACTGTGCACCGCTCACACAGGCAAATTATCGCACTGACGAAGCCAGGGCCCCCATGCCTCGTTCTCTGTGTAGCTTGCCTCCCTCCACAACTCGCCGTGACGGTCTTTATTGCGGTCATTGGGCCATTCGTCATTCTTCACACATGTCATATGTGTACTGCGGTTGCCATGTTATGATCATGCCAATCCTTCATTTTGGAATTCTCTTATTTTTTTTTTTTCTAACAAATAGCCAGTTACTCCTCTCAAGAGATCTTTACACTCTTCTTTGGCACTCCATCACTCACATCTGGTCTGCAGCACTTTCCCATGTTTCACGATATTATCACTTGTCAGAGTGCATTTACTCTGTGTAACAGCATTTCTAGCACGGGAATAAAGCCCCGTATCTTATTCCTTGCAAAATGTCTACCATGCCTTGCATCTCACATTCTGATTGAACAATGAAAAACAACCAGCTAATTAATTAACAAGAGCATGCTTATGTGACGGTTCTTTACACAAGCCTAAACGTAATAAAACGTCAAGATAGTGGAGGTAAAATTTCCTCCCAACTTGGATAATTTATGTTTAATACGGATAAGCAATTTCAGTTCAATGAACACCTTGTTAAGGTGCACAATCTAGATTTTACTAAAGGTAAGGAGAGTGCTAGGGCTATAGGGTTCTGCTTCTGTGTCTATACTATCAGACCGCATGAACAATCGCTGGAGATAAAGGCAGTAATAGAGAAACCTCTTCATGGATGTTGGGTCCTGATCTTACTTTAAATCCCAGAGACATTGCTAACTTTGTGACCTTGCAGAAGTTGTATAACTGCGCTAAGATATGGGACTAATGACACCTTAAAGGATTATTGTAAAATAATGTGTAATTAAAGTACTTTGGATAGGGCTTGACTTAGAGTAATAACTGCCATTTATTGGATAACTAGCATTTTTTTGGCTCTAGAACAATCATTCTAATTTAAATAAACCACTGAGGCCTTTAAATCTTGACTACATATTTATTTAAAAAGTGTAATGGCTCAAAGCATATGATTTTACTTTATCCGTGGCTGGTTTGACCTAAACATTATTTTTAAAAAGCTAATTCATCTATTGAACATGTCAGGGTATAATAAAAACCTGAGTGCATAAGAAACATTGGCCACACTGGTGAATAGTCAAGAGACATTGAGGAAACAACTACTACTTGTGAAAGTATAATTCTTTGTGTACATGTATGTGTAAGTAGACTAGGTGTGCACACTTATATTCATATACATTTGAGCACACACGTGCGTGAGTGTGCATATACACTTGTGTGTGTGTGCATTTGCAGGCCAGAGGTCAATGACAGATGCCTTTCTCAATCACTATCCACCCTACATTTTACGAAATTTGTTGTTGTTGTTGTTGTTGTTGTTGTTTGTAGTGTACGGCAAGTTCACCAATTAGACTGGACTAGCAAGCCAGCAAGCCACGGTCTCATCCTGTCTCCAGTCCTCCAGTGCTAGGGTCAGAGATGACCACATTGAGCTTTATGTGGTTCCCTGGGGGTTCAACTGTAGTCCTTGTGCTTGGTTGGGAAGCACTTTACAGATGGAGCCATCAGCCCAGCTCCTAAAAATTGAATTTTAAAGTAAAATGGCAATAATAAAAAAAGATCATTTCCCTAGCCAATCATAGGAAAGTATAGAATAGTTCTGGATAAGCTTCCAAATTCCTTTTGTCTCTGATTTACCCCTCAAATTCCATATCAATGAGTGTTTCCTGAGTACCTGTGCTGTGTTCGGAACTATGGGCATACGTGGTGAGAAAGACATTCTTCCTGCCTAAAACATGCAGTGCACTACAATACGATATTGAATAGAAAAGCAATTGCTCTCAACAGTTAGCTTACATTCAGAAGACTGAAACAGAAAGCTACTTCTCCACAAATATGATACAAAGCTTCACTAGGTAGATGCCTTTTTTTGTTTTTTTTTTTTTTTTTTTTTTGATGAGGCAACTTAATCACAAATTTGTAAACACACGACTAATAATTAGGGTTCAAGTGCTGGGAACCATTTAGAAATAATGTCTCTTTACATTTTCAGTGACACATAATAGCTTACTCATTGATATAATTTTTCATTTAATCACCATGACTTCCCTGTAAAGCAAGTATTTTTACCTCCATTTTAAGGACAGTGGGCGGCGTCTTTAAGATAAAGCTACAGTATTTGCCAACTCATTGCATGTGGACAAATGAGTTAAGCAACGAATCCAGGAATGAAAAGCTAGCCCAGTGCCCATGAGAAGAATTCCAGGTGAGAGATCCTAGTCTATAGCTTCATGGTCTATTGCTTCAGGTTTTACGTCTGAGACTCAAGTTAAGACAAGATGTGGGGCTGGTAAAGGGAATAGAAAGGAAGGGAGATGGTTTAGCTCTTAAGGCATTTGCCTGCAGAGCCTAATAATCCCAGGTGGATTCCCCAGGACCCACATAAGCCAGATGCACAAGGAGGCACATACATCTGGAATTCATTTGCAGGGGCTGGAGGCCCTGGCCTACCCATTCTCTCTCTCTCTCTCTCTCTCTCTCTTTCTTTCTCTGACTCTCTCTCTCAAATTTTGGTTGAATAAACTACCTAAACAATTAACGGATACAGGACTTTGTATACTCTTTCAATATTTCTAAAGAGCAGAGTATAATACATTTTTCATTACAAATATATATTTAAATTTATTTTATAAAGAATGCTTCTTGGCATTTTATAGTACCTTAATATTGTACTTTGCTGAGGGTTGGAAACAACTAAAAGTTGCTTCTGGTAATGTTCAACTGCTTTTTCTACACGGTTAAATTATACAGGCTTTTGCCCTTGAACTAGTTAGCATACACATGTAGTTAATAAAATGCTAGGGAAGCCAGGGTTTGCCTTGTTTGAGTCACAGGCATTTTCAGAGATTTGGAAGGAAAATGATTACGTAAGCAAACTGCCTGGTAAGACTGCATTCAGGTCCCTTCCAGATGACCTCCTTTTGCATCTAACCTGGAATACAAGAATGGGAAAGAAATTTAGAGGCCATGTGCGCTACCTTTGCTGTTTTATATGTGAAGAAAATTAGATGCCAGAAGGAGAAACAACTGTTTGAAGACCTAATACCTAGTTTTTCCCGCCTCCAAATTGTCCTAGGGATGACTGGAGATTGAGCATGTCCTGTACCGTAGCGGTGGATGTCATCAGGGAACGTTTAAACGGAGGGATCAGGGAGCTGCATGCTCAGGGTTCAGTGAAATACAGTCATTCGGATTTGACATTACGTCTGCCTCCATGAAGTAGCGATTTCCTCACTGGCTGCTTCCAAACTTGCCAGAGTGCAGACAATGCATGATGTTTACCATCACACCTTTTGAATGCTGTCTGTTTATGACTATGCTAAAAGATTACTCCTAAAATTTCCTAATAAAACCATTTTGTTACAGTCTTTACCTGGTTGGGCAGAAAGAAAAAAAAAAGCTAAAAGAAAATAAAACTCAAAATTAATCTTTTTATTCGCGTAGAAGACTTGATTGAGCATCAGTGCAGCCGTTCGTCAATGGGATATTTCGACTTGACTTTCTGCAAATGACATGTAGCCATCTCAACTCTACTGAAATATGGAAATGAAAGTTATCATAAGAGAAATGTAAACAATACATGTAGCTCCTTCTGTGATGCTGGAGAAAGGAAGTCCATACCTCCGGCCATTGTTAATAATGGATACAGAGGGGGAACGTGATTACTGAAGGTCAGCGTATAGAGAAGCCTAAAGAATTAGGCTTGAGCACACCCCAAGGACGTTTCCAAACTGATGTGAAGGGGTTCTGTCAAATCACACAGAAACCACTAGGCTTTGCTTTAAAGTAATTATTTACTGCTTGAAAGCCAGTTCACATCAAGATAACATTCGGAATTTTAAGAAGCCCTAATTTTTTTAATCTATGAAAAGTTTAAAGAACATTTTTATTAAGTTGGAGGCAAAGGAAATGCTAGTTAAAAATGAATGTCTTTATGGTATTGTAGATAGGGAAATTGTGTGCACACAGGCATGGAGCATTTTGATCAAAGGTTTAAATTTAATTCATTTTATGTAGCATCTTTCAAACACTGTGTTCCAGAGAAAGATAATAGAACAAGATAAACCTTTTATAAGATTGAGGACTGAAATTTATGCAAACGCCAAGGCAAAATAGGCTCAAGCCATAGGGTTCTGAATCAATGATGTTGTCATTTAGAGTACTGAAACATCTTCTTTTTAAACATGCTTGATTATACAGGTTGGAGAAGTGAGGATGGACAAGGAAACTGAGCAAACTTGGACAAGATTAAAAGTCTATGCATTCATATTCTGAATGAAAATGAATAAGTCTGACTAGGCTTTATTTGGGGGCTGGTAGGTTTTAGGGTCTAAAGCTTCTCAAATAGCTGGGAGTTATAGAACTCCTACACTAGAAGAAATTTCAAAATATAATATGCTATTTTTATTTGCCTTGGAAGATCTAACTATATCATGAGTAACTAAATATTGGTAAACATTACAAAGCACCCATTGGGCACTGGTGCTGATTGTCATACAGTCTTGTCTTCTTGAAGCTTACATTCTTTTTGGTTTGAGTTATTTATTTATTTATTTGAAAGTGACAGAGAGAGAGAGAGAGAGAGAGAGAGAGAGAGAGAGAGAGAGAGAATGGGTGCACCAGGGCCTTCAGCCACTGCAAACGAGCTCCAGATGCATGTGCTACTTTGTGCATCCGGTTTATATGGGTACTGGGGAATTTAGCTTTGAACCAGGGTCCTTAGGCTTTACAGGCAAGAACTGAATTGCTAAGTTATCTCTTCAACCCTTGAAGCTTACATTATATTAAGTAAAATAAGGATAAATAATTCAACAAAATTCTGTTAGATGCTTTTTTTTTTCTGTTGCTGTTTACAAATAGCGGACAAGAAGCCGGTTAAGGCAGGAAGGATTTGATTTGCTCCTGGTTTTATGGTGGTCTGGTCATCACAGCTGGAAAGCCACGGTGGTGCTCAGGACAGTGGGATCACAAGGAAGCTTGCTCTCACCACTGCAGCTGACTGGCAAGCACAGACCTTGGCCTAGAAGCAGGGCTGACTATGTGGTGCCCTGCAGCCCTTAGATCTAAGAGCCAGACCCTATCAAACATCATCACCACCTGTTGGGAACCAAGTGTTCATGAGCCTGCAAGGGAGATTTCACATTTAAACCATCACAAAACACTTCTACTTATTTTCACTATTATGAAGGGAACAGTTATTATAGTGAGTACTGGAGGAAGAAGCTCCAAAGAGAGGGGGTGCTTTAACTTATGATAAAAGAATGATCCATTCAATCTGGGCATGGTGGCACACAGCCTTTAATCCCAGCACTGGGAGACGCAGAGGTAGGGATTGCCATGAGTTGGAGGCCACCCTGAGAGACTACATAGTGAATTCTAGGTCAGCCTGGGCTAGAGCGAGACCCTGCCTCAAAAATCACCCCCACAAAAAAGAAGAATTATCCATTCAGAAAATAAAATAAAACTCCTCAAACCTAAATTTACCTATGTGCATGTGAAAAATTTGGGAACATGACATAAGGAATAAAGAGAATCCAGGAGATGGCTCCGTGGTTAAAGGTATTTGCTGACAAAGTCTGCCAGGTCATATTCAATTCCCCAAGATGCAAGTAAAGCCAGTTGTACAATGTGGTGCATGTGTCTGGAGTTCATTTGCAGTGGCAAGGGGCCCTGTGATGTCCATAAACTACTCTCTCTGTCTGTCTCCTATCTATCTATCTATCTATCTATCTATCTATCTATCTATCTATCTGTCTATCTATCTTCATCATTATCATCATCATCATCTATCTATCATCTATCTATCTATCTATCTTATATATTTCTGTCTGCCTTTATCCCTCTCAAATAACTAAATAAATGATTTTAAAGATAATGAATAGGACATAAAAATTCTAGCATAATCAATGACAGCATGTAGGATCATTTAAAAATGCAATCATGCATTTCCTTTCTATTGGTGTGTTAGGAAACAACTGTAGAGTCCAGGAGAGACTACCTTTATTTACTCTCAAGTCTTCTGGAACATTTGCCTCCCAGATTTCTGATTCTTTCTTAACTTCATCTTTGTGTTTCTGTGACCAGATATTATCTGGAAGCAACAAAAGCTTGAGGACATTTTGAGCCCTACTTGGAAATACACTATTTTCACAAGAAGTAGCATTTTAACAAGGCTGATATTTAAAATGAGGACCGATACGAAAACCAGAGCACAGTGTAGAAGACACGTTTTGAATGCTGACATTTGCAACATTAAAAACAAGTGACTGTTTTTTTTTTTTTTTTTGAAGTGTCAGTAAAAAAGTAAGAATTCTATTCTCTAAGGACGGGGTTGATGGTTGATGGCAGTAACCCAATGGCGGCAACAAGGAGGAAGGGGAGAATTAACTCTACCAAGGTTGTACTGAAGGAAAAGAACTGAAGGAGAAAATAAGCTCTTAATTGAAGAATAGATGTGAAGTAAGAAGGCCAGTTGGTTGTGTGTAGTTAAGAAGATTAATGGAATGAAGTCAGGATGATGTGCATGCTCTGTCTGTACACTTGCTGTTTCTTATGCGCGAGTTCAAAAGAGAAGTTGAGCTGCCCAAGCAAAAGAGCCTAGTGACCTCTTCTCAGGAGAGAAATAAGGACAGAGTACCACAGTGATGCCCGAGGAATACCAGTGTGCACGGGGCAGCCTCTGCATCAGAGTCTATTCGCAGGGTGGAGTTTGCAGGGGTCCTCGACCTGTCAGTATTGGTTAATGACATTCTAGAAAAGATCTATACTCTTGCTTGTAATGTCATTTGGACATAACATAGTGTTTCCTAGTTTAACTCACTGAGTCTTTTTAAGCATAAAAAGGAGGTGATATTTAATGGGGAAGAAGGATGTTAAGGGGAGGGGGATGATAGAAGAGAGTTGGAGGAATAAAATCAGAATACATTATATGTCTGAATGAAAATGTCAAAATGAAAAAAAAAATAATGAAGCATAAAGTTTTTTGGACCATTTTGAACACTATGGTTTTGAAGTCCCCACTATAACCAGAAAGCCGTCCCCACTGAGCCATGCCACTCACTGGGTGGCAAGATCTGTGCAGGGTATCTGTTAAATAAGGCCTCTCAGATTAGCTCAGGAAAAAAAAAAAAAAAGCTTGTTTTTTTTTTCATTCAGTTCTAGCTAGGTAGTTATCTTAAACGTTCTTAACTCCTCCTGATTCCATATTCTATGCCAAATTCTTAATTTTAATATGACAAAGTTGCCCTATATGGTAGTTAAACACTAATTCCAGATTTTAAGAGGCCCGTGATGTCTGAGTCGTGAGGAAGTTTGGAAATATACTCAATCTTAAATTGCTGGAAAGAATTGTGGGAATTTCAAGCCCTAAGCAAAAGCATTGTGTGTCTCCACATGTATATGTGCTTGTAAGGCCGGTCCCAAAAGCACTTCTGTTCTTTCTCTTAATGACCACGCCATTCATAACTTCCTCGTAGGTAAAAATTTGTGAGGCGATATTTAGTTAAGAAGGGTTCAGAGAAATAGGTTGAATTCTCTTCAGAATTTAATTTTCCAGTAAACTATTTTATGGTCAAGGAATGAAGACAGACACTTTAAATCAAGTTTCATTTCCTAAAAGGTGGTGACGTACAATAAAAATATCTTCTCAGCCTCTTCCTCTCCTCTAGCACTTATGTTCTGATACCTAAGTATAAATAGGTAGTGGGCTCATTTTAACGACTTTGCACAAACAACATAACTTAGTGCTTAAAAATTAGCATTCAGACTACCAAAGAGAACGAAAGGACAGTAACAAAAATGAAGAGCCGAGGGGATGGGGGGGGCATTTTTGTGTCTCTGTAATCTCGCATGATGCTCTCCCAGGGAGCCAGCTGAAGGTTCCTGCCAGAGATTTCAGTGCAAAGGGGAAGTTTCTGGGATGAGGAGAGAATTCAAGCTAATCCAAGACTGTTTCATCTGTCAGTCAAGACACTGGGTGAACAGCAGAATAGCAACAATGTCACTGAAAATTGTATCCCTTTTCTCCAGGCACGTAAATATTTCATCGCTTGTTTCCATTTTTTTTTCTCATATTTATATGTTCCTAGACGTAAACCAATATATTTTTAGTTGCCTAGATCCCAGTAAATATTCAAATCTTCACATGGTTCATTGACAAATTCTTTCTGAGTTCACAGACAGGATTGAAGTTCAAGGCGAAAGACTGCATTGTCTTGCACTGAGCAAACACGGTGACCTTTTAACTCAGAGGTTGTAGCTATGGGTCTCTGAACATATTTGGTGATAGTGTGGCCTTGGTACGTATCATTGTGGGGTGCTAGTAGCCTCAGTACAGAAAAGAGATGCTACAATCCTGTCAATAAACTTGCTAATGGAACAAGGGACCAACATGGTCAGGGCTATCTATTCCACTCATAGGATTGTAAGATTGCATTTTTTCTGAATATGCATGTACACCATGGCTGTCCATACCCAGTCTCAACATCAAGATTATCTTTTATAAGGCGTGGGGAAATTTTAACCTAATCCCCAGGAGAAGTGGTGTGAGGAATGTTTGTGGGAGAAGGAAGAGGCAAAGCATCCGTTTTAATCCAGGTGAACTTTATATTGTATAAAGCTGATCCAGAGTCCCTGGGACTCGAGGCAGCTGAGACAAATCTGGGTTTTATTACACATACGTGAAGAGATGAAACAGAATGTGCACAAATGTTTGTTGAATCTATAATGAAATTATGGTTCCAAGAAAAGCGAACCTTTATATGTCAAAAGGAATGCAAACCTAGAGGAAAATGCAATATTTATCATAATAATATTGAGGGCCCAAGGTGGTTTTGGATATGCCCAGAAACAAGCTTCCTCAAAGGCGGTATCTGAACAGCATATCTGAAGATGCCAGAGGGACTGAAGGAAATACAACCTATAAAAGCATTAATGATAGCATAATCAACCAAGACTTTTTTCTTTGATTCCCCCCCCCCCCAAGGCTGGAAGTGATCTTTATCATCATGCTTGTCAGTTTAAAAACTCCTTGTGTACAAAGCAGTGTGTTAGTGAGCACTCTTGCTCCCTGTGAGGCACAGAAGCTACCTCACACCCTGCTTCTTCAGAGTAGCTTAGCAGAACTTCTGGTACCTAACAGGAAATACTTCAGTAAAGCAGAAAATACGTTCAAGCCAATGGCACATGTCAGAAATGGGCTAAGTCTGCCCACTCACACTACTTCGAAAGGTAAGAATTCAGGCTGGAGGGATGGCTTAGCTGTTAAGGTGTTTGCCTGCAAAGCCAAAGGACCCAGGTTTGATTCCCCAGGACCCATGTTAGCCAGATGCACAAGGGGGCGTATGTGTCTGGAGTTTGTTTGCAGCGTCTGAAGGCCCTGGCATGCCCATTCTCTCTCTCTCTCTCTCCCTCTTTCTCTGTCAAATAAATGAATAAATGAATAAATAAAATATTAAAGGTAAGAATTCTACATCTCCAAAAAGAAGCAGCAGCAGCGAAAGGGAATCAAAGTGTGATCCCAAAAATCTATTAATGGTTTGCTTTGTGGAAGAATTATTCCATTCCTTCCAATCCACTTGAGAAAAAAAATTTAAAAAATCAGTTGAATGGAAATATAACCCAAGCAGGTACCTGGAGCCATGTGGAGATCAGGCTTGTGCTCTTGGCACTGAGAAGGGGGCAGCGCTTCAGGGGGTGGGGGGTGGGAGAGTGCAGGTCCGACTGAAGTGTTCTGCTGAACCCACTGGGTGATTGCAATGTCTATTTATGGAGGATTTTGGACTTTGAGGTTGCAGACTGACTGTTATTACAGTGGGAGTCGTTTTCTAGTTCCTGTTTTAATTGGAACTACCAATTAATGTTACTTATATTCATGGAAAGTAAGAAATAAAAAGCAGGGATGAGCAGGAATAGCTGTTAAAAAAAAAAGAGAGAGACAAGGAGAATTAGTGAAGAACATGAAATAGTGGCATCTGGAAGGTATATAGAGTATGTTCTCACCACCCATGATGATCCATGACTCGAGTTAGTGTAACTTTTATTTTTCCCCATGGGTCTGTTACTATCTTATGTTTCCTTCTACTCTTTCATCTTAGACCATGGTACTAATTTCCTTTATTTCATATATATATATATATATATATATATATATATATATATATATGCACATTTTACTTGAAAAAGGTAGAATGGGTACAGTAGAGCCTCCAACCATTGCAAATGAAGTTCAGGCACATTTGCCACTTTGTGCATCTGGCTTTATGCGGGTCATGGAGAAGCAAACCCAGGCTGTCAGGCTTTGCAAGCCAGTGCTCTTAATCACGGAGCCATCTCTCCAGTACCCCCCCCCCCCCCGCCGCCACTCTCTTTTTCACAATGAATGTATACAAGAAACTTGAATGTGTGTACTGTTCAGTATTGCATTTTCATAAGCAATTTCCATTGTAATGCACCATCCTCAAATTTCATCTAATTGTTCCATGTTTTTCCAAACACATCACCATTAGTGAAGGATAGACCAGCTTACCTCACATGCTCACACAGAACTTATTTTAGTGCTGACAACACGAGAAGCATATGGGACTGAATGAGCAGAGGTGGCTTAAGCAGAATTTGTTCACTTATTGAAGTACTGTTAAATAACACACGTTTACCTTTACCAGGAATATACGTTTAGGGCATGGATGGTAAGCTGTGAGTTACTCTTATTTATTTATTTATTTTTTTATTAGGCAACTGACATTTTAACAGATATCTACAATAAAACTGAACGTTCAGGCCCTTTATTTTCTTTTGTCAATAACGTTGACCAGTCTGTGGTCTTTCTGATGGAATTCTATCCCTTTCTGGCTTCTTAATTTTCATGTGGAGGCGAAGTGTATTCATACACTATATGGAGAAAGTAAATTTCAGCAAAGGGTAATAAAAAGATGGCAATTTGATTATATGCCCAGGAAACAGTTATGAAACACTTTCATGCTAACTGTCAGTTCTCGGATAAGATTGAGTTTTCTGAATTGGATAGTCTGAAGAAAGATATAAAAGAGGCTTTTAACAATACATGATATTGTTTGTATATAGTTGATAGCTAAGTGTCAAACATGAGTATATACCAAAAATTGAGAACATTGTGACCCTGTGGGCTGCATTGCTCAAAGCAATTGCTGACACTACTGTTACATCATTACTTGCTCACCTTTCTTTTTCTGCCTTCACCTTCACCTGGAGGTCATCTGTTTCCCTTACTATCTTTTTTTTTTTTTTTTTTTTTTTTAAGGTAGGGACTTGCTCTAGCCCAGGCTGATCTAGAATTCCCCGTAGTCTCATGCTGGCCTCAAACTCACAGTATCCTCCTTCCAAGTTCCTTCCAAGTGCTGGGATTGATGGTGTGTGCCACCATGCCTGGAATTACTGAATTTGAACTTGGTTCTCTTTAATGTCTCAGTATTGTGAGGTTGAGGCAAAAAAAAAAAAAAAAGCATGTAGAATGAATAATGTAACCACAGGGTTGGATGCTCCAAGTTCAAAGAAAGAAAAATACATGAAGGTTCTTTGCAAGGCATCTATCCAACATCCTAGAATAAAAGAATCTCAAATGCAGTCATAATGTCTATATTTAGATAACTACTTAGGCAATGTTATTTGGAATTTGTTCCATAGTTAACTTGCTTTCACAGTCATTTTATGACGGGTAAATATTTCTAGATTGAATTCATAAGCACGTACGTGCGCGCGCGTGTGTGTGTGTGTGTGTGTGCGCGCGCGCGTGTGTGTAGTGTTTTAATCACTTAGATTTTCCCCAAAACCTCATTCATAGGAAGGGAAAGCACAGGTTTTTTCATACATTTTGGATTACCACAGCTTAGATATGAATCAAATATAACACTTCCTTATGGTGTACGCGACTCCAAAGGAAATATGAGATATTTCGTATAGAAGGTATCTAAGATGGACTCAAATCCTCTGGCCTTCCACCTTGCTCCTGTGGCCCTTTCCAATGTGCTGGAAAATATGCTTCAGCAGTTTGTTTCAGGTCGCCCACCTCTTCCAAGTCAATGTCACCTGGATATTATTAACCACAAACCAATCTTCAAGCAGGACTTCCTTTTTTTAAAAAACTCATTTCATTGTAAAGTTCAGTCTGAACTCTTTTTTTTTTTTTAATTTGATAGCAACAGACAGACAGAGAGAGAAAGAGGCAGAGAGAGAGATATGGGTGCAGTAGGGACTTCAGCCACTGCAAACAAACTCCAGATGCATGCGCCACCTTGTGTATCAGGCTTACGTGGGCACGGTCCTTAGGCTTCGCAGGCAAGCACTTAACCACTAAGCCATCTCTCCAGCCCAGTCTGAACTCTTTTTATCTGGGTAAATTATTTTTTCCCTCTTCTAGGCACTTATGGCTTTAAAATACACACACACACACGCACACACATATACTTTCCCTAGCCAGACAATAGGGACAAGATTCGTACAAACTTTCCCCATAAAACAGCCTCTTTCCCCTAATCAATAGTGAAACTGTTCTTTGCATTGTTTCCAGCCTGTCTACTTATTTTCGGTAATCGCACTAACCAAAAAGAATGGGACATTCTAGAATAGGTCTTATGAATGTCATTGTGAGTGGAACTGTCATCCTCTATTCCATGATAACATGCTCTAAATAAACTGCATCCAAAAATAACTTTAGCTCTTTTGGGGTGCCACATTTTACTAAGAATGTGTCATTGTTCCTTCTTTTCCTTCTCTTATCTGTGTATGTCTTTCCAGCATCTCTGGTTTATGTCTTCACCAGTTCCAAGATGATTAAGAAAATATGCTTTCCAATATTAATAAACATTCATATTGAGTCCTTTTAGGTTTCAAATCCTGCTTCCTTTTACATAGTTTCTTAATCTGTTTGTTATTTTTCCATATGGGCATCTTACCCACAAAGTTTCCTGAGAATGATTTTTTTAGAAAAGCACCACATGCACACTATTTTTGTCAGTATCCCTGTTGCTTAAGTATTTCCCTAAGTAAACACCTTTTTTTTTTCTTTGAACTTTTCAGTTCAGTTAGTTTCTATCCTATTTGGAGTGTCATTTACTCTATTAAATGTTGAGGATACAGCAATGAAGAAGCAGCGATTTCTATGGGAAACACAAACAAATAAATAATGAAGTGAATGTTACTTAATTCTTTTGTGTATGTGCTCCGAGAGCACACGAATCATGCAACGGCTTGCTCATGCCCTTCAGATGCCTTTCAAAACTTTCTTGTTTCCACAAGGAAATTTAACAACTATCTCCAAATGATTCAGTCACTATGTCCTTGCATCTGTGACTGAAAGCAAGTTAGTAGCACCAGAGCAAACATGTGTTGCTTTAGGTGTGAGTGCTACCGTCCAAATCCTCCAGAAAAGAGCATAGCCAGTTAAGCCAAACCCAGTGGGCTTGGCTCAACAACTCCCCCTGCAGAGGCATCAGGAGACAATGCCTCTCCAGGAACTCCAGCTGCAGAATGATCACTTCCCAATGTGTGACCTTCACTTGTGTGTGTTCACAGTGTTCCGTGAAATTGTGTTGTGCACCATGTTGTATTAATTCCTATTTCAGTGTAAAGGTTTACCTTGATGAGTTAAAAGAACAAAGTCCCTCTTTAGAAAGATAGCTCAAGCGCCAGGCTATGGCTCCATGGGTAATGTGATTGTAAGTATGAAGACCTGGGTTGGGAGCCCCAGAACACATGTCAATTCCTAGCTGAGCAGTGAGTTCTAGGTTCACCAAGAGATCCTGTTCCAGAGAAGATGGTGAGGGCAACTGAGGAAGACACCTGACTTTTATGTCTACCCTCATATGCACACAAGCTCACACACACACATACACACATCGACTGGCACACACATGTGCATCCAAGCACATATGTATACACATATATCTGCATATTGCAAAAAAGAGTCTGCTGCCCAGCCAAGCTTCACGATGACCTCATATCTATGCATGACACATGAGGCTTGGGATGGCCAAGATCAAACAGAGCTCAATAGAAAACAAGGAAAATCCCCAAAGTCCTTCAAGTTTTAGTTGTTTCAGGTGTAAAATTGTAACCATGGCATGCCTGGTCTGAGCTTGCTCCAAAGAGGAAGAGTGTGATGGAGAACTTTGCATGGACGGTGGACCAAATCACATGCTCCACAAACGTGGTCTGCGAGGACCGAGCTGTATGGAGGCCTTCCTGAGATTATTTCAGCATGGTTTGCTCACATCAGAGTGGCATCTCTGAAAAGTAAGCAAAATTTCTTTCACTGTGGCCCTAATAAAGGCTTATTCATATCTGTTGTCATTTATCAAGGTAAGCAAAGCTCACATTCTCTTTGTGCGCATCATGACATTACTTACAGAGGGTGAAATTTCTAGCAACGGCTCTCCAGAGCTGGGAAGCCTAAGCCCAGCTAGAAAGGTGTGGCTGTGGGGTGAGGAACAGTCAGCCACGTCCAGAGCTTCCTGCCCCACCTCTCAAGTTCAATTTGCCACTCTCCTCCTCTGAGTCATTGCCTCATCTTCTCTTCCACACCAGTTTTTCCCTGTGCCCCAGACATGTAAGTGCCAAAGAACTTTGCATTTTAGAGATGACATCCAATCAGCTGATAAATTTTATGCTGCAGTTTTCTCTAACCTAGATTGAAAAGCTCTAAATCAAGGACTGTGCTGTCATGCGTTCCTCTCCTGCCCGCATAAATCACCCACACATACATCATCGTAACGATGGTGCCTACTAACCTCTGTCACCCTGCCAGCCCCCCTCCTGCAAACCACGTCCACTTTTGTCTCAATGGGCTCCTGATCTCATGCTCATTCATATTTAAATGAATAGGAATTAGCTAAAAATTAGAAACCTTACAAAAGAGTCTGCATCATTCTAAGTGGAGGGATAAAATATTTCAAATGCCTAGCTCCATATGAATTTTTTTTAATTTTAAAATCTTTTTTGTTGTTGTTGTTCATTTTTATTTATTTATTTGAGAGTGACACAGAGAGGAAGAGGCAGAGAGAGAGAGAGAGAGAGAGAGAGAGAGAGACAGAGAATGGGCGCGCCAGGGCTCCCAGCCACTGCAAATGAACTCCAGATGAATGTACCCCCTTGTGCATGTGGCTAACGTGGGTCCTGGAGAATCAAGCCTCAAACTGGGGCCCTTAGGCTTCACAGGCAAGCACTTAACCGCTAAGCCATCTCTCCAGCCCTCCATATGAAATTCTTTTCCAGAAAACTTATTAAATATGTTTATAAGGATAGGGCAAAATTGTTTTCTTTGGCCATTCAAAATTTCACCACATGCAGAAGAACTTTATCCATGGTCTCATTTCACTTTCCTTACAATAAAATCCATTCCAAAAGCACATGTTCTATAGACATTAATAATAGGTGTCCTGCATGCTTCTAGTTCTCAGGCCCTCTGGATTTATTGTTAGATTTTCTTTTCTTACTTCCAAACTCCTAATTTAAGCACTACATTCCAGTGGTTTCCAAATGCTTTATCGGGAGGGCTACACTATGGGCCGGTTTTCCATGACAATTTCTTTAAATGTTTTGTTTTACATATTCATGTTGTAAGAAGCTGTTGGCTCTACACTTGTTTTCCTTTTTATTCTTTTGAGAGACTCCTTGTTTTCACTGCTCACTTAATGTTATTCAAGCATGCTAATATTTACCCATCAGACATTTTGACAGGTAAATATTTGTATATAACATTATTATACACATACTACAACATGTGGATAACATATTTATCAGAGGTAATTTTTTTTACATACACAACTAAAATTTTTGCCTGAAAACAATTTCTTGGTTCAACAATTTCTTAGAGAATTGGCTTTGACCTTAAAATTTTAGCCAATTATCAGGTTTGCTGAAATGGTTTCTTATTCACTTAACATAATTACAGAGCCATGTTCATTGCTGTGAGTACAAGATGCTTTAGTGTTCAACAATTAGCCCATTGTTTGACACTTCATAATTGTTAACTAACAGGAGGGAAGAGGCAACATTGCGTTGTAATCTCCTGTTTTTATTTTTATTTATTTATTTGAGAGTGACAGACAGAGAGAGAAAGAGGCAGAGAGGTAGGCAGGTAGAGAGAGAGAGAGAGTACGAGAGAGAGAGAGAGTACAGGCGCTCCAGGGCCTCCAGCCACTGCAAACGAACTCTAGACAAATGCACCCCTTTGTGCATCTGGCTATCGTGGGACCTGGGGAATCGAGCCTTGAACTCGGGTCTTTGGGCTTCATAGGCAAGCACTTAACCGCTAAGCCATCTCTCCAGTCCGTAGTCTCTCATTTTGTAAGAGGAAGAAGATGACCTTGGATAAGAACCTCTCAGAGGATGATGATCTTGGATAACAGCATCTCCGGAAAAATGTTTAAATAATTTGTCCAGGCATGTTTAAAGATTGTTCTTGAGGCCTTTTGAGTATGAGAGAAAATAATTATGTACCAATATTTTCTGGAAGAAAGCGAATAGTATTGCTATAATTTTAAAATTGTTAAAAGAAGACTAAGGACCACCCAGCGGGAGTATAATCCAGTTTGTCATAGGTTTGCCACTCAGTAAGTTTTTCAGATGCATCTGTTCCATGATTGGCACATAGGAGTGACTGCAGTACGAGCAAAGACCTGGGGATGATGCTAATACTAATAATTAATAATGCTTATGCAATCCCCTCTGTGTGACAGGCAGTCTACTAAGCGCTGTCCATGTATTTTGCTATCTAAACCTCCCAGTGACTCTGAGGGAGGTGACACTCTTCTCTCCATTTACTCAGATAGATAAAGATAAACTAGAATGCGACAGGGCTGGGGTTTAACTTGGACACTGTGGAGCTTCAACCAGCGCTAAGAAACACAGGCCCTTCCTCTCATGACCATAGGGTATGGATTTAGTAGAGGAAAGCAATGCAGAGCAGAATTCAGGCAAATAATGTGGGAATGGGCACAAAGCATGTATCATGAAAGCGAAACCTGCTATTTTCTGATTCTCAAAAAATAATTCTTTTGGATCCAGATAGGATTTCTTTTTCTTTCCCTTTCTTTCTTCAGACAGGATTTCTTTACAGAAATGTATCTTATTTAATTTTTTTTTGCTTATTTTTATTTATTTGAGAGTGACAGACAGACAGACAGAGAAAGAAGCAGATAGATAGAGAAAGAATGGGTGTGCCAGTGCCTCCAGCCAGTGCAAACAAACCCCAGACACATGTGCCACCTTATGCATCTGGCTTATGTGGGTCCTGGGGAATCAAGCCTTGAACTGGGGTCCTCAGGCTTCATAGGCAAGTGGTTAACCACTAAGCCATCTCTTCAGCCCCAGAAATGTATCTTAATTGAGAAGGAGCATGGAATAGGCTATAGGAGAGGAGAGAAGCTAGAGAGCTTGACAGAAATTGTCACACTGTGTGTTAACACTTTAGCTGGGTCAGTAGCTAAGATTGAGAGGAATTGACAATTTATAGATGGCATGCTACAGGGCAATTATTCGGAATAAAAAAAGTAAAGCATAGTCGAAAGTCATACCTAATTTAGAAAATCATTGGTGGCTGAAAAAACCATTTTTCTATCTTATAAACCACTCCACAAAGAAAATAACAGCATTTTGAGACTCATTGGAAACCTGTGATATCATGGAGCAACACATAGATACCAGGGCTAAAGATACATCTCAGTGGGTAAAGCGTTGTTTTAGTTAGTTAGTTAGTTTGTTTGTTTGTTTGTTTTTCCCCAACGTGGGACCAGAGTTTGATGCTCAGCACCCAGGTAAAAAGCCACATGATGTGGTGCATGCCTGTAGTCTTAGCGCAGGAGAGGAAGAGTCAGAGACAGGAGGGTTCCCGGGGCTTGTGGGAGAGCCAGTGCAGCCTAGTCAATGAGCTCAAGATTCAATGAGACATAATGTCTCACAAACACAAAGATGAAGAATAAGTGAGGATGACACTTGATATTGACCTCTGCTTTCTACACACACACATGCATGCATACACATATGCATATAAACACACATACATCCATGCATTCACACCACACATAAACATAAAGACAAAAATATAGACAGCAGTCTCTTTCAGTTGCTTCTAATTAGGTCAATAATGCCAAGGAATTTTGAGACCTATGATCAGCCAAACAAAGGATTGAACTCAGACTTGTTAATAGTTAAATAATGGCATATCATTGAAAACCTTGTTTGTTTGTTTGTTTTAAATTTTTTTTTAGAGAGTGAGTCAGGCTGGGTATGTGGTGGTGCATGCCTTTAATCCCATCACTAGGGAGGCAGAGGTGGGGGATTGCCATAAATTCGAGGCCACCCTGAGAATACAGAGTGAATTCCAGGTCAGCCTGGGCTAGAGTGAGACCCTATCTCAAAAAATCAAAATAAAAATAGATAAGTAAATATTGAGTCAGTGAGAGAGAAAGAGAGAGAGAGAGAGAGAGAGAGAGAGAGAGAGAGAGAATTGGCACATCAGGGCCTAGCCACTGTAATCAAACTCTAGATGCTTGTGTCACCTAGTGGGCATGAGTGACCTTGCAATTGCCTCGTCTTTGTGTGTCTGGTTTACGTGGGATCTGGAGACTTGAACATGGGTCCTTAGGCTTTGCACACAAGCTCCTAAACTGCTAAATCATCTCTCCGGCCCTCATTGAAAATTTTTGATGGAAAGATTTATGCTTGCCCCTCTTGTTAAATGCCTCTTAACTTTTGTCACTAGTAATATGCAACAGTGCTCAGGAAAGTTCTCTTCCTATCCCGGAACGAGCCTGTGCCTCTATGTGTTCCTCTGAAGATTCTGTCTCCCACACTGCCTCTGAGTGTCTGCCTCTGAGCATGTTGATGACCCGGGTGTCAGAATCTCGGGCCAGGTTGCGCTGAGGAGAGTTCTGGAAACTGTGTTAAGAAAGATGGGGTTATGCTCGTCAGTCACTTTTAATGAGGTATCCTGTTTTCTTCTGTAGCTTAAAGTCCTTGACATAATATGTAAACTCCTTGACACCCAGCTCCAGCACTCTCCTCTGTAGCAGGCTGGCATTCAGTAAATGATGTGCTATTGTCTACATTGTAAAAGTTTAACACTGTGTCCTCAGTGGTACCATCCCCCCCCCCAAGGAACAGGGAAATCTAGAGCAATAATTGAGTACATAGCTATTTGTTACTGATAACTGTGCAAATCAAATATTATCCTGCTAAAATTTTGCTCCAGTTTGGCCTACATAGAATTCTAATTATGACAAAATATTTAATCTCTGGAGAGGTAATGTGTGTGTATGCATCTCTGCATATATAAAAAGAATAGGGAGCCAAAGTCCTTGAAACGTTCAACATCTGCTCAGCCATCACTTCAAGGGTATTTGAGCTTAATGTCACCAATATTAATTCACACCGAATATCAAAGTTTCAGCCTCAACATTCGGTTAACAGTTTCAAGTTTAACAGTTTCAAGTTTCAAGTTAACAGTTTCAAGTTAACAGTTCAAGTTAACAGTTTCAAGTTAACAGTAGCCCACTGATACAGGGCCATTGTGGCTTGTGAACGTGACTGAATGCAATAACATTGGCAAAGAAAGGCCAGGAGGCTGTGGCCAGGGAATAAATGCAGGAGAGGGCTAATAAGGGCAGGTGATGGAAAGTAAGGGGCGAAAAGAGAGGGAGGAGTTGTGATGGGAAAAGGAAATGGAACGCAGAGACCCACTTGAGAGCTGAAATCCACTGAGAAGAGATAAGTAATGTAAGAGACACAGACTGCAGGTGGAGTGGCTAGGATTCCTTCTCGATTTCACATGTTGAGAATTGGACTCATTGAGGGAAGCGTGACTACCTTTGACATATAAATTATTTTTCTTACCACCTTTATATCTACTTCCTTTGCACCTGACCTGTCACATCCATTGCCTTCCTTTCAGTTGAGTGTCACCGTTGCCTTAGACCTTGTCTGTCCCTGGCAATGGCCGGAAGGCATTCGCCCTGAACTCCTGTAATATGTCATCTAATGAAGACATCTATTAATACAGGCACATTACAGCTCGCCATCTGGCTCTGCCTTTTGGACCCCTCTCGTCCCCATAGATCTGCACTCACACGGCACACTGTGCTTAATCAATTATTTATCCATTTCCCTCTCTGCTCCTAACAGACCAGCCTCTGCTCCAGGCTGCTGAGGGCTGGAGGAGAACGTTTCAAACCTGAGAACACTTTTCCCTCCCAAGACACACGTTTGACATCATGCGGTCCTTGCATTTGCCTTGATCTGTCCTTGTTTCGCTTCCTCCTCTTACTCGTTCTGTGAGGTTGTGGAAGGCGATATTCCATAGCAGAGGCCCCTGAACCAGACCCTCTGGATCTGAACGCCATCTTTTCCTCTCACCCGGGAGCCTGGCAAGTTCGTTAGCTTTGCATTGCTTTCCTCATCAGCGCAGTCTAGATGGCTGTAACCCCTCTTGCCATTATATTAGGTTTATTGTCCGTATTAACTAAGCTGATGCACTCATAGTTTTAGGTTGGTACCTGCCCCATAGGATGTACTATTTGGTTCAATTTTTGTTGATATCCTCCCCACTCTTATCTATACAGACACATTTCTCTATTCATTCCTTTCCACATTCATCTTGGCTTCTCTTGGACTTTTATATATATATATATATATAAGAAAAACGACTTTATCCCATTCACATTATTCTTTCTGTATCTTTTCAGATGTTCTTTTCAGACACCGGTAATATATTGTCCCTCTAATCCACTTTTGTTTTGTTTTCACCTCTCATCTGACGTGCACACTCTTAACTTCGCTTCCTGCCTTTCCATATATTTTTAGTGTCTTCAAAAACTTTATAAAACCACAATTCCAGAAGGAGCTAAATAAATAACTAAGTCATCCCAATGTTTTACAGTACCAGTATTTTTTTTTTTCCTGAGGTAGGGTCTCACTCTAGCCCAGGATAACCTAGAATTCATTGTGTAGTTTTAGGGTGGCCTCGAACTCAAGGTGATCCTCCTATCTCTGCCTCCTGAGTGTTGGGATTAAAGGCGTGTGCCACCATGCCTGGATCTAATACCAGTGTTTCAACAAATATAAATGCTTAACTCTGTTTAAGTCAGATTATTTGAAGATATGAACTATTCCTGCCTGAAACAGAGCTGAACTTGGCTACCCATCAGTTTGTTTCTAGTCATATGAAAAAGTCTGATTATCAAAACCATCCAGTGAGATGAGGTTGCTTCCCTTTATGCCCTAGCTATAATTTTGTAAGAAATGTAAACTTTTTAGTGAAATACTATAACACCAAATAATCACACTCACTTCATTAAAAATATCACTAATGGATTAAATCTTTAGGAATTAAGTTATTGTGACTTAGCATTTTGACTGGATGTTTGATTAAATGGCCGCTGGTCAACTTTATTCATCTGGTTGTCAAGGAAGAATGAGTCTGCACTACTTTTTGCAGGGTTTCCAACCTGGCATGCATTTATATGTGACTCATGGAAACTGGCAGGAAAAAGTTCCTCTAACAAAAGAGTTTATGATACTTTTAAACATTTCCTCAATGTATATCATTTACTCATTCATCCCCTCTGGCGTACTGAGATTCTCATTGAGAATTGAGGAAGATTTAACAAAAAGCAGGAGTGCATCCTTCCTTGGCTCCTTCACTCGGCTTGCCTGGGAAGACATGATTTTAAAAGACACCAAACATCAGGGACAATATTCCTCAACTTGGCAGAAGAACTGCTCTGCAGGGAAGAGAACAGCAATGCCAAAATGCAAATGTCCACTGAGTGCTCTTCCTGGGTGGGTGGGTGGGGGGGCATGTGGCTCTATCTGTGTTTAATAATGATTTGGTCCTGGGCCTGTATCTAAGTGAAGGGCTGGACGAATGTGTTTTTTGCAAAGTGATGAGATGGAGGAACATGAATATTTATGCCATCTTTGATTCTTCTAAATTTTCCACCAAACTGTCTGCTTGCTCTTTAGTATTGTCATTAATAATTCAAATTAGAATAATGTAACTAAATGCCCCTGGGCATCACCTGAGAGCTAACATTCAACCGCAGTGCTCTAGGGCTCCACGGCCTCATGGTCGGCCAACACGTCACACGAACATACCCAGGCTGGTCTTTTCATTTCTTGCCGGCAAGTCCCTCTCTGCCACGGTTCTTTGGCTCTGGTGGCAATTAGACTTACATTTTACTATGCTGTAAAACTCTAGTTGATAAGCCATATCCATATTCTATAAAACCTGGTCTGCCCAGACTAGAGAAGCCCTTCACCCATATCGGAGGAGGCAGCATCTGTGCCCAGAACATTCTGACTTCTCCATGCCTGGTGAGGCCATCAGTGACCTTAACGTCTCCCTGCATCAAAGATGCCAGGGCCGTAGCATGTAAGGCAGGATTGCTGGAGCTGATTTGAGCAGAGGATAAAAATGCCAATCACTTCGTATCCTGAGAACAAGTGCTTTATAAGCCTATTTCTTCTGGCCTCAGAGAATCAGGATTCTTTTACTTATTGAGGGTCGGGTATAGAAGGGCAACTAATTGAGAAAACAATTCAGATCAGAAGGAGAAAGCAAATTTTCACAGAAGGCTTTAGACTCGGTCTATGAGGACTGTAAGTGCTGTTAGAGTTGCACAAGCAGCGCGAACTGAAACATAGAAGGGATATGTCATGAAAACCTGCGTATGACTAAGAAGACGAAACACACAGAATCCTCAGGGATTACGGGGCAGTGTTCTGAGGTCACTGCAGGACATCCTCAGATATTACTGTGTCCCTTCTTACTTTCTTGCTCCTTCCACACCCTTCAGGGATGACTTTCCAGGCTGAAGGTTAGGCTCCTCTCTCCTTATTCCATTTTCTTTGTCCTCCCTGTGCAATAACCTACACAGTGAGACGAATGCTTGCCGTGACTTTTCTTGGCCATGACAGCACAGACTGTTGGATGATGACTGCTTTGGCAGAGGTCCAGCAAGGACAATTTATTTACTGCCTTGTCTGCGTTTAGTGAGATGGGCTGCTGCCTTTCCACAGCCATTATTGAACACTCATGTGGCTACAGCACAAACTCAGATGGGGATTCTGCCTTGTGAGCCCAGGAGAAAAACCTTAAAAGAGCCTTTCTTTTCCTTTCATATTCATCCCTTCTTTCTCTTCCACCCCCCCCCCCGTTTTTATGGCAGTACTTGGGATGAAACTTAAATTCTTGCAAATTCTAGGCAAGTGGTCCATTGTTGACTATATTCCTCGACTGAAAATCCTGAAACTCATAGGATAAAAATCAAAATATTGGGTAGACTAGCTGAAGTACTAGTGAGGAGAAAGGAAGACTCTATATACTTGTTCTTTAGAGACATGTATTTGAAGTTTTACCCAACAATTTTATATATATACATACATATATATATATATATATATATATATATATATATATATATATCAACAATTTATATATATATATATATATATATATATGTTACCTACATAATATTTTAAACCAAATAAATACATAGAACTTGAAAAGTGCCTCTCCTTTCAGTTTTGGTGGGGTAATGCTACAAAATCACATTTATTTGGCAGTTTAAAAAAAATGTAACCTTCAGGGCTGGAGGGATGGCCTAGCAGTGAAGGTGTTTGCCTGCAAAGTCAAAGGACCCAGGTTTGATTCCCCAGGACCCACATTTGCCAGATACACAAGGGGGCACATGCATCTGGAGTTCATTTACAGTGGCTGGAGGCCCTGGCATGCCCATTCTCTCTCTTTCTCTCTCCCTCCCTCCCTTTCTCTGTCAAATGAATAAATAAATAAAATATTTAAAAATAAATGTAACCTTCAGTCCTAATTTTTTAAGCTAATGAGAGTTTGTGGTTCATAAAGAACTTTCATAATTAGGGATCATTACTTTGTATATTTAAATTCAAATTACCTAGGCCACTCAATTAATCACTCTTTAAACAATATTAAAACAGTCAAGGCTTGTCACTCCTTTATATCTGATAGAAGATGATTCAGATTTTAGCCACACTGGTAAGCCTGCTGTAGAAAGATAATTTAATAAGTTTTACCAACATTATTCACTTTGGTACTTTTTTTTGTTCTTTCTTTTTTTTCCAACAAAGCAGAGACATATGTCTGTACTGAAATGGCTGTTCCCATCTTCCTGTTCCGTCTGGCTGTCACATGGCTAATTGTCCTAAAACAGCTGGGTGAAGCAATCACATCTTTAATAGCTAAGTTTCATATGGCCAGACAGGATGAGCAGCCCTGTGCCCCATCTCCACAATGCAAAATATTTTCCATGAGATGTGCTTTTAGTAAATTTTATAGCCTTACATATATCTTTTTTTTGTCAAGCAATTGCTAGGCTTTTTATGATATCTCCACATAAGAGTTTCAGTTTCTTTCAGAAATAAATTTTACACTTTTTTGCCAGGATTTCTGCATTCTAATTAATAACTATAACTAGGGATACATCAAAAGTTCTGGTAATCTTTATCTGCCCCAAATTGAGTAATCCTCAATTTATCAATTTTTAATAACATTTTAATAAAAGTTTTTATGGCATAAGTATCAACATTGAAAGTGCAGAAAGGATAATTAATAAGTAAATGGTAGTACCTAGTGCTGAGCAAGAATGCACATATATCTATCCATCTCATCTCCAGTCCTTATGGATGAAGCCTGCTTAGCATTTGAGGGTTATATGAGACACAGCGGATGTGTTTAGTGTGGATTGGCCCTTCAGAGAGCAAGGCAGATTTCTTTCTAAATCAAAACTTATGGGTATGCAGACTCATATTTTAAATTTTAAAACTACCTCTGTTAATTATATTCATGTAACTGTTCAGTCCTCTTCTTCTAGAGCCTTCCTTAATTACCTGCTTAATGGTGTATAGCATCAGTGATTTTCATTGGTTAATTATTCTCCACATAAAAGTGCATGACTGTTATCCAGCTTTTTTTTTTTTTTTTTAAAGAAAAAGGTACCTTGTCCCTTGATTAACTTTCCTCCTATGGATTCAAGAAACCTAGTAAGGTTAGGAGTTTTGGCCATGGAACAAAAGCATCTAAACCAGAGAGTGTTGTGGTACTCTCAGCTCTGTACACTACGTACAAGGTGATCCATTGTTTTTTCAAGAGACATAACAAGAAGGGCAGAGATAATAACTGGGGTAGAGTTTATTGTATAACCTCAAGAATCAGTCAAAGGGAAGGCCAGGTGAAGGACAAAAATCAGGTTACTATTTGAAGAGAACAGACACAGATTCCATCTTGTCAGGTCTCCATAGGAAAACATTTCTTATATTATTTCCTTTTCTCAAATACTACACCATCACCTGCAAGTAGAAGGCTCTAGTAAAATCCTTAACATGGTTGTCGTACAAAGTTCACATCATATACCAATTAATTTTACTTAACTACAAAGACCACCTTGAAAACCAGAATTCTGGAATATTAGATTCATCAAATTGACCTTCTAGGTGTTCAGCTATCGCCTAATGTTTACTTGGTTTTTAGCTCCTTAGAGTGGAGGATTAATTAAAATTCTTTGAGTAAGTGCTGTGGTGATTTGAATGTGAATGTATGTCCTCCATAGCTTCAGGTAGTTTTGATGAAGTTTAAACTTCCTGCTTAAGTCTCCAGAAGCCTGCTGGAGGAGTTGTCAGTGGGGGCAGAACCTGGGGTCCAGTCCTACAATGTGTTTGGGAGTGGATCTTGACTCTAATCTAAATGTATGGATAGAGCGGTTTGAGCTAGAGCTGTTCATATTTGTGGTGCTGTCTGCTGGTGATTTCTCACAGCTTGGACGTATTTAAGCAGCTTCTTCTGCCACTTACGGAACTTCCCCTGGGTCTGTAAGCCTGAAGTAAATCTCTCCCTCCTATAAACTGTTTCTGGTCAGGTGTTTGTTCTTGCACTGTAGGGCTGAGTACAACAGAATTTGGTATCAGAGAGTCCGGGTCATTGCAGGGATGAATCTTACCGTGCAGATTTTTGGTGTTTTGGAATTTATGTTTGGAATTTGGATGGACTTGATACTTAGGACTGAAGAAGTCGTACAGAGCAGAAAATAAGAATTTATGGGCTATTCTTGTAAGAATTTGACAATGCTGACTGCACAGAGAATCATAGACTGTGAAGGCTTTACTTACGAACTTTCAAAAGGGAAGGAGAGAGCAGAGAGAAGTTTGTTGGGGTTGATCTATAGGGGCATAAGGGCTATCTGTGCTCTGCCCAAGCACTGAGAATTTGAGTAAGGTTGTATTTAAAAGTAATGGACTGGTGTGCTTGGCAGAATAAGTAGAGCAGAAAGATGTACGGTTTATCATAGTAAAAATTCAAGTAAGTTTAAAGTTACTTGCACAGAGACTGTTTTTTCGTTACTGAAGCTGTGATTGTTAAGCATTTTACCACCACCAAGGGTTGGCTAACTGCTTTACATTGAAGCAGTGAAAAAGATGCCTGGGGGTGGAGTCCACCCAGGAAAGACTCAATACAAATGCAAATTCTTTTGAAAGGATAAGACTTGAAGGAAGAACCCTGCTCTTCAAGGTAATAATTTATTTTCTCCTTAGATAAACAAATTGACTGTGCTACTGCACACCTGGGTTTGATTTTGGAAAGATGAAAACTGCATGGTAATGGGCCATGAAATGCATATGGTTCCAAAAGCCACTGTTGCAATGGAGCATGTAAAAGGTGGTTGAAATAAAAACATATATAGGAGAACAAAAAGACCACTGTATGAGGATGCAGCCTGGTTTGCAGTGGAGACCTGAAGATGTTTTGGATGTACTAGCACTGTTAAAAAGCTATGATGGAGCACTGGTGCTTTGGGATGAAAGATTTACCCTGGCTTCTCAGCTAGGCTGGAGGGACAGAAATAGAAAATACAGAGCATGTCATCCCTGGTTATGGATGCTGGACTTGAACTTTAAATGCTTTTTGTTTACTTGATGGCTTTTGCTTTTTTTATTAATTAGTCTTGTCTTTCCTTGTTATGTCTTACAACAATGGAAATGTTTTCTCTGTGCCATTATGCTTTGGAAATATGTAAATTGTTTTATATTTTACAGGACTCACAGTTAAAAGTCTTGAACCTCAGATGAGACTTTGGAACAATTGTGATTTTGGTAAAGGCTATGGAGATCTTTGAAGTTGGACTGAATGCAATTTGCATTGTGAGATGGTCTTGAGTCTATGAGGGTCAGGGGCAAAACATAGGTGTTTGAATGTGAATGTATGTTTCCCATAGCCTCAGGTATTTTTGATTAAGGCTAAGTTTCCTGCTTACATCTCTAGCAGCCTGCTAGAGGGGCTGTCACTGGGAGTGGATCCTCATGTCTAGCCTTAAGGGGTATTTAGGTGTGGATCTTCATTTCAGCCCAAAGTTGTGTTGACAGCAGTTTGAGCTCTAGCTGTTTGCATTTGTGGTGCGGGCTGTCGGTGGTTTCTCTCTGCTCGGATGTATGGAAGTAAGTAGTTTCTTCCACCATTGGAGGAACTTTCCTTGGATCTGTAGGCCTGAAATAAACCCCTTTATCTAGTAAACTGTACATGGTTGGATGTTTATGCTGGCAACATGGAGCTAACTAAAACAGGTGCTTAAGAGATAGGTACGAGGATGAACTGCAATTTCAAGTCTCCCAAGTTGATACTCAGGCTAAATGTGATAACCACATTTTTTTGTCTACTGCACTTGGTTGACTCTTAGATGTATTCAACCACAGTACCAGCACTCAAGATGCTACGGCATGTGATCTTGAGTTCAAGAAAAGCCTTAGTTACATGGCAATACACTATCTTAAAAAAGTCAAAATGTAGAGGCTGGAGAGATGGCTAAGAAATTTGGGTACTTGCCTGCAAAGCCAAAGGACCCAGGTTCAATTCCACAGGACCTATATAAGCCATATGCACAACGTGGTGCATGCTTCTAGAGTTCATTTGCAGTGGCTGGAGGCCCTGGCATGCAAATTCTCTCTCACTCTCTTTCTACCTGTCTATTTCTGGATATCTCTCTCAAATAAATAAATAAAATGATTTAAAAAAAAAATCAAAAGGTAACCTGTAATTCATTTCCAAACTGTACCTCATCCTTACTCCCCATGTAATGACTTATTGCTTCAGATGAAAGTATTACCACTCACTAAATTATTTCAGCTAGAAAATTACAGGCATATCTATTTTTTCTTTTTATATTTGGCACATTTAGTTTATGAACTATTTTTAAGTTATTAAGGTTTTAAGGTATTAGCTCCAGTGTATTAAACAGAATATATCAATATATCAATATATCTTAATGTCTTACTCCTAAGTGCTTCCTGTTTAGTCTGAAAACTTTTGACCCCATCCTTAACTGCCCCACCATGACATTAATATCTTCTACCTGACTTACCTCCCACCACTTCACCTCCATACCGTGCAGATGGATGGTCCCTGTCCTCATAAAGCTTATATTTTTTGCTTTGTAGAAAAATAGGAAAAAAGTTAAAAACAAAATTATAATATCTGTGGTTTGTTGGTAAATGTTACACATAAAATGAAGTTTCTCAAAGAACAATAGGTAAAGGAATTTTGTCTTCTAATCATTTGTCTCATTTTATTTTTATACTTATCTTTATCATACCCTAAAACCTCTTCAAAGAGTTCTGCTTTTGGTAGCTGTGGTGGTTTGATTTGAGTGTCCCCCCCCCCCCACCATAAACTTAGTTGTTATGAATGCTAGGTTGCCAACTGATGTACATTTGGGAATTAATGCCTCCTGGAGTTACTGTATGGTTGGGGGTGGGCTTTTGAGTGTTATAGCCAGTTTCTCCTTGCCAGTGTTGGGCACACTCCCCTGTTGCTATTGTCCACCTTATGTTAGCCAGTGGATAATGACTACCCTCTGATCATGCCATTGTTTTTCCCTGCTATGATGGAGCTTCCCCTTGAGCCTATAAGCCAAAATAAACCTCTTCTTCCCAAAAGCTAGTCTTGGTCAGGTGATTTCTGCCAGCAATGTGAACCTGACTGCGACAGTAGCCTAATTTAAGCCAGGACCATTATTCTTCTCTTAGAATACAGAGACCTTAATGTTATTATTGGATAGCTGAATCTTGCCTTCACTTTGCTTTCTTATTTTGTCTAATCAGAAGAATAAATTATACTCTTCACTCTTGAAACCATGATGGCAATATTTTTTTATAAATTTTTTTAAAAGAAGAAAAATAAACCTGTGTGTGTGTGTGTGTGTGTGTGTTCTGTTAATCTAAAATCAATTTGAATTTAAATCCAGATTTTTTTAAACAATTTGAATTACTCATTCTTTTTACTCTCTGCCTCAGGGATCAGATTCTATATTGGTTTATTTTCAGTGACCAAAAATTTAGAGAAGTTGTCATATGGAATTTCCAAAATGACAGTTACAATAGAGCACAGGGATTATTTTAAAACTTGTCTTTTGGAATATATTTCAGGTACTTTCAAATAAATATATCATTTAGAGTTTGGGATGTGTGTGTGTTTAGATATTACTTTAGGCTTGGTAATCATCATTTAAATCACTGAAGGGCCATTTTAGCTCAAAAATACATTCTTTTTCACAGCTAACTTTCTGATATAACTTAATTTTAGTTCATATTAATTATAAAATTTATTGTTTTTGTTTGGGCTGTTTTTTCCATGCTTATAGCACCCCTTAATTATTTTTTATTACCTTCACCCATCACTGCCCTCATCTGCTGCCTCCCTCTTTACGATTTCTTTGAATAAGGAAATACTTTATTAATTCTTAGAAATTGTATATTATCTGCCTATCTTGTAAAAACAAGTAGAAACACTGCACTATTATATAGAATATACACACATATCTAAATAACTTAATCGTAATGCTTCCTGCTGAGAATGAAAGCTGTGTCCCCAAACTAGTGCCCCATCATCACTTAATGATGCACCTTTACATTCGGAGAATATTTACTTAGGTGACAGCTATAGACATAAATACCAATGTCAAACTAGATATTTTTTCAGTGGCCATCAAATCAAGGATATTACTTCTCCCAACATTGTCCTTTTCCCCCTTATTACAATTGACTCTTTCTACAGAATTACTTATATAGAAGCAATCCATAGAATATAGTCAGCCCAAACTGTACCTAGACCAGAAAGACACATGTACACACATGGACCCTGTCACTGAACATATGAAACCATGAACTGCCTTTGGAGTCTATAAGCAAGAAGATCGTTGCTAGATATGGACCCAGGAACGTAGACCCCCAAAACTATGAGTTGAAGTAAAGTCATTTTTTAATAGTTTACTTAGTGTATGGTATTTCAATATAGATAGCAGAAAATAGACTAATATAATAATATAGATGTAAATATGGAATGCTCCTCTCATAACAACACTCTGCAACTTCCTAGTTGAAATGCCTCTTCCCAGGGGATCAACTACACGTGAATCACTCTGCAGAACATAGGAAACTGTCATTTTAAGCTTCCCTTTTATGACCTCTTCTGACAGAGCACTTCACACACCATTTCACATTAACTAACATGATATTAAAGGCACAAGTCCTGAGTTTTGTAAAAAGCATATCAGAGGACATAACTTGTTACCAACACAATCACAGATGAAGTGGGAAAAATAACAGTATGACTGCATACAATTATCATCCTTTCCAACCCATAAGAGAATCTGGGTAAACTTTCCTAACATTTTATGTGATGTCCTTTGTAAACAAACAACAATCTCCAAAGTTCAATTTGAAAATTAGTTTTTTCAAGTATTAAGAAGAAAAAAAAAAACCTTCTTTACACAAAACAGTCTTTATCAGGTCTCTGTAAAATAGGAGTTGTCCAGTTAGGAAAGCAGAGAGAAGCAAAAGGAAGAAGGGAAATGAATGATGAAGGTGGGGAAGGACACAGACAGCAAGTTAAGGAAGGGATGAAGGAGGAAGAGGAAGAAGAGGAGACATGGGGCAGAGTAAGGCAATACCAAGAAGAATTAAGTGAGAAGCTTTGTGCCTTTTATATAACTAAGTATAACTTTCTAGTGCATGTTTCCAAATCCAAAATGGAGGAAGAAAAACTAATTTAAGAGACAAGGAATGTCTCCCTTGTGGACGTAACCAATGGGGTTTGGACCTCTCATCCTCTAACATATAAACATAACAGCCAACATCTGGCCTTTAGTATCATGAAGGTGGCTTCCTGTAATTCAGTGTAATTTATAGTCCTGCAGAATGTCCACACAGTAGACAGCACTAGTCTTGTCAACAGTGAGCTTAAAACTTTTCGAGCATGGGCCAGATTGTTCTCGATCCCCTTAAATAAGTACATTTTTAATGTGCAGTGCTGAAATTTCAACATCCATTCAAAGGCAGACAGGGAAAAAGAGAGAACAATTTATGTTTGATCATAAAAAATATATAATAGCTATTGAAAATAATGTGTTAGAATAAGAAACACTTAAATGATCACATTAACAAAGCACAATTAGAGCTCAGTTGGCCGCGAGTTTTCCCAAGAGGTTCATAAACCCACAGGCCAGTCTCTGAGTCAAGAACCAGACATGACAGAACCATCCTCATCACATCTCGGGAAACTTGACCAGAGAATGTCTTGGATCAGGTGGCATTTTATTTGTTTCTTGTCTTACTGCTCTTTTTAAAAAAATAATCACTTTCAGAAACTTATTATAAACAGTAATAAAACACGTATGGTTCATTAACTTAAAAATAAGGTGAAGGATTAGTATGCCATTTTCAGGGACAGAAGCTGACAGGGTGAAGAGAAGAAAAAGAGGTTGAAGACAGTGTATGGGTGAGTGATAGGTATCTTCATTGAATTGAGTAATAAAGTATATATAAGAAAATGATCATCTGCTTATGAAACAAAGGATAGGTTTGTGTATATGTGTATATACATTACATATGCACTTATAGATACTAGCTAATAAACACAGATTGTAGACAGAAAATGTATGTGGAAAAAAATAAGAAAGATTCTACCATTTACAAACACAATTTAGAACTCTCCTTCTCCATCTACCATTTAAGTAAGGCTTACCAGTGGTTCATTTGTTAAAAACAACTAGCAATTTTATTGGTTATAGCAGCTTATTAAATATAGGCATTAATAAATGCTTGCTGGTTTTAAAAGAGTGTATGGGAACTCAGTTATTTTATTTTAAACAAATTCTTTCATTGTGTTTATAGATATTTAAGGCATTATATCTCCATAGACATGTCTGCATGCAAATGTGTGTGCATGTAAGCTTACACACACACACACACACACATCACTGCTAAGGAAGGAAGAGTCTACCCTGCTACAGTTATAATTCAAATATCTTTAATAGGAATACATAAGAAATTTCCTCCCTCCCCCCACTTTTCATGTTTTTTTCTTCTTTTCAAGGTCCTGAGCATCCTTGAACCATAGCCTCAAACATGCTAGTTCAGTGATCTACTACTGAGCTACAAATTCAGGTCAACAGAATTCTGTTTTACTGAGCCGTATTTCCATCAGGATGTGTTACATGTTACATTAGCTCATTTATAAGATATCCTCTACCTGGGATCATACTGTTTTATGAGAGGTCAAAATTTCTTGATGAAACTAGAACCAAGTAGACTCTTGACATTTTTGTTGGATATTTTCAAATGCCACAAAACTTTTTTTTTTTGTTTTGAAAATGTAAGTTTCTGTCTACTTCAGTGGAACTTAATTTGCTCTCTGGTTTAATATATAAGTTAGAAATAATATGGAGATATAATTAATGTGATACAAAAAGAGTTTTAAAATATTCAAATTGGAAATGAAGAGAAAAATCCAGTAGACATAATATTGGAAAATCAAAAGAACATATGCAGAATCTCCGTGGATACATGCATTGATGATTTTTTTTCCATGCACTGAGAAAGCTTAGTCTATTATACACATGATGTGACAGCAACACAACAGGATGAATAAAAGTCGCAACTGGCTACAAAAGTATCTATGAGAAATGAATTCCAGGTTTGCTGGGGAGGACTCACTGAATGACTGTGCTATACAATTAGAATAGTTTATTATATAATCCAAAACTATGTCATTGCATACTATTCCATATTAACTGCCACCATTAAAGAGGTGACGGCACCTAGAATGGAAATAATCTCATTGCTAATACATTCAAATAATGCGTGGCTCTTATTGTCAGCTCATCTGTTGCTTTGCAGCAGTCAGAGCATTCATACGGGAGGATTTGCAGTCAAACTCACAGTGCCAGAAGTTAGCCAGTAATACATCAGCTACAGATTGAGATTGTTCAACCTACGATGTCAGCACTGCTCTTCCCAAGGGCTGGAAGCAGTGAGCGCCCACTTTCAGATGAGGATCTCTTCAAAGACAATGATATCTACTCTTCACCCCCACTAAATAACATCCAAGTATTGGCTGGACTTTCAATCCATTTCTTTGTAAAACAGCACCTGACAGAAAACTTGATATTGTGTCGGTTAGTGATCAGTAAACTCTTGGGCATGTCAGCAGCAGAACATTAAATTCATTGCAAGAATTTCTATGTTTTCAATAACTCTCCTTATCTCCCATCCCCGTCTCTCCCTTAATAGGTTATACAAAATCTGATATCAGCATGTATGTTGGCCTCAAAAATAATGAGCAGATGGAGATAAATTACAGGAAAAGCTAACGCTATAGTAAATATCACAATTTTGGTGGTATAGATGGGGCCATAGTAATATACTTAGAGAAAGTTATTCACACTCCATTTAATGGAGCCATGTTATTACTTAGGGACAAAATATGCAGATTATTTTCTGTAGCATTAGCTGAGTATTTATTTTTTGTTTATAGTTTTATGAGAGAGAGAGAGATAGACAGAGTTGGTGTGCCAGGGCCTCCAGCGCCACCTTGTGCACATGTTTGACCTTGTGCACTTGTGTCACCTTGTGCGTCTGCCTTATGTGTGATCTGGAGAGTCGAACATGGGTCTTTAGGTTTCACAGGGAAGTGCCTTAACCGCTGAGTCATCTCTCATCTCTCCAGCCAAAGTGTTTCGTTTTTGTTAAATATTTACTTGTAAGGAAAGAGGGAGGGAGGGGGGAGAAAGAGAGAGAGAGAGAGAGAGAGAGAGAGGGATGAGAATGTGCATGCTGAGGCCTACTGCCACTGCAAATGAACTCCAGGCATATGAGACAGTTTGTTTGTGCATCTGGCTTTATGTGGGTACTGGGAAATTGAACCCAGGTTATCAAGCTTTCCAAAAATGTACCTTAACCATTGAGTAATCACCCCAGCCCTGAGTATTTCTTCAATGTGATTATTTGGATGTTTTTTTGTAGGCAATTGAGCAGAGTTCCTCATGAGTGCTATGCATGTGTTCCCCCACCCCACCTGTATGCACTAACTCAATTTGATTTCTGTTCTTTAATTATTATTTATTTTTCATTTGCTTATGTGCATGGAGAGTGTGGGTATGGGTGTACTAGAGATCAAAACTAGGACCTCACAAAGCTACGTAGGCATTTGTACCATTAGCCACAAATCTATTCCCTCTAAATGTCTTCCTAAATTAACTTTTAAAGTTAGCTGTCCAAGTAATAGGTTTTTTTTCTTGTATTGTCATCCATATATGCCAGTATACTTTGCTTTTATTAATCATCCCCCCACCACACACACACATACACACACTGTTCTTCTCTGTCCTTCTTACTCTACTATTGCTGGTCCCTTCCCTTTCCTCAAAAAATCCCTTTTCTGCTTGTTTCCATGTCATATGTATTACATTACCACCTATTTTCTCTTCTGCTCTCCATTAATATATCTTCCTTCCTTCTCATAGACCCCTTTCTAGTTTTATTACACACACACACACACAAATCTAAGTTCTCTGCATGTGAGAAAACATTTGCTATTTTTCTTTCAGAGCTTTGCTTATTTAGCTTAACATAATCATTTCCAGTTCTACCTATTTTCTGGCACATGCCATGATTTCATTTTGCTTTAGGGCTGCATAGAATTCCATTGTGAATAAGGACCACATGTCTTTATCTGTTCATGTCTTCATGGATAGGTTTGTTTCATTTCCTAAACAGTGTTGAAGAGAAGATAATGAAGTCATTATCTTTTCATTGTTCATACTAGTGTACCTGTTTTCCCTATAGAGCTATATTTATATACCTTGATGGTCATAACACAATGACCCCAACAAGAGATGTAAATGGTAGAAGAGGAGATGAGATAAATGTGCAAAGCTAAAAGTGTAGTGAGGCTGGCTTCCCCACTACCAGGTATCACCTCTCTGCAATGCCTACCAGTGCTGGCAGTCACCCGAATTGAGCTATCACATGCCCACAGCCTCCGTAACTTAATGGCAAAGCGCCTATCAAAGAATCATTGACAAAATCACATTTCTATACTTGTGCTGGAGAGATGGCTTAACAGCTAAGGCACTGGCCTGTGAAACCTAAGGATTCAGGTTCAGTTCCCCAGGACCCATGTAAGCCAGGTGCACGAGGGGACCCATGCATGTAGAGTTCATTTGCAGGAGCTAGAGAATCTAGTGGGTACATTCTCTATTTGCCCTCTCTCTCTCTCTCTTAAAATAAATAAATAAATAAATATATTTTTTAAAATTTATACTTAGGAAGAGATATAATTTAAATTTCTAAGAAAAATACAGCTACAATGAACGTGGATGCAATTAGTGCATGTTGGATAATGTTCATAAAAAGTTACAACTTCGGGGCTGGAGAGATGGTTTAGCGGTTAAGCGCTTGCCTGTCAAGCCTGAGGACCCGGTTCGAGGCTTGATTCTCCAGGACCCACGTTAGCCAGATGCACAAGGGGGTGCACGCGTCTGGAGTTCGTTTGCAGGCTGGAGGCCCTGGCACGCCCATTCTCTCCCTGTCTATATCTACCTCTCTCTCTCTCTCTCTGTCCATTGCTTTCAAATAAATAAATAAAAATAAATAAAAAAAATTTTTAAAGTTACAACTTGAAGACAGATACCTTTAAAGCTCTCCTGTACCCAACCAGTGCCACCTTTGCAATCATAACTCTTTAGAATTAACAAGAAACTAAGATGTTGCTTAGTTCAGTGTTCTTATTTTCAGTTGAACTAAAAATGCTGTGAGTTGCCTTGTTAGAATATTACCTCATCTTTCCATGCTTCACTCATTAGTTTATCTAATATTCCAGTGTCTGGTTTTATACTAAAGGTATTACTAAGAAATGAAAATAGGTCTGGATAGATGGCTTAGCCATTAGGGTGTTTGCCTGCAAAACCTAAGGACCCAGGTTCAATTCCCTAGTACCCACATAAGCCAGATGCACAAGGTGTTGCATGTGTCTATAGTTCATTTACAGTGGCTAGAGGTCCTGGCATGCCCATTCTCTCTCACTTTCCTTCTCTCTCCTCTCTCTCTCTCTCTCTTTCTCTCTCTGTCTGTCTCACCTGCCTATATCTCTCTCCTGCAAATAAATAAATAAAATAAAATTTTAAACTAAAAAAAAAGAAAAATGAAAATAAAGAGGTCTAGAAATGATCCATAGGTGACAGAGATATAACAGCTTGTTTACAGGACTAAGTTGGAGAAACTGCAAAGAGCTAATGTTGCTACATAAAAAATAATTCTCATGTATCAAGAATATTGCCTGTTTCTTATACATTATACCAGACCAAGAGACTTGGTATATCAGAAATACGACAGGTTTTTTTTTTCCATATTTTCAACAATTTCTCAACCTTATGCTGTCAACATCATATAACACTTATGAGTCAACTAAAGCATTTCAATGAGTTGTTTTTCTCACCAACAAAATTATTTATGATGTTCTTCATTAAGGTATGCTTGTTTAATTGCCTGTTTAAACATTGAGAAAATTTATAGTTATTTTCTCCTACACATTTATAAGAAATGGTGATTATTGTTTTAGTCTTTTTCATTTGTTTTTCTTTTTATTTACTTATTTGAGAGCAACAGGCAGACAGAGAGAGAAAGAGACAGAGAGAGAGAGAGAGAGAGAGAGAGAGAGAGAGAGAGAGAGAATGGGCTCACCAGGGCCTCCAGCTACTGCAAATGAATTTCAGATGCATGAGCCCGCTTGTGCATCAGGGTTACATGGGTCTTGGGGAATTGAGGCTCGAACCTAGGTCCTTAGGCTTCAGAGGCAAGTGCTTAACCACCAAGCCATCTCTCCAGCCCTTGTTGAACATATGGCCATCCACCTACCTCTGCTTCCTATGTGCTGAGATTACAGCTAGCTTTATTATTCTAATATATATATTAGATAGAGATATCTATCTATCTATCTATCTATCTATCTATCTATCTATCTATCTATATACATAGAGAGAGAGAGAGAGAGAGAGAGAGAGAGGTTCTATCCTCTACATTTCCAGTGTAATATGGAAGATACAGGAAAGAAGATTTTGAGAATACTATGAGAAAACAATCTGTGACAAGAGAGAAGTCAAGGAGAAAGGAGATAGGTCACAATGGACAACTACAGCGTCCACTACACAGCCAGCCCAGCTGGGCTCTGAGGACTCCCTTGGCCTGTCTTCATTATGGAACTAATGTAGGTTTGTGAGTTTCTTACTCTTAGTTTCTCCTGACTTTTCCTGATTTGTTTCATCTTTGGCATCAAAGCACTTTCTTCTCCCCTTTTGTCTCCATTATGACGAGGTTCTGTAGTATATCACAGGTAGGAATGTTTTAATAAATGACATAGCCTCATTTTTATCTGAGTCTGAATTTATATAATCTGAAATTATATTATATACTTGGTGATATCAAAACCATTTTGGAATTCCATTATTAATATATCACTATGGGTGTATCCAGCCATATGCCTCTTATCTATAACAACTGAAATACCTTTCAGAGATTTTTATTTTATTTTTTTTTTAGGCAAGTCCAACAGAGTGTCTTTTTTTAATGAGTGAGTGTGAGAGAGAGAATTGGCATGTCTGGACCTCCAGCCACTGCAATTGAACTACAGACATTTGTGCCCCCTTGTGTGCATGTGTGACCTTGCATGCTGGCGTCACAGTGCATCTGGTTGACGTGGGGTCTGAAGAGAAGAACATGAGTCCTTAGGCTTAACAGGCAAGCACCTTAACCTCTGAGCCATCTCTCTAGGCCGAGATTTTAATTTTTTATTGCATATCCCATATAATGTTACTATATTTCATTGATGTCACACTTACACATCCATTAAGGGTAAACATTACATTTTACACTGCTGAACTTGGAATTACCAGGAAATTCTTATTGCTTTTCCTCTCTCCCATCTCCCCCGTTCTTTCTCCTGGGTTCTCTTGTTCTCTCTGGCTCACCGTACCCCTGTTCCTTCTCTCCGTCCCTTCTTTACTCCTCACCTTCCCTCTTCCTTTAATTATTGAGCTGCCTCTATGTCTGTTACATGTCATTGGATTTATTTTTTCTTTGTGACTTCTCATAATCTGCTTGGCCAATTTTTATCCTTTTAATCACTACCCATCTCATGTCAACCTGTCACACTTTGGTTATTTTTCACTGAAGTTCATATGCAATTCCACCTCCTCTATTGAATGTCCCGTGGGAAGAAACTGGACATCTTTATTTCAAGCACATATAATGAACCAGAATCTTCTGATAAAGCATGCATACAAACAAATACACAACTCTCTGCCCCATCAGCATAGAGCAAAGCACATGTAAACCTGGGAGAGGAACATACTCTGAAATTCCTAAGAAGCCACTCTGACAACACTTACTTTTCCCAATGATGATAAATGACAAATAATTCGTAAAAACATAAAATGACATTGTCCAGTCAAATACTCCTAAATCTAATATATTTATCAAACATATTTGCAACTCTGAAACATATGCATAAGTCTTTCAGTATGTATCTACGTAGCCCCTTCAACTTCATTTATCTCTTAACAGTCCCTGCAGAAGAGGCAATTTCTTGGGAAAGTTTTTGCAGCATTAGGTCTACCATAGAATTTTTACTTTCCTGAGAAAGATTTTCACCCTCTAGGCACTCAAACTAGCACCTTGCACCAGTGCTAATCTCACTTAATTATCCTTTTCTGTAAAAGGTCACAGCTGTTTTTATGTCACATTTTGCTAGGGGCACATTTTTATATGTTTAATTTGATACAGCATAACAAATATATGACTGTTTAGAGAACTTTGCCAAGTCCATTCTCAAACAAGGATTATTTATTGTTGCTATTATTAAAATTGGGGGAAGTGATGTGTAGGAACCATGCAATGCTTGCCTTTTGTGCTATTTTCCCTTTGTTTCCAATAGGCTTCCTTCACAAAGGGTGCAGAGCAGGTGAAAAGGGACCTAAGCAGTATTAGGACTGAAGAGCTTCAAATACAGAACAGAGATTCAAGAAGGAGTCAGGACCAGTGTCTTATGAATCTCCACAATGGACTCTGCTAAGCTGACAGCATCTCATCACTGGCCCTGCATGAGAAATACCAGGAAGCAGACAGAACGTGCTTCCAAGGCACATGCAGTTCAGGAAAAATAATGTTAAAGACAATCATTCAAAAGCTTTCCCAGGACTATCTGCTTTAAATCATCATGGACTCCTCCTAATGAAGTAGATATGTAATGCTATTATGTCATTTTTATTTATGAGGAAACTGAAAAGGTCAAAGTAGTTTGTCTAAGGTTACATACATAGGTTGCTTCAGAGACAAAATTCAGATGCAGACAGGGAGGCTCCAGAGCCCAAGCCATTAGCCACAAACCATCCCGGTCAATGCCAGAGATGATGGTTTGTTTAGATCGCTTAGAGTCTGTTAATAACGACGTGTAGAAATCTGCAGGCTACCTAAACCCAACTGTCTTCGTATGCTGTTACAATGAAGGCACCCATGTTTTGGGAGGAATCGAGGAGTTCTAGTAACCCTCATGTCTGTCCCTCAACCCACAGGAAATTATCATTTGAGAATTCACTTGTTTGTACTTATATTACCAATCCCATCCCCAAGCAGTCCTTTCTAAAGTACATGCAGTATTGTAGAGGACTACATGTTCAGGATGGGGTTAAGGTGACTATCAGAGACTAGGAAACAAAAAAACACAGCAAAAGATATTGCTAGCAAAAGACAACCAGTATTAGTCCACTGAGCCTGAGCTGCCTCTCCAACCTTTCATCCTGGGTCATCCGTGCTATAGTCTATTTGTCACTTCATGCTGTTAGTCATGACAGAGAACCGTTTGGGGCAGTACTGGCTATGAATTCGGTGTATATTGGATTCTTGCTACGACTTTGTACATGAGAGATGGTTGCTGGTGTTTATATGGTCCGCATAAGCTCGCGTGCTTCTATAGTTATTCCCCAGCTGGTGGAGCTGTTTCAGAGGGCTGTGGAATGTCCAGGGCTGGAGACTTACTGGAGAAAGCAGGTTACTGGGGGCTGGAGCATTGAGACTTAATAGCACAGTCTCACACCCTGACTGACCTTGCACTGTGACCAGATGGAGTCCCGCTCCTTCTGCCACATCATGATGGGCCTTGCCACTTGGAATGTGAGCAGAAAGCAGCCCTTCCTTTTTCAATAGGCTTCTTGTCATGCATGGAATCACAGCAGTGATGAGTACACTAATAAACTGTTGCAGTTATTGTTCAAATAGAAAGACCCAGGGGCCAGTGAGCCTCAAGTCTTAATGGCTACGTACACCAGAATTCACTTCTCTAGGCAAAGATAACATCATCTCACTGATTACACACAGACGTGGTAAAACCAGACACCTGTCCATGTTAGTACATTACTTGTCCCATTCTGTATTTCTCATGACAAGAGACACGTCAGTTTCCTTGCACTTCCACCTTACATTTCAAACCCAGTCAAAGAAATTATTAAGACCACCTTTTTCATAAGCGTAAAAACATTTTATTGACAACCTCCATACATATAGATAATATCTCATGATCCTAATCCCTTCTCCCATCCTTTATTCTCCTTCAGCTAATCCTATCCACTGAATCTCTTCTTTCCAACCAGTCTTTTTCTTTCCATCCATTTTGGTGTCATCATTTGGAAGACATGCTTAGCATGCACTGGTTCAAGAGGCAAAACTTTGTTTTGCTGTAATGATAGCACATATGTACGTGTCCTTATGGTGCAAGACACCCGTAATACACATGGGAGTTCACTTTGTGTCCTAGTTCCAAAGATGGAAGGTGAGGCTGCAGAGTCAATTCTGTGGGAAGGAAAACTGTGCTGATCATCTGAAAGTGCATGCCCTGCCCTCCACTGCCTACTTGTATATCCAGTGCTCATTGGAGATAGTGAGTGTCCTAACTAGGGCTCTGTGACTGTTTCCCCACCAATATCTCTGACAGCTTCATTATTATACTTCCTGGTTGCCACTTCTGCCACTGTGACAGAGTCGATTAGCTCTTCTTAGAACTAAGAACCCCTAACCCCACAATCCTTGGATGGCCTGTTTTCTTCCACGGTTGAGTACTGCGTTTCACATTTTCTGTTCCTGAAATAAATCGACTCACAAAAATTTCCTCTTCAATGATTATAAATAGTCTTTGTAGGCCTGAAGTCGTAAGTGGGCCCCATAATGTTTACTTCAGTTAACTGAAAACTTCCGTGTGTCAAGATTTAAAATATGATATGCAGAAAACAGCATGTGAGTTAACTCAAAGAGGATTCAAACTCCTAACAGAGCCCACACCGTTACATGTAGGAGCACAAATTAGAGAGTCATTTCAGGAGGTCATGTCCTGAGAAAGGACCTGTCCTTCTCCATCACCCAAGGAGAGTGCTGAACATTGGCCCAGTTTTGGAGTTCCACACTTCACTGTGCTCATTCTGATCCTCAGTGGGAAGTCACTTCAAGAAAGGCTAATGCAGTCATAGTTAGCGAATTCTTATGATGCTGTGATGTGCCTGTGTAATGCTTACGGGTGGGATCATGAGTGCCCCAAATGGACTAGAAAAGGCAAAAGTTCGAAAAGCTTCAAGTGTGAAACATGATTCCAATAAAATCAAGTGTCGGAAGGCAGAAAGGCAAAATAATTCTCAGATTATATTTGTGCAGAAGGGATTATTGTGTAATGCATATGATGAAGATGCTTAGACATGCCTAGGTTGAAATTCCAAATGAGGACATTAGGCCCCAGTTGTGGCTTCATGTGCCATGACTGGAGGATCTGGGTAAGAGGTCACTGAGGGGGGAAGGCTGACATGGGGGCCACTAAAACCCAAGCTGCTCACTGGCAGACGAGGAGATCCTGTGAAACGGAAGAGCTTGTCACTTCCCACAAAGCTCCAACACCAGCTTCTTGCTTAGTCCTGAGCCAGCTACCTCTTTTGGCAACAGTTTGTCAAAAATGAAAAATGTATTTTCAATCCTAACATTCTACATTTTAACCCAAAGCTTGCACTTACATGATGCAATCTACAGCATGTCAGAAAAATAAATGACCCTTGAATGACCACAAAGACCCTAAAACTGAGAAGGGACTAGCGGGAGAGTTAGTCCTATCCAGAAAGAAAGATCGGTGTAACTGTGAAGTCATTAGGAGGAATCATGAATCAGTAGTGATGTGATCATGGAACCAGGATGTAGCCAGCTAGGGAAAGCAACACAGAAACAGGGGTTCTGAGCACACTCCAGGGTGTTGAGCTGTTCCAGCACTAACACCTGGGGACAGAGCATACTGGAAGCTTTAGCTTTGATGAGGTTTCTTTAAAAATATAACACATTAGGAAGGAATTATGAAAAAAAGTCAGGATTTGTTATATTGACATTCATTTATACACTTTAAGTGACAGAAATATCTTCAACCAAACATCCACTGGAAATGTCAAATAAAACATGGCAGTTCAAAGAATAATGCAGGTTAGCAACATTTGGGATGATTTCGAGTGAAGTTTCTTTGCTTCTCTGAGCATGCCAAGAGGAAAAAGAAAGAAATCATGTGTTTTTGTACTTGTCATTAAGTACTATACACAGTAGTTAAGTATTAATAAATAAGTAGTTAACATTTATGCAATGATTCATTTCTGTTAAAATATGTATCAGCTGCTCATTTATTATTTACCATTGCCTCCACAACAGAAAATGAAAGTGGCCAGATTTGCCATTGTTTTTTAAATATTAGTTTGATTTTCACTACCAAGATCATAAATAAACGATTATCTTCTGCATAGGAAAAAAAATCATGATGATGGATGAACATTGGCCCAGGCTTCTGGAACACTCCTCACGAGTGAAGTCTCAAACAGCAGCTTTTAGGCTTAGAAAAGCTGGGACCTGGGCTGGAGAGATGGCTTAGCGGTTAAGCACTTGCCTGTGAAGCCTGAGGACCCTGGTTCGAGGCTCGATTCCCCAGGACTCACGTAAGCCAGATGCACAGGGTGATGCATGCATCTGGAATTTGTTTGCAGTGGCTGAAGGCCCTGGTGCGCCCATTCTCCCTCTCTCTCTGTCTGCCTCTTTATCTCTCTGTCTGTCACTCTCAAATAAATAAATTAATTTAAAACAAAAAAGGAAAGCTGGGACCATCACGTGCTGCCTGGCAGTGAGATCACATCAAGAGCGAGCTCCTAATAGCTCACTTTCTTCTGCTCCTTGGCATGCATAAGCACTTGTACCATTGACCATTTTACTGGTGTTGTCTTACTGCACAACAGTCAGGAACTTGGCCATGCTATCAGTTGCTCAAATTCATTCCTGAAAACAAGAAGAGTATTACTAAATGCCCTTGTGAAATTCAGACTTCTTGGTGTTTGGAGATATCAAGAGATTTAAGTCATTCTTCATCATTAAATTGTTGTTGATTTAATATGTCAAGAGTCCACAACGTTTAGACGGGGCCTGAAGATGATGGGACTTTTTATTGCTAATAATGACGATTCCCATGACACTTTGATACTTTGTCTTCTACCTGGCTCAGGATGGTAGCAAGGTACTTCAAACATCATCAAAGTACGAAGTGTCATCACTGGACATTCAAGACCTATAACCCTGTGGAGGCAGACAGTCCACTTTTCAGTGAAGATTGGATCTCCTGACCCTCTGAATCTTTTGCTGGCAAGAACCTGTCTTATGCCCTATTCCCGAGGGAGTGCTTCCTCCTCTGGTTTTTAGCTTCAGAGGAACTTGGACAAAATCACTTACGTGCATTTACGGTTAATACCTCCACATGTAAAACAGAGGTAATAATGAGACCCACGGGCATTAACTGAAAGGGTTTTGTAAACCATAAATGGCCATATCAAGGAATGTTGATTTAGTAAGACCCTGGAGTAAGTCTACATGGAGTCAATTATGAAGCTTGAGATCTGCAGAGAGTCGCCCACGCCGCCCTGTCACCCACTCTCCATTCTGGGGGGGAAGCAGGGTTCAGGGTGCCGCTGTTCTTAGATCATGGCAAAGACCCTTTGTCAGCTGCCAAGTTCAGCTGGCAAGTGAGTAATTCAGCTTTCCTCTCCCACGCTTTGAACTTCTCCAGCCTTTGGATGAATGTCTCAGAAAGTGGAGTCCTAGAGCCCAGCTGCTGAAGATGGCAAGCGATTGCATTTGCAAATCAAGGACATGCTTCTTAGGATGACACTCAGGGAGTGCCGCCCCGCCTCCACCTGCCTTTGCTCAGCTTCTGTCTCCCTAGGGACTCATGGTGGTGCGAGATCTCCTTCTTCCACTGTTTCCTGCTAAATGTTTTTTTTTCTTTTTTTCTCCACCACCTGTCCCTGTCCTTCCCATCAATTATTAATCAAGTATCCATGAATATGCATAATATCTTGTCTCTTGGTTTTATTAAGTTTAAAAAAAATAAAAGAACATGTTCCGTGTCAAAGTAGAGAAAGGTGGTGAAAGAGGAAATAAAATTTGAGAGCTTTTTTTGTTTTTCTTTCCCCCTTTTCATAGCCCACAGGTAGATCAAAATAATGAGGCCACTGGTTATTCAAGTTCTTTTGGTATATTTAATTTCAAACGCGTTTCTAAAGTAATATTTCAAAAGGTTTCCAGTCCAGGAAATACAGCATTCTGTAATTCCTTTTTGGATGGACAGGTTTTCTGGTGACTTAGAAGGGGTATACTGGCTAGGATATGACTGGGCAGGCTACTCTGACATCATTGTACAAAGAAGCCTTCTACTTACAATAGCTTCTCTCAGAGATTGGCTATGGGAACATCATACACTAGGGTGGGGCTGGTGACGGGCGCGTCCGTGGGCCCCAGAGCCCATTCCTTTCTGCTCTGTGAGGGTGCTAGATTCCATCCTCCGCGGTCCTTATGCTTTGACCAACTTTTCTAAAGGGAAATGATGTCTTCGATAACCTACAATGAAGCACAAACCTGTGGCCGCTATGCCAGTTTTTATCTCATCAGGTAAACTTTCTGCGATCATTGTGTCTCAAGGGGACACAGCTACCCTGTTGGTAAGGTTGTTTAATGCCTGTCATTGTAACCCTTCTTGAGATAGGTAATGATTTCTTTGTTATGTCTCTTCTACACCTTAAAAGTGCTTAAAAGAAATAGGTTTTGCATAAATGGATGAATAAAAGGCTGATTTCTTTTTTAAAAAATGTGATATTCTTATTCCTAACATGAACTTCACAGACAAAATACCTGTGCACCCAAGCAAACTAATCATAATGAAACCAAGAGCTTCCTCTATGTTTCACTGAACATTCTTGTACTTTTTCTTGTATTTTCCCTGTGGCTTAAGAAGGTCATATGATCTGGGTGCATCTGCATTCTCAATATATTTTTTATTAAAAATTATATATTCCAATAAAAATACTTAGAAACAGCATTGTATGGTGTTCTTTCAGTTGCCTATTTGCTTTTACTAGTACAATAGCCATATATATTTATTTATTGTGCCAAAAGCACAGTGGGACATCATTGTGGTTTGTGTGTCCTGCTCTTTATTCAGGCCAGAAAATGCCTTGCTTCCACACATCTTCCTGTTTTCCTGAGGGTCATGTCTAGTTATCTATAACACTTAGCATCTGTAAGACTAAGTATTTTTAAACATAAGAGTGCCAAGCTAAATTCCAAATTAATCAAAAAATTTAATTCAATGAGTAAGACTCAAAAATAGAGACATATTATTTCCTTACACAAAATGCTAATTTTTTGTTTGTCATTAAACTTAATGTCAAATCAATGTTGTATTTTAGCCTAGAAATTTCTTCTTTGTTCCCTCTATTTTTGAGGAATCACAAATTTAACCTATAGAATAGTATTTGACTAATATGTTATTGAAAAATCTAATTTTATAGAGCGCCATTTAAACAGAAATGTCAATTTTCAGTAATAAGGGTCACTATAATAATGTTTAATGCCTCGGTGACTTTTTACCAGCTAAAATGCCCTTTAAACATATACGCTTCCTTCATTTCAAGTTCGGGAAGGGATCATTACACTTTGATGATCCCTCCATCCCACTAGACGTTGTAGTTAAACTTCCTTGTTTAGTAGCCTGGTTAATTTGTCACAGCTTTCTTGGCCTTCTGGTACTTGTTTAGTGACTGGCTGTTTGGAATGCAAACAACAGTGGCTACCAACCTCCAGGTTACGTGCGGCGGCTGGAGTATGAGCCTTGGATCTCAGAAAACTAGCAGTCTGTATAGATGAAGATTTACCCTATCAAATAAAATATCCACAGGAGTGGTGTGCAGGAAGGGCTGGACTGGACCTAGGGAAAGAGAGTTTCTTTGGACTGTAGTGATCAAGGTGACTAAGAAGACAAGTGCTCAGGGAACGAGGAGGGATTTCAGGAGGCTTAATCACACAGCTTGGACAGCACCCATATGCAGGCAAATAAGAAAGCTTCCCATCGACGTTCTGCCTTTCTGGTTCTTGTGTCTACCATTAGGGACCAAAATTACTAAGAGAAGAAGTGCAGGGAATGAGTAGCAGACAATCACAAATTGAGATCTTGGTGGCTAGAAAGTAAGTCATCACACACATATATATATATATATATATATATATATATATATATATATATATGTTTGTATATATATGTGTGTGTGTGTGTGTTCTTCCAGACAACAACTCGCAGGCCAAAACTGACTCAAGTATTATTGGTATAATACAATGCCATTTCATTTTTAAGAACAAGTATTTTTTCACCTATGACTGTTGTCCTAACCCTCCATGAGTGCATAGGTAGGTATACGTGCGTAAAATAATTCTACTTCACAACCACACATGTACATAAGCAGACATTTCAGGAAGTAAATTGCTTTAGGTAATGAGAATTTTTTTAAAAAATAAATCAAACATGGGAATGAATCATTGCCAAGTGCTTGGGGATTATTGCATACACACAGAGCTGCTCTGACCCTGAGTCTGAGATTTGTCACCAGCAATGGAAATGGGTCTGAAAGCAGGAAGGCGGCCCGGCCACATGGAGCACCATGAGGAATGAGGCAAAAGGGCTTTGAACATGCAGTTGCCCAAAGCACTCAAGAGAAATGATTTTTCAATCTGACATAATGGAAGTCCCTAGAGAGATCCATTTTTCATCCTGACATGACTAAGATAACAAGTCAAAAGTTAAAATACGTAATATGAGTCCCAACACAAAGAACACTATTTTTATTTTAGAACTGGCAAAGTACACCCTATTCCAGGTTGACTTAAATGGGCATTCTTTTCCTCACAGAAGCAGCCTACTGACGACAGCTTCAGAAACGTTTTTCAAAGGACAAGTCATTGAAAAAAGAATAAGAAAAAAAATGTTCAAAATGAAACTTGAGACTTTTTGGATTCTTAGAGATAATCCTTCCCTTTGAGAAAGTATTTTTCATAAAAATAAATGATTGAAATAATTTAGCAAAAATCCAAAACTTTCATGAGGTGATAGGACGAACCTTAGACTAGAGATATGTTTCTAATTTTATGTTCTTTATCTGGACCAGCAGATGAAGGCACTGAAATTGATGTCAGTTTAGTAATGTCATAGTAGACCACACTTAGATACAATTTAATTTTGATAGTTATGAACCATATATAAGAAATACTACATAAAATGTGGTCATGAGACATAATTTATGTTATTTTATCAAGAACAACATAGAAAGGTATTGTATTGGAAATGTACAAAGGAAAAATTGTTCTAAATATGAGCATAAAATGTGTATGTTCACTAGAGGGTGTTTAAAAGACATTTTAACAAAGCCAACAATCCTACCTTGAGGTCTAGATTTCAGCCAGATGTATGCAACTTATTGTGCATGACGTAGAAGAATGTCATATCACAAATTCTGGTTGAGGGCTTCCCCTCCTAGCCAAATTAGTTCTTTTGTTCATTTGTTTTGGTTTTTTGAGGTAGGGTCTCACTCTAGCCCAGGCTGACCCAGAATTCACTATGGAGTCTCAGGGTGGCCTCACAGCAATCCTCCTACCTCTGCCTCCCGAGTGCTGGGATTAAAGGCATGCGCCACCATGCCTGGCGCTCAAAGTAGTTTTGTGAATGGTAATCGAATAAATATTGTCAAAAATCCCTTCAAAAAGCAATATTATCTGGGTGAGGTGACACACACCTTTAATTACAGCATTCTGAGATGCAGGAATAGAAGGACTTCAGAGCTTGTGATCACCCTGAGATGACATAGTGAATTCCGGGTCAGTCTGGGCTAGGGCAAGACCTTACTTCCAAAGAGAGAGGAAAAAAATTATGGGCAAAATTATTAGAAATCATGTGACAGGCCAGGACAAACAGCAATCTAAGAGTAGCCTGATGAGGCAGTACCAATTCTAGATGCTTTTGTTTTCACCTTTTGGGGGGACTCAACTCATATTGCAATGAAACTCTTAAACTTGCTACCAATCTTGTAACTCCTGGAAAAGTCCTTCAGCTGACTTTGTTTTAATCTAGATGGTGACAGATGCCCTCTAGCACATACCAACACCAGCATTCTGTTCCTGTTCTTTTGAAGTGTCTTCTCTGCTGTGAGTTCTACTCGCCAGCCACATCTGCCATTAAGATCCAAAACGGGGGCTGAAGAATGGCTTAGCAGTTAAGGTACTTGTTTGTAAAGCCAAAGGACCCAGGTTTGAATACCCAAGACCCACGTAAGCCAGATGCACAAGGTGGTGCATGTATCTGGAGTTCGTATGCAGGGCTAGAGGCCCTGGCTTGCCCATTCTCTCCCACATGCACGTGTGTGGTCTATCTGCTTCTTTCTTTCTCTTTCTTTCTTTCTTTCTTTCTTTCTTTCTTTCTTTCTTTCTTTCTTTCTTTCTCTCCCTCTCTCCTTCTCAAATAAGTAAAACAAAATATTTTGATTTTTATTATTTATTTATTTATTTATTTATTTATTTATTTGAGAGTGACAGACAGACAGAGAGAAAGAGGCAGATAGAGATAGATAGAGAATTTTCACGCCAGGGCCTGCCTCCAGCCACTGCAAACGAACTCCAGACGTGTGCACCCCCTTGTGCATCTGGCTAACGTGGGTCCTGGGGAGTTGAGCCTCGAACTGAGGTCCTTAGGCTTCACAGGCAAGTGCTTAACCGCTAAGCAATCTCTCCAGCCCAAAACAAAATATTTTGAAATCCAACATGGCATCTCTATACCATCCAAAATAATTTCTTTTATTCTTTTCTTTTCTTCCTTTCCTTCCTTCCTTCCTTCCTTCCTTCCTTCCTTCCTTCCTTCCTTCCTTCCTTTCTTTCTTTCTCTTCGTTTGTGGCTCATGTGCTACAGGATTGCTTCTGTTCCCTCCTCTCTATTTTTGCATCTGCTATGTTTACCCGTGTGGGCTCTTTTTCCCTTTTCAGCTCTGTGATGCCTTCCTTCCCACATAGAACACAGATTTATGCTCAGGTCAACAACAAAACCTTGTACTATTTACGATGTACTATTCTAGCTGCTCCCTATTTTTATCTTTCCAATGTTCCTTCACTTTTATGGATAAAAATATTGCACAATGTTTTATGTGGTATTTATGCTTCTTTTGTTGAATGCCTATACCTCTGCAAATCTGCAAACCACTTCCTTCTGTCACTTATGCATTTCTTTTGCCTGGCACTAAATGATGATAGCTACATTACACTATCGTTTATTTACTATCAGCTTACACAACCATCTTTATTATTGCCATATTTGCTCAAGCATAGGATGTCTATTCATATTTTGTTGATGAACCATTCCATCACCATTCTATTAGTGACATTTTAAAATTATTTTTCACTTTATGTCATTTTCAAACACAGAGAAAGATGGAGAGAAGGGGCACACAGAGTAAATGGTCATGCAAGGGTCTCTACCCACTGCAGGGAGCACTAGACACATGTGCCTCTTTGTGTGTTTGGCTTTATGTGAGTACAGGGGAATCAAACTCAGGTCATTGGGGTTTGCAAGTACAGCACCTTAACTGCTGAGTCATCTCTCCAGTCCCAATTAGTGACATTTTTAATAAGATAAAGCACCAGGTTTCCTTTCTAGCTTAGATCACTAATAGTATAAAATTTCTCTTCAGGAGTCAGTTCTGTAGTGCCTGGCTACACTGTCACTAGACCTTCATCCAGTGCCAACATCTCTCTCAAGAGCCTGTCCATCCTTACTATTGAAGGACCACCCTGGGAAGGAAGAGCTTGTAGAACTTCAGAGTGTGGATTGACCCAGGATTTCGGAATGGAATGGGTCAGGACAACAAGGAGTACTCTCCTTTCATCACCCATCTGCACATGAGCAGGTCTTGTCACGTCCATGATGTGAGGGATATGGCTAAGTCTAGTTTCTACTAGCTTGACAAGGGACAGAATGAAACAGAGACTCTTCTCTCCACTCTGATCAAGAGGGAACTTTTCTTTCTTCCTCTGCAAGGTACTCTGACTCAACGAACAAACAGATAGAAATAATTTCCAAATATGTCCTAAGATATAGACCCTAAAAGGCAAATAGCCAGAAGAGTTGATTAATTCGCAACTGACCAATGGTTTCAGTTTCATCAAAATGGATATAATTATGGGACTTCGTCACCTTTCCAATACAAGGCAATGAGCGCATTTGAGGTCCAAGAATCACTTTATCTTTACCCTGGTGACCTACTAAGACTCAGGATGAAAGATGTCTAATAAACATAATCTGTACGCCTTTCCTCCCACTGACTGACTCCTCACTGCCACCTTTTCCTGCCTCACTTGCCAAACATGCAATGCTTCTCAGGAGCCAGGAATCCTGCATGACCTCTGTGTCACATAACCATCAACCTGATAACACCACAGGCCACTGCTACTTAAGAAAATAGAGTACGGTAGACAGTTTGACTTCTGTTTAGAGTTTTTTGTTTCCCGAATTTCCCCCTTTATGATAATTTCCTTTTGCATTTCTAAGACATCAGCTTAGTATGCTCTGATCCTTCCCTATGTAAGCATACCTCTGAGTTGTTATCACTGCAAGGCTGCCACCATATAGTGTGGACGAGAGCTGAGAGCTTTTTGAACATGAGTATTGCCTTAAATAGGTGAAAATGCCCATCCCTGACCATTTTTAAAGTCACAATACTGAAAGATCACCACTCTATTAAACACACTCTACAAAGCTTCAGACCTATGTTATGGATACTTAATATACAATTTCAAACAGTTGTTACATCAATTTGTCAGTTCTTATATCCAGGACAGCACAGCTTCTGCTCATGCCAAACCAAATTTTGTTTATTTCTAGTCAAAGGTAAATATGCAAATCACCGAATTTCAGGACTACCAGAAGACTGAGAGTAAATCTTTCTCGATAAATGAAGAAAATGAGGCCTAGTACATTGACATTTTAACAATATTTACTAGGAACAGTTGTGATGCAGTTTTTTTTTTTTGTTTGTTTGTTTGTTGGTTTTTGTTTTTCAAAGTAGGGTCTCACTCTAGTCCAGGCAAGCTGACCTGGAATTCACTATGTTTTTTTCTTTCTGAGTGACTCACCAGTGTCATATCTGTTAATATGCCCTACTCTTATTATGTTTGTCATATCTACTAGATAACTTTGAGTTTTATGTTTGTATAAGGATATTATTTTGGAGTCACCCAGTGAAGCTCTGGTGGTCTAACTTAGCCTATTTCTACATTACCCATTTAATCCACATGTTAGAACAGAGATACTCCTGGGGCCTCAAATCACCCTCAGTACTCCCATGATCCTTCCTGACTCTGTAATGCGCCTCCTCTCATACAATAAGGCCCACAATTTGTTTTTTAGAAACCACTTAATTCTTCAGAGTCAAGGATCACTACCAGGCCCAACCCTAACATGGGAAACTATTTCCATTCGGCCATGGCTCACAGCCAGTGTGTCTCTCTAACTAGTTTATCAGGCAGTTCTTTCCTAAAGTCTTTTTTCTGGATCTGCAAGCCATTTATCAGGTGTGCTCGCCTGTTGCAGCTCTTGCCTGTCACTAGGGCCTTGATTTCAGATTCTTCCTTGTTTCCCTGTGGTTTTATAGCCTTATAGCTTTCAAAGTACATAAGAGACCAACAGAAAAGAAAAATGATAACTTATATTGCCCCCTTTCAGTCCTAATTCTTCCTAAATCCTCTTATTTATTTATGTATTTACCAGGAGAGAGAAAGAGAGAGAAGGGGAGGTAGGGTGTGTGTGTGTGTGTGTGTGTGTGTGTGGTGTGTGAGAGAGAGAGAGAGAGAGAGAGAGAGAGAGAATGAGAGAGAATATGGGTATGCCAGGACCTCCAGACACTGCAAACAAACTACAGATGCATACAGCACTTTGTGCATTTGGCTTTATTTGGGTACTGGGGAATCAAACCCAGGTCATTAGGCTTTTCAGGCAAGTGGCTTAATCACTGAGGCCACTCTCCAGCCCTCTAGCTCCTTTTATATGATTTATAAACACAATTTTACTGTCTGTCCTACATGGCTTTCAGGACGTGATAACTCTGATAACAATTTCACATTTAATAATTTCAATCACTATCACCAACGTTAAATCAAGCTACAGAAATATTAAGGCATATGGCCCAGAATTAAATGCTTTTATTCCAAATTCTGTTACAGTCTCATTAGCTACTAGCTTCTAAAGGGTCATTTAGTTCTCCTTCCAGAATTTTATTACTTGAAAAAAATCTAAGAATAACCTCTTTTCCTAGGATTATTGTGACAATAATGCATGCAAAGTGCCAACACAGCCCTTATCCCACATATACTAATAAATTTTAAAAAAAGCTATTCTACAATAGTCAAATGAACATTTGAAGCACTATGCAAAATATATTAACATGTGTCATTATAATTCATATTTATTGGTATATAATATCTCACTATGAGGATTTAAGTCAACTGGACTTTAAATGGTAGTAAGGGTGACTTCTCCCTGTTAGTAGTGATAGTTCCACTCATGACTAACAGGAAATTCGTGGGATAATAATAAACCAGGGAGCACAGTGTATGAGAAGAACTCACTGTTCCAATGTATACCTTCATGCACAGTGATCCAGCAAAGGGGGCTTTCCCTACTCTTCTCAATTTTTTTTTATAAAGAAAGTTTACTATTAGCATATTTTTAAAAGTCATTCTGCTTTGTGGTCTTTTAAAAATAATACTTTTTAAAATTTATTATTTGTAAGCAGAGAAAAATAGAGAAAGAGAGACACACAGAGAGAATTGGTGCCCTAGGGCATACAGCCACTGTAAAAGAAATTCCAGATGCATGTGACATTCTGTGCATCTGGTTTTATGTGCATACTGGGGAATTGAACCCAGGTCATTAGTGCCTCAGCCACTGAGCTATCTCTCTAGCCTCTATGTGGCCTTTTAGTAGTCTGTTGACAAATTAGTGAAATCATTGTTATCTGACAGGATGTGAAAAAGCTTATGACTTTTAAAAATATGGACCTCCAGGTAGTTTGTTTTACATGATATAAAATTGACTTTTTCTGTATTACATTTTTATTGGCATTATCTATGATTTAAAAAATTTTTAATTTATTTATTTTTAATATATTTGAGGGAGGGGGAGAGAGAGAAAGAGGGTGATAGAAACACAGAGCGAAGAATGGGCATGCCAGAACCTTCAGCTGCTGCAAATGAACTCCAGACCCACTTGGCACCTTGTGCATCTGGCTATGTGGGTCCTAGGGAATCAAGCCTGGATCCTTAGGCGTTGAAGGCAAGTGCCTTGACCACTAAGCCATCTCTTCAGCCCAGCATTTTCTATTCCTATTATGACTTTCCTTTCACTTAATTTTACATAAAAATTCCAGCTTTGATACAAAATATTCCTGTGGTGGCTTCTAAATATAAAATTACATTTAATTAATTAATCAATGGTAGGCAGAATATAAAAAGTGACTGGATATCAACTTGGCCATTTATCTATCCTCTCTTGAAACTGCTAACCTCATGGAAAACAATTACTCAATCAGCATAGCCCTAGATCATAGCTTAGTATGGGCAAGAAGAATCAAAGCATGATGTTGTTAAGATAAGTCCCAATGATATCTATATGCCATCATACTGTCTTGGACAGGAAGGGCCACAATTTGCTTTGCATAAACTATAATAAACTGGGAGTAGAACTGGTATTTCAGCATTAACTATCATTAAGATATTCCCACATTCTTTCTATTATTTGTCAGGCAGTGTATTAGTTTCCTGCTTAGTTGTAGTAGAGGCAGTGGCCAGACCCCTCAGCCCACTCACATGTTGCTGCAGGTGAATCTGTATCTTCTGTAAGTTTGGTGTCTCATACACCGATTGTGTTCTTCTGTTCGCAAGTAACCGATGTCTGAAGAAGACTGGTCTTTCATTGAGCACATTTAATGAAAAGCAGCTATAACACACATAGCTAGGGCTAGGGAGATGGCTTAGTGGGAAAGGCACATGCCTACAAAGCCAAAAGACCCAGGTTCAACTATTCAGTACCCATGTAAGCCAGATGCATAATGTGGCGCATGCGTTTGGAGTTTGTTTGCAGTGGCTGGAGGCCCTGGTGCTCTCTCTCTCTCTCTCTCTCTCTTCCTTTCTCTCTCTGTGTTTCTCTTTCTCTCTCAAATAAATAAATATTTTAAAAAATAATTAAATAAGGTTTCTTCTATAAAAGGCAGTAGATAAAAGGAAACTTCAAACTAGTAAAAGTGATCAAAATAAGGCCACGTTGAGAACTTGGCACTTAAATGAGATTCGTCTATCATGCCCTCCTAGGTTCAGGAGGACTTGCAGAAAACAAGGACTGAAAGAATGCAAGAACAGAGCCTTGGGACACTACCCTTCAGACATGGAATGACCAAGTATCACACTCATGACCTTACTGAGGCTGTAGGCCGTCCTTCCTCCACAAGACCCACACAATATTGCCCATCAACATTTTGACATGGGTAGTGGAGGACATCTACAAGAAAGGCTTCAAGGTGTAAGAGGGAAAAGGTAGAAAGTTGTTCAGCAGCCTGGGGGTGAGAAAGGGACAGAAGAAGGTCACAGGAGGGGTTTATGACAAAATTATAGCATGTTAACATAGGAAAATTCTCAGTAAAAATTCAGAGGACATCATGACTAGTTAGAATAATTATAAGTGACCACTATGAAAAATGGCATCAACAAAATAATCTACACAAAATTGACAAATTTCTATAAATGTAAACCATGAAGATTGTTCATCATGAAGAAGTAAATCCAAGTAGAGCTAAGATGATGATGATGAAGACTAAAATCATAATTAGGAACCTCCCAACAAAGGAAGGCTGAGGACCAGAAGATTTCAATAGGAGCTTTAAATAATTTTTTTGGTTGTTGTTGTTTTTGAGGTAGAGTCTCACTCTAACTCAGGCTGACCTGGAATTCACTATGTAGTCTCAGGGTGGCCTTGAACTCATGGCGATCCTCCTACCTCTGCCTCCCGAGTGCTGTGATTAAAGGCATGTACCACCATGCTCAGCCTTGAAATGATTTTTAATAATTAAAATCAACCATTCACAAACTCATCTAAAAATGAAGAGGAGGGAATGCTTTAAATTCAAATTTCAAATTTATGAGTTGAGTAGTATTCCAACATTAAAGTCAGATGAAGGCATTAAAGCTACATACCAATATCACTGAACATCATTACAAAAATCCTCCAGTAAATAATAGAAAACCCCCTCGAACATCACACTAGAAAGCATTATACATGATGACTATGTGGAATTTATTCTTAAGACACGAGATGATTCCACATGAAAAATCAGTGAAGTGTTCAATATTAATGGAATGAAGGATCAAAATCACATGGTCACCTCAACTGGCCCAGAAAAGAGTAACTTTGAAAATCGAGATTTTTTTAAATAATGGAAACACTCTTGAATTAGAAATGGAACAAAATTACTTCAACATGATTAAAAATATATTTGACCAGCAGGAGCTGAGCTGGAAATATATTCCCTGTTGACGAGCTGTCAGAATGTTGGGAAAAGCATGCAGCACACAGCCTTTGAGGAGAGATAAGTCATCAATGGTAGAAAGCTACAGTGGACCCTGCAAGCCTTATGGCTGTCCAGTCAGGCCAAACACACCAAGTGGTGCAATACTGGATCGTCTGTTATAGGGGATACCAGCGGCTGTCTGATTGGACTTGGAGCCCCAATCCATGGAAGGTAATACATGCCTGGTACTGAAAACCACGTCAAAAGCCTATGGATAGGGTGGTCCAAAGCCTGAGGAGAAAAACAACTACTGTTCTATGGCTAAATGTATACGTTAAGCCCACAAAACTGCCCTCTAAACACTGATGTTTGTGCCCATATATTAATGCCACTCTCACTTTTGGTTGGAGAAGCCTCTCTTTTCAGATAGCGCTGACCACTGAAATGACTCAAAACTCACTACAATGCCAAGAGGAAGTGACATAGAGTGTCCACTAAGTTGGACATCTCTATCATACTCTCCAAGGTTCCATTTCCATTTTGGAAGAGGTGGTAGAAAGAATGAATGAGCCAAACGAAGGGCAAGACTGCTTGCAATGCTGTCTTGCAGACACAGTAGGGCCTTGATATTCATGACCTCACAATGCCTGACACTACCTACACAATACCTACATAGCAAGAGAGGGAAACGATGACATCAAAATTTAAGAGTCTACTTGGAAAGAGTTTAATGAAGGGTTGGTTTGCGAGAGGGATGGGAGGTGGTTGGAGAGAATTATCTTTTATAGTCTATAGTTATAGAAGTTGTCAATATATAAGATTTAAAATGATACATTTTTATATAGTATACATATATATTATATAATATATAATTATTATAATTATAAATATTACATATAGTATTTATATATATTACATATACATACATATACACATATATGTGTGCATACACACACACACACATATATATATGTGTGTGTGTATATATATATATATATATATATATATAATATATAAAAGTCACAGTGATTACTGCTCTCAACACTGAAAACCAAAGTTTGCCCACTAAAATAAGAAGGAAGAAAGGGATGTCTACCAAGAAAACTTCTACAGCACACTATAATTCCCAACAATAGCAATTCAGCAGGGGAAAGAAAAATTAAAACATTCAAATTTGAAAGAATGAAGTAAAATTATCTCTTCATTCTGAAAATTTATCCGTTCATCCTACAAAACCTAAATAACACAGACACACACACACACACACACACACACACACACACACACACTTGTTTGAATGTATTAGTGAATAAAGCAATGTTTCAAGGTAAAAATCAATTTAGAAAAATAACTTGTGTCTCTACATTCTAACAGTAAACAATTTAAAGTGAAAATTTTGCAGACAATCTTATCTTCAATAATGCCCCCCCCAAAAAAAACAGAAAAAAATAACCAAGTAGTTAACCAATTTATATACTCTACTCGAAAATTTTGGAAAGAAATTGAACAGGACATAAATAATTGGAATGAAATATAGCCCATCTCATGGTCTGGAAGATTTAGAGTTCTTAACCTGCCCCTACTGCTCAACATAATATACATAGATTCAATGAAATTCCTATTAGAATTTGACTAGAACTTTTTGCAGAATAAATATAGAATCTCAGATAATCTTAAACATCCAAAACAAGACTTGGAATAGTGATCAAACTGTGAAGCCTCACACTTTGTATTTCAAAAAAAAAACTACAAAAATGCAAAACAAAATAGTAGATGCTGGCAAAAACAAACTCAAATTGACCAACTCATAAATAAATCTACAGATTTTTACTCAATTCATCTTCTACAAAAGCATCAGGAAGATAAGTCAGGAAACAGATTGACTTTCATTAAAGAGTGTTAAAATGCTGGGTATCCATTTCAGAAATGAGTCATAAGAAATGGAACTATGAAGCTTCTAGAGAAAATATTGAAGAAAACTTTTGAATATTAGACTGGGCAATGCTTTCCAGCATACGCTACTGGCTTTGAGTTGAATTTGACTGTTGTTCTTCAACAGGCAGCAAAAGCAAAAATACATAAGTGGGGGGGGGGTATAGAGAGATGGTATAGTAGTTAAGGAGCTTGCCTGTGAAACCTAAGAACCCAGGTTCAATTCCCCAGTACACACATAAACCAGGTGCACAAGGTGGCATGTGTGCTGTCTGGGTTTTTCTTTTTTGTAGTGGCTAGAGGCCCTGGCACTCCCTTTCTCTGTCTCAATCTGCCTCTCTCTCTCTCTCTCTCTCTCTCTCTCTCTCTCTCTCGTAAGTAAATAAATTATTTAAAAAGCAGACAAGTGGAAAAACATTAACCTTAAAATCACTATATACCAGAGGAAACAATCAGGTGGAAATGCAATCTACGTACTGGGGAAAAAAAAATTGCAAACCATATATCCAATAAGGGGCTGCTATCTAAGTTAGACAAATTACAACTATTACCCAACAGCAACAAGATTACTGTCAAAACTGAGTACAGGGCTTGAGTAGACAGTTCTTTATAAAGGTTTATAAATAACCACCAATCACACGGAATGATACTCACCATATCTAATTTTCATGAAAATGAAATTTTAAAGAAAGACTGAGTGAGAGACCACTTTGGCTGCATTAGCATTATCATTGTCAACAAAAACCAAGACTTCATTAAGCTCTAGAGGTAACATGGGTAAAACCCTAAGCCTGTGTTACTGACGGGAATGTAACACAGCACCACTGTTATGGAAATGGTGTGGAGGTGTTTCAAAAGTACTCAACAGGAATTACTGTAATATTGATCAATTCCATTTTTATATATCCACAAGAATTGAAATCTATTTCCTAAGGAGATACCCATTGTTCACTATAGGGCTGTCACAATGAACAAGAGGTCAAAGCAACATAGATGCCTGTCAGCAGAAAAATAATTAAAGCAAATGTCATTGACACAAACAATGGACTGTTATTCCACCTAAAGAGAGAAGGAAGGTAGACACGGTAGCAGACACTAGTATTCTCAACAGTTGGCAGACTGAGGTAGGTGGATTTTGAATTTGAGGCAAGTCTGATCTACTTGTAGATCTGTTTCTAAATATAAAATAAAAATAAAAAAGAAGGCAATCCCGATTGTATGGTATTGCATGAGTAAATCCTGCTAATTATGCTAAGTCAAATAAGACCGTCACAGAAAGTCAAGTGCTGAGTGATCACAGTCACACAAAATATATAACATAGTCAAATTCACAGAAACATAAAAAACAATACAGTTGTCATGGCCTGAAGATGGGTGAGAATTTTTTTTTCTGTTTATAAAGCTTATATTTTGTAGGACAAAATGTTCTAGATATATTTCTACACAGCAATATGCATTTGACTAACAGCACTGTAGTGTGACCTCAGAAATGCTTGAAATGGCCACATTTAGGTTAATCATTTTGTAACAGAATTAAAAAATAATGGAAAGGGGATCTTAACAAAATTACCATAAGCAAGAGTCTTGGGTTCCAACAAGTCTGGCTGACAAATGAACACAAACCACTGAGGAAAGATCTTACGCGACCTCTCAGCCAGCCTTCCCACCCAGTAAGAGGAAGCTGGTGGCGTTTCCTGTCCCGTGCCATTGTTATCAGACAATTATGGAGTGAGCGTGAAACACTGAGCTCAGAACTAGTCACTGGATGAGGATAGTCATGCTCTGGAAGGAAGATGGCTGGTGGACTAAGGAGATAAACTAGAGGCTTCATGAAGGCATTGCTATGATGTCAATGCCATGAAGGCTAGGTCCATTCACTTTTCTGCTGAGTCCAGATCTTATGATAAACTCCTTCGCCTAGCAATGCAGACCAAGGCCCTGAGCTAACTTAACTATATATCATCTTAACTTTTCCATGGCTCTCAGGGAGCACACTCATTTCTATTCCAAAATGTGTTCTGTAAAAGATCACGATGTTTTTAGGAAAACAAAAGTGTACCTATGTGATTACAGAAACCTCATTTGGGTTGCTGTTACATGCATCTTTAAAATCATCTCAGGGTATGGGGCTCAAGAGTGAACCAGTAAAGATGTTCACTATGACTCAATGAGTAGGAAGTAAATATATAGAGCAACTTATATTCACAATCAATTAGTCCTTTCTATTTTGATCTTACTGGAACATATTTGTGTGTGTGTGTGTGTGTGTGTGTGTGTGTGTGTGCGTGCACATGCATTTAATGTGTGTGACCACATGGGCATGGTGCAAGTGCCACACTGTGTGTGTGTAGAGGTGTTCCTCACCTGGTTTGAAGTAGAGTCTCTTTTTGTTCATCACTCTACTGAGCGGGCTATCTGGCTATTGAGCTCCCAGGCAGATTTCCTGTCTTCCCCATCTTGACAGAGGCATGCTGGGCTTACAGATGTCCACTACAGCATACTGCTTTCCATGGGCTCTGGGGATTCAAACCCAGGTACTAATACTTGAACAACAAGTGTTTTATCCGCCGAGCCATCTCCCTAGCCCCTGAGGCATATTTTTTACTGAACTATTGGTATTTCTACAACATTAAAATAGTAATGATAATGCATAGTAAAAATGAAATTGAGCAAATGGTAGGTACGGTTAAGAGCATAAAATCCCTCAATCTTGACAAGCTCGGGAGTATGCTTTTTGTTGTTTTGCATGTGTGTGGGTGTGCAGTATGTGTGTGTTTGTGTATGCATACCCCCTGTGTATGTGAGCCCAGGTGGTTGTGAAGATGTGTGTGGTGCGTGCATGTGTGGAGGCCAGAAGTTGGCATCAGGAATCTTCCGCAATCACCCTCCACTTTCCTCTCACTGATACAGTCTCTCTCTCGGAACCTAGGGCTCACTAATTGGCTAGACTAGATAGCCAGTAAGCTCAGGGGGAGCCACCTGCCTCTAGCCTGTGCTGCAAGCACAAGCATGTGCTACCATGCCCAGAATTTTGTGTGCATGATGGGGATCTGAACTTGGATGCCCATGCTTACATGACAAGTCTTTTAACCCATTGAACTGTCTCCTCAACCCTCCGTCAGCCTTCTTAACGAAACAGATTGTTGCTATAGCAAATCAGAAATAAAATAAGAATGCTTTAGAGGAATTTTCTCCAAGAAATCAGTGAAAGATTGCCTTCCAAAAGGCACACTCATGCTTAGTTCCACTGATGAAACAAAAATCAGGATATGCGGTCTTTACTATTCCCTTACAAAAATCTCCGGGCAGATCTCCCAAGGGAAATAAAATCTGTCTTATTTCCTTGCCCTCCTGTAGTGAACTTTAAAGCTGGTCTGTATGTGCTGAAGAGCCTTCCCTCTGGGAAGGATTGGGTATGTGGTTTGTTCTGAAAGCAAGCACTTATTTAAAGTGTAAATCTAAAAGGAATTCTTCCATTTTATTTCTCGTTTTGTTTCCTTTGATCCTGAAAGTAATTAACTTTCAGTAGCAGCTAATTATAAGTGAAGAGAAATCAGAGTCTATATGGTTGTTTGTTTGCTACAGGCCTGGCAAACTGTTCTTTAATTGAAAAAGCCTTTTTTTTACACTGTGCATTTCAATCCATTTTACAGTGTATTTATTATCAAGAATTCATATTATAACCATGACCTTTCATCTAATGACAAAAATCTCACACAGAGAAAAACAGTAATTTAAAAAAAAAAAAAAACAAAGAGACACTGGGGTGACTGGGGTGACACAAGAGAAATGAGAGTGGCTGGAAGGGTGGATATGATATCCAAAGAGCCGCAGATGAGTCTGCATCCTCCTCTTCGTCATCACAACCCCATGAAAACTCCCTTGTATCAAAACCATACACACTGCATGCAGGCAGAGAAAGCCTCATGTCTAGATTTATTTCTGACAGAAATTTCCTAACAGCTAATGTAGTCAAGGAGAAGCTTGTGGGTACGAACCATTGAGGTCAGAGGTCCTACTTACCGTGCCATGTTAATATCAGTCATCAGCACCTTAGATGTATCTGAAAGCTAATGATCTACCAGCTAAATGACCCTCATCATCCTCCCCTTACCTGACAAGGACCCTGGCAACAGCTCACCAATTCTTTTTGTCTGCTCCTTTCTTTTCAAAAGAAAAGTCAGACACCCTTTAAAAATAAGGAGTAGGGAAATGTCTCAGTAGATAAAAAAAAAGCAGCAAGCATGACTACCTGAGTTCAGATCCCCAGAACCCATGGAAAGCTAGATACTGTAGTGCAAGTGTATTTAACCCCATTGTGTCCAGTGAAAGAAGGGAGGCAGAGACAGTGGAATCACAAAGAAGCTCATGGGTCAGCTAGCTGGGCGAAGGCGTCAGTGGACAATGAGATAGCCTGCCTCAACAAGAGGGAAGCAAAGACCAACAAGTAAGTTGTCCTTTGATCTCCACGTGCATGCTATTACACACACACACACACACACACACACACACACACAGCATATACAAAACACTAAAAACCAAGAATAAAATACACTTCGCGGTCTATGTGAAATAAATAAATCTGGAATATTGATTTATTTAAAAGATAAAACTAAAGTGGAACACAATTAGGGAATTTAAAATCTCTCTGTCTTAAAATGGTCTCTAAGTTTATCAATCCATCTGAAGAGCTCTGTAACCATCTGAAAAGATTCACCAACAGGGGTTGGGGCTTCACCCCTAACCAGAAAGAGATCTTGACCTGGTTCTTATTTTACTATTTATTTATTTAAGAGAGAGAGAGAGAGAGAGACAGAGGGGCAGATAGAGAATGGACATGCCAGGGTCTTCAGGCACTGCAAACAAACTCCATATGCATGCACTACCTTGTGCATCTGGCTTACATGGGTTCTGGGGAATCAAACCTGGGTCCTTTGGCTTTGCACCCAAGCACCTTAACCACTAAGCCATCTCTCCAGCCCTTGACCTGGTTCTTATTCAACAGTGCCACAAATATAATCTTAAGGAGATGCTGTACACTATCTTCTCCAGTTTTGTTCCAAGGTAAAGCATTAGAGGGCAATATTGCTACAGGATACTAGCTTGACTCCATGCAAATATCACCCAGGAGTTACTTTTATAAACTTGGCCAAAGCAAGAGTCAATACATGAAGTGGCCATCTTCATGCTCTTATAAAATTAATATTTTTACTTGTGAGAAGGTCTTACTGTGTAGGCTAAGCTGGCTTGGAATTTGCCTCCATTTTGCCTCAACCTACTGAGTGCTGGGATTAAAGGAATGTACCAGGCCTGAATATTTCCTATACAATTATCGATCAAGGCAAGAGTCTCAATGCTTTCAGATAAACCAAATGAAAATCTGCATTCCAGATTGAATAGAAGAAAAAAAATATTTATTTCGAGGAACTGGGATGTTATTTTTCAATATAATAATATAAATCTATAGTTCATTGCTTTTGTTTTTGTTGCTTCTACTTCTTGGAAGCTCAGAGTAAATATATTATTTATTAGGAATAACTAAGTTTATCTGGATAACCTGAATATTTATTTACCCTGACTCTTCTAAATTAATTTAATATTTTGGATTGCACTACAATAGGCTTTAAAATATTTATTTAGGGCCGGAGAGATGGCTTAGTGGTTAAGGTACTTGCCTTAAAAGCCAAAGGACCCAGGTTTGATTCCCTAGCACCCATATAAAGCCAGATGCACAAGGTGGCACATGTGTGTCAGGAGTTCATTTTCAGTGGCTAGAGGCCTTAGCACACCCATTTTTTTTCTATGCATCTCGATCTGCCTCTTTCTGTCTCTCAAATAAATAAATAAAATAAAATATTTTTAAAATAAAATGAAATAAAATAAAATATGTATTAATCTACCTCTGCTCTTGTAGGAAACTATACCATAAAAAGATATTTCATATCCATTATTGGCTTAAGAGTTTAATGAGATGAGATATTTTCTACTTGGAATTTCAAAGACACGTTAAGATACTAGGGGCAGTCTACTTCTAATTTTAAGGAATGTATTAAAAGGTCACTAAGTTTAATCATGACCACACAGTTCATAGCTTCAATTATGAGAGCAGTAAGACAAAGATCACTTATGTTATAAGCCCTTATATGGGCTACTCCATTATGGAGTTGAGATGGGTAGGTATCCTGTGAATGCGACAGAGTCATGCCTAAGAGTGTCCTCAGACTGACACTACTGGAAATACAAACCTCGTTGATTTCTGTTCTACCCGGCTGTTATAAACTGCTAAGAAAACAGTGGGGCAGTCTAAACCTCTCCTTTTCACTGTAAGAAAAGGTCACTAAATAAAAATAGTACATTTCTTTTCAAAGAACTTTTGACAATAACTTCACTCATTGATCACCTAGGAATCTATCATGAAGGAGTGTTAGCCATAACTTGCAATAATGAATTTTATATGTCTTAAGATGCATATATTCCATCCTCAGGCACATAAGATAACATGTTGCTGGTATGTGACAAAACACTCTATGCACAAACATAATTTATGAATGTGAAATGATAGAACTGAACACATACCTCATTTGCAAATTCATCCTGCTCAAGCATGGATGAAATTCCCATTCAGTAGGATGCTTTACCCGAGAGAGGTTTGTGCCGAGTGGAATGCGCATACCCAGCAGGGTTTTTTCCTCTTTATCATTATTCCTTTGCTTGTTTTGCTCAGCTTGCAGCATAAGTAAATAGCTCTCATTGTTTTTGTGTTTTTTTCCCCCCCTTAAATTTCTTAAATTAATTCCTTGCCATGAACTTGTGTGTTTGAAATGCATCTGTTTACTTATTTGCGGACCATATGTGTCTGTACAGTGGCAAAATGAGTTCAGGCTGTTGTTAACAGTTTTTATCCATTACCTCATGTATGATAGACTATTGTGCCTTATACATTTTATCTGAGGTTGTTTCATATTTCTGTAACGTGTAAAGGTTAATTTGTCACAGTCTACATTGGATCTTGAGATTTTCAGCACGCTGACATTGGTATACCCTTAAAAATAGGGCTCAGTTTAATCCCTGCACTGCGGAGGCAGAGGTGGGAGGATCGCCATTAATTCAAGGCCACCCTTAGACTACATAGTGAATTCCAGGTCAGCCTGAGCTAAAAAAAAAAAGATAGGGCTCAGGGACTGGGGAGATGACTAACTTCTTCAAGGTGCTTGCTTGCGAAGCCTGATCACTTGGGTTCAGGTTCCCAGTGCCCAAGTGGAGGCAATGCACAGAGTGGTGCTTGTACCTCGAATTCTTTTTTTTTAATTTTTTTTTGTTTATTATTATTTATTTATTTGTGAGTGACAGACAGAGAGGAGTCAGAGAGAGAGAGAGAGAGAGACAGAGAAAGAATGGGCGCACCAGGGCTTCCAGCCACTGCAAACGAACTCCAGACGCGTGCGCCCCCTTGTGCATCTGGCTAACGTGGGTCCTGGAGAATCGAGCCTCGAACCAGGGTCCTTAGGCTTCACAGGCAAGCGCTTAACCGCTAAGCCATCCCTCCAGCCCTTACCTGGAATTCTTTTGCTGTGGCTGGAGGCCCTGAATTACCCATAGTCTCTCTCTCTCTCTCTTTGAAAATAAATAATTAATGAAATAATTCTAATAATAGGGTTCACTATTTGTGCTCTAAAATTTTACAGATTTTTCTAAAATCCCCTATGTGTCACCTTTTTAACTCTCCTCTCCCCACTCCTTTGATAACCACTCTGCCGATTCTCATTCTCATAGTTTTGAAATATCCAGAAGGTCATAGCATTTAGAACAATGTTTCATTTAGGAATTTGCGTTTGAGGTGTATCCGTACTTTTGTGGTTTGATAGCTCATTTCTTTGAATCACTCAGGGCTCCTCCACAGTATAGGTTTACCCTGGTTTACCATTTATCTGTTTCCGTTTTTAGCAATTCAAGGTAAAGTTACAATATACATACCCATAGAGTTTATGTATGGAAAGGGGAGTTATTGGTACAATTCTGAGCTGTATGTCATTGCGTATAATTTTGATTAGCTTAGTAAGAAAGAGCTGTCACTGTAAATTCCCACCCATAGGGCTGGAGAGCTCCTGGTACAGCTAGTCTTTCCTACATTTTGGTTGGTATTCAGGTTTTCTATTTTACCCATTCTAATTCGTAACTTCAGGTACCCCCACCCCATCATTTTAATGTAGGAACATCTTATGACAATTTATGGTGAGCATCCTTTTCTGCTATTTGAAATCTGGATACCTTATTTGGTGAGGTATGAGTTCTAATTTTCCCCCATTTCTAACTGGGCTGTTTTCTTGTTATTGAATGTTAAAGAGATCATTATATATTTTGAAAAGATTCTTCGAACATGAATGTGGTTAAACTGTTTCTTTCCAATTATAATTCTTCTGACAGTATTAAATTTTACTGTTAAACAAGTGTGCATGAGTTTAGAGGGGAGAGTGTTAAATTTTAAGATGCATCTAAGACACTTGAGGTTTTGGAAACTGCTTACTTTTTATAAGTGTTCTCTCTCCTTTTTCATTTTCTTATTTGTTTTGATGTTTTGTGGCAGGATCCTATGCGGCCCAGGCTGGTCTCAAACTCAGCATGTAACTGAAGATGACTTTGAACTCCTGGTGCTCCTGCCTGTAGCCTCCAGGTTCCGGGATTATAGATCTTTGCTACATTACCTAGCATTACCAGCCGTTTCATATATTATGTGACTACAGTTTTTCTGCAAGTAGTTATCTGTTTCAAAAGAATTAGTGCTAAGGGCTGGAGAGATGGCTTAGTGGTTAAGCATTTGCCTGTGAAGCCTAAGGACCCCAGTTCGAGGCTCGATTCCCCAGGACCCACGTTAGTCAGATGCATAAGGTGGCGCATGCATCTAGATTTGGTTTGCAGTGGCTGGAGGCCCTGGTTCACCCATTCTCTCTCTCTCTCTCTCTCTCTCTCTCTGCCTCTTTCTATGTCACTTTCAAATAAATAATTAAAAATAAACAAAAAATTTTAAAAAAAGATTTGGTGCTAAATCTGATCATTTGAATGTGGCATAGTTGTCATGATTCAAAGGATAAATAAAATGGTTTATATTCATATGTTTTTTTAAAAATTTCTCATAATTTAGATTGGAGTGATGTAATGGCAATTTTTTGAGAAAGACCCACTCATTCTTTCTTCTTTCTTCTTTCTTTCTTTCTTTCTCTCTTTCTTTCTTTCTTTCTGTCTGTCTTCACAAATCTAAGATGCAGATCAGCTGTTCTATACAGATTATAGATTTGGGTGCTTTGTGAAGTAGAAAGATGGGGAGTTTTCCAGCAGAAAGTTTTATGACTGATGCCCTTAAAAACGCTGTATGAGGGCTCGAGAGATGGCTTAGCAGTTAAGGTGCTTGGCTGCAAAGCCAAAGGACCCAAGTTCGATTCCCCAGAACCCACATAAGCCAGATGCACAAGGTAGCCCATGCATCTGGAGTTTGTTTGCAGTGGCTGAAGGCCCTGGTGCACCCATCCTTTCTATCTACCCCTCTCTCTCTCTCCTAAATAAATAAATTTTAAAAAATAAAAAAAGAATTATATATGAAATGAGATCATGAAACATGTACTTCTATGTTACAGCTTTCTTTTTAAAAAAAACATATTAAGTATATCTTAGTGAACAAAAGTATTAATGTAGTAAATAATGTTTAACTTATTGATCTGTGTATATTGTATTCAATATAACTTTCAAATGAAATACTGACTTTTAAAATATAAGGCAAATATTAAATAAAAATTGAATAGTCTATAAGTAAAATCATCAAAGGATTTCAGAGGGGGTTTCACTGACCTGTTCACCGTGACTCACCTGGGAGCTCAAAGGTGATATTAAGAGTATTTAATCTCACCTAATGAGGCTGTCAGGGTCTAGAAATGGCTACTTTCTGAGGAGCTTTACACCTTCAGGAACTTGCTCAGTTTAATGCACAACTTCCTAAGGCTCCAATCATATTCTGTAAATATCATGATCATCCAGAAAAACAAAACAAAATTCAATTAGTTGTCCCTTATTTTGGAAGAACAATTTCCATTAACCCATAGCTACTGGATACAAGCAAGCAGAATACCAGAAAGGGAAAGACTGTGGTAATTACTCATGGAAGTTAAAGCAGAAATTTCATGTTCATTACTTCTATTCATAAAGAAGAAAGGTTTTACATAAATGTGTGTATGTGTGTATATATGTGTGTACGTATGCATTTGTCACAGGATGGCATTGTATAGCTGAGATGGCATTCCATTCATGATGCTCAATGCTGTGATTACAGACACGTGCCAGCAAACCTAGCTTCTGAAATTATCTTTCACCCATGACACAAATTACCTTTAGATACTGTATACTTAAGAACGCTGTTCTTGTGTTTAATCACTTTACAGTTAAAACAACAACAACAAAAAAGTACATCAGACCTACAACTTTTAGCACTATTCTTTCATAATCTTAGAGAAACAAATAGACAACAACAACAACAACAACAACACACAGAGCAGAGCAGAGGAGAGAAGCAAAGACGATTGTAATATTATGCTGTTCTCTAGGATTTCTTATGATAGACTTGTTGTCTCAAATATAATGGCTCCCAACAGGAGAAATACAACCTTCAATAAATAAGTCTTATCGTCTCAAGAAGTGCCAATGCATCCTGTTTCCTAGCCTTGGTAGAGGCCAGTTTCCATGGCAAAAATCTGTTCAAGTATATTCAGCCATTACAAGAAGGAAGGGGAACTCTCTTCCAAAAGATAAAGTACATGGCCATAAAGCAGAGCAGTTACATAATTGTTCATTTATTTCTTGGTGACTCAGCATTTATTCATTCTAGTGTAAGTATGAGCAGTTTAGAGGATCATCCCCTTGACATTTTTATCCCTAAATTTGGGTGGGCTCCACCTGGTCCCTAGGGATAGAGATAAAGCACACAGCAGATTTGAGTCAATCAGTTAATTGCATTTCCTTAGAGATAATTCACGACAAAAATCAATGTTAATGAGCCACAATGGGTCTCTAGCTGGGATTACCATCAGAGTGACTCTCATTTTGCTTTCTCCATGGGAATGAAAACTGAGTTTATGGAAATCAAGAGATCAAGCAAGTGACACATTTGAGAGGTGAAGATAAAGTAATCAAGTTGTGATGAGGTTCTTTGAACATCTGCCCAATGCTGAGTCTGAAGCCACATATAGTCCTAGACATCGTAATTATGTCATCACATAAATTCCCATTTAGCTTGAATCAGTTTACCCTGAATTTTCATTTACCTACAACAGAAGGAGGCCTAAATGATATGTTAAAAAAATATATAGGGAAGAGATGAATTGGGTATAAAAAGACAGTAATATAAGAATTCAAGAGACCTAAATATCAGAATACATATTTCATTTTTTAAATTCTTTGTACTCAATGGCACTTTTACAGAGTTTATGGGATGAAGTCTACACATTGTTGAGTGCTTTTCTGTAACTGAGTTATTGGAAGCTGTAACACTACTTTAAAAAAAATACATGTTGGCCTGGAGAGATGGCTTAGTGGTTAAGGCATTTGCCTGCAAAGCTAAAGGATCCTGGTTTGACTCTCCAGGCCCCACATAATCCAGATGCACAAGGGGGTGCACACATCTGGAGTTTGTTTGCAGTGACTAGAGGCCCTGGAGTGCACATCCTCTCTCTCTCTCTCCGCCTCTCTCTCTCTCTCTCTCTCTCCCTTTCTCTCGAATAAATAAATAAGTGAATAAATAAATAAATATGTGTTATTTAAGAGAGCTAAATATAAAACTTTTATTTTTTTATCCTTTAAAAGAAGTATTTGAGCTAAAAGATTAGACATGGAAAGCCCTTTTATTGTGTTTCTTATGAACTTGACTAAATTCCTTTTCATGTGCTAGTTATTTTGTTTTGATGCCATCAAATGAGTGCTCAACTTCTTGAGAACACGAACAGCTGAGAATGTGTGAATGATTCTAGCATAATTATGCACATCACAGCAGTAAAACTAAGGACACAAAATAAACTTGCTGGAACTACTAAGCAATCATAATTTCACCTCCTTAAACACTCACACACATACACGCTCATCTTAAGGACAACAAAACAAAACCTCTTGCAGCATCTCTGGGAATAAAGTACGCCCCTACTAATCTAGATGCGTGCCTCCTTTCATGGCCTTGGGACCAGTTCCACCAGGTGAAACACTGGTGTTAACGTTCTTCCTTCAGAAGCATTAAGGAAACAGGCTTTGTGAAATTGCACTTCTCATTTTCACTGTCGCTTTTCTCATTTCCTTTGACAGCTTCGGCATGAAGGTTTCTTCCTTTTTTTTTTTCCAAAGCTTTATTATCTAACATCACCAGAATGATAGTTAACTTCAGGGTTCTAAATTCTGATATTTAAAAATGCAGTCTCCTTGAACTCTCCATCACATACCATCTCTCACTAGAGAGTTCAATGTTGATGAGAAGCAGAGGAGCTTTTTTCTAATATTCAGCTATACCAGTAAAGTTGCCATTTTCTAGGGTGTTGTAAAGAATGCCACAGCAAACCCAAAACAGGAAGGACCATCAAAGTATCAAACACAAAATTGCTATCACAACTCATGACCAAGTCTATCTACAATGTGAGTGGATAAAAGCTAAGCAGTTAGCTGACAGTAAATATCACTTGAAAAATTATGATGATATCATTTTTTTTTTCTTTTGAATAACATGAACAATCAAGTCATAACACAGGAAAAAAAAAACTTACCACTTTTCTAAAGAACATTTGGGTAAGATTTGGGAAACAGCAGACTTACCTAGAAGAAACAAAGAGAAAAAGAAACAATTAAATTGACTTATAAGAAAGGATTTTCACTGTACAAAAATGATGATAAACACGTGCTGGAGAGATGGCTTAGCAGTTAAGCGCTTGCCTATGAAGCCTAAGGACCCTGATTCAAGGCTCAATTCCTCAGGACCCATGTTATCGAGATGCACAAGGGGGCACACGTGTCTGGAGTTCCTTTGCAGTGGCTGGAGGCCCTGGTGCACCCATTCTCTCTCTCTCTCTCTCTCTCTCTGCCTCTTTCTCTCTCTGTCTGTCGCTCTCAAATAAATAAATAAAAGTAAATAAAATAATTTTTAAATGATCATAAACAAACACTATTTTGTATGCTTATTAAAATAAAAATAAGATGAAACCACTATATGAATGAACATATTTTTGCATTCTAAGGTGACAGATGGTAAGGCCAGTAATAAATCAGTGAAGCTGGGAAGAGAAACATGCACTTAATTTAGATTTTATTCAATACAATATGAGAATATACAAGAATCAAGTAATTTTTATGTAATATGTGTGACAGTGAACTTTTATTGGTACAAACCTTAAGAGAACTGAAATTGGAGTCTTTCTACTGACTCTAAGAAAAAAATGCAATTCACAGTGATAAATGCAGAAAATGCATCACCGTGATCCTCCGTGGCCTCAGTAATAGAATTGCAAACATAATATGGATCCTTAAAAAACTTCCTAAATTCAAACGAACTGCATTGCTTAAGCATCTCAGAAAGTCATGCTAGGATTCAGAATAGATTTTCACACTTCCATATTTTGCTGACTTTACATAGGCTTTAGCCCTCATTGATTTTTAGATATAGGCTACAAAATATATTTAAGATGGTATGAAGTGCTGGAGAGATGGTTTAGTGGTTAAAGCACTTGCCAGCAAAGCCTAAGGACCCAGGTTCAATTCCCCAGTCCCCACAACAAGCCAGATGCACAAGGGGGCGCATGTGTCTGGAGTCCATTTGCAGTGACTAGAGGTTGTGGTGCACTCATTCTCTTTCAATATCAAATTAATTAATTAATTAATTACATATAATTTTTTAAAAAGATGGCTTGCAGTTTGTAATATTAGTAGGTTTATTTTAATGTTAACTCTTACTTTCCCATCTTTAGAAAAATAAAGTACTTAACATTACCCATCCATATGATCTAATGCTGCTTTTCAAACTTATCCAACATGTGGATCACACCCGGCATGGCAGTGCACATCTTTAATCCCAACACTTGGGAGGTAGAGGTAGGAGGATTGCTATCAGTTCAAGGCCACCCTGAGACTACATAGTGAATTCCAGATCAGCCTGGGCTAGAGTAAGACCCTACCTTGAAAAACCGATTATATATATATATATATATATATATATATTTTTTTTTTTCAGAGAACTGACATGTCTCCTTCCTTGCCCAATGGGCCTCACCCCCTCAACTCAGGTGGAGTAAATGGCATAGGGATTAAGTTGCCAAAAATAGCATTTTCATCTCAAGAGTGATGTACATTACTAATTTATTTTTATCTCTCCTTTTAGGGTGCTTTTTTTCTGAGATAGGTTCTTCGTCTATCCCAGGCTGACGTGAAACTCACCATAGTCCCAGGCTCTCCTTAAACTCACAGTGATTCTCCTACCTCTGCCTCCCAAGTGTTGGGATTAAAAGACTCAATTTTCTTTTTTAACATTTTTATTACTCATATAGAAGTAGCTTTTTTAACATTTTTATTACTCATATAGAAGTAGAGAGAGAGAGAGAGAAAGAAAGAAAGAGAGGGAGGGAGGGAGAAAGAGAGAGGAAATAGGCATGCCAGGGTCTCTTGGTATTGCAAACAAACTCCAGATGCATGCAACACTTTTTAAATATTTTTTGGTCTATTTTTATTTATTTATTTGAGAGCAACAGACAGAGAGAGAAAGAGGCAGATAGATGGAAAGAGAAAGAGCATGTCATGGCCTTCAACGACTGCAAACGAACTCCAGATGCATGTGCCACCTTGTGCATCTGGCTTACATGGGTCCTGGGGAATCAAGCGTCAAACCATGGTCCTTAGGCTTCACAGGAAGTGCTTAACCGCTAAGCCATCTCTCCAGCCCCATCATGCAACACTTTGTACATCTGGCTTTATGTTGTACTGGGGAATTGAACATGGGCTCTGAAAGCAAGCTCTTTTAACTGTTGGGCCATCTCTCCAGCTCATATTACTGATTAATAACTGAAGCTCAGTCTAGGATTGTGGGGTAGGACCAGAAAAGCCCTTGGAACTTTCTTTCTAATTCAGTCATTGAATAACTGTAGACCTATGCATTCTTCTAAATCTGTGTTTTTAAATTGTATTTAATTGTATCATGAATATCTTTAAAGTATTCAGAAAGATTTTAAATAATTTTTAAGTGAAAATTCACCATCTGACTTTTGTCTATAGTCCATCTGTAGGACAAACCTTCAGTCATCTTGGCTACCTCCTATGGACCTGATACAGAAATCTCTGTAGAATTAAATAAATAATAATAATAATAAAGAACCACACACCGTTATTCCCAGTGAGTGACTAGGAGGCACCTGACACCAGTTGGATTGGCATAATTATTTCCCTGTAAGACTACTAACCAGTGACACTTCATTCTATGTTTAAAACACTGGAAGCTTGTTATATTATTGATAACATTGTGCCATTTCTCTGTCACTTACTGGTTTACCTATTGAGAAATGGATAGGTTATAAGCAGAATCTGAACTCAGAGCCATGAGTAGCTATGTACATTTGAGTTTATACAACTAACATTATTTATTTACTGTTGTCTAACATGATTCTTAAAAGCAATGGTTGTTTAAATGTTATCTCATGTTTGAAAAAAATTGAATTTGGGGCTGGAGAGATGGCTTAGTGGTTAAGTGCTTGCCTGTGAAGCCTAAGGACCACTGTTCGAGGCTCAATTCCCCAGGTCCCATGTTAGCCAGATGCACAAGGGGGCGCATGCATCTGGAGTTTGTTTGCAGTGGCTGGAGGCCCTGGTGCGCCTTTCTCGATCTCTCTCTCTCTCTCTGCCTCTTTCTCTCTCTGTTGATCTCAAATAAATAAATAAATAAATAAAAGTGAACAAAAAAATTTTTTTTAAAAAATTGAATTTGTTTATTGGCACATATATTTTTGGGAGGAGATAGGTAGGAATAAGGATCATCCTGACATTACAACTGTTTTTAAAACATATATCATCAAAAGTTTATTTCTACAAATATTCAAGGTATTAAATCCTTACTTATCTTAGGTCAGCAGGGTAGAATTATTTGTGAGCTAGTGTTAAAACATTTAGCAGTAATTACTGTAGAATTGGAAAAACATCTTTTCCAGTTGCTACTTTTATGAGATTAACTATTGCCATCTTCAATATTTAAAATTTGAGTGCTCAAAATGAGATACTTTTTTTTTTGTCCATCACAGTGCACAATATGCTAATCATCACAAATGACCAATTGCTTAAGCGTGGGTAATTTCATTAATCATTAATTCCTGAATTCGTTGATACCAGCCAATGTTAATGTTATTTAGGGAAGAATGTCAGTCTTGGGGGTTATTTGGCCTTGCTTTGGGATTACTTAAGCACAGCACCGGAATTATAGCTGATCTCCAGCTTCTCCAAGCCCAGCCGTTTGTATTCAATCACTGCACGGGGCAGAGAGAAGCCATGACATCTAGGGAGCATGCTGTCCGAGGCCATCACACCTCTTCTTATGCCACTGATGGCTCCTTGTCATCAAGGAACCACTGGGATCTTTTTTGTTTTACTTTGTGAGTTTCAAGACCTTCTTGTTTGTTGCTAAGATGCATCTAGAACTCTTGCGTCTGGTGCATTCCATCCTGCAAAATTTACCCGCTGACATCATCTTCCATTTCCTACGTCAATTTCTGCCTTCGAGTCCTTTAAACTCCCACCGTTTCCCCTCAGTTTTAATCCATCCACTCGATTCATTTTCATTCCCTTCCTAAGCTCTCTCTAAAGACACCACGCTGTGGCAAGATCCTCAAATCTATTTACTACCATGACCTGCCCCCTCCCATGCCTCGGCCTTTTCTCTCGCATTTCTTGTCCCAAGCACGGATATTTCCTGTCCCAAGCATGGTCATTTCCTGTCCCAAGCATGGACATTTCCTGTCCCAAGCATGGACATTTCCTGTCCCAAGCATGGACATTTCCTGTCCCAAGCATGGACATTTCCTGTCCCAAGCATGGTCATTTCCTGTCCCAAGCATGGACATTTCCTGTCCCAAGCATGGACATTTCCTGTCCCAAGCGCTTCTGCAGATCTAAATAGTGCATCTCAGTTCTTGATGCCTGTCAACTTTTGCTTATATCGTTTTCCAAACCCAAAATCAAGTCCCAGAATGCAGCAGCCCTTTCTAGCTTCTAAGTCTTTTTCTGTATAAAATGTAGATTGATATGTTCTACCATCTATTTCCTAAAATATCTTTGTGGCTATGAGGTGCTTTATTATGATTTACAATGCCGTGTACAATTTCTTCTTCTTCTTTTGTTTATTGTTTTTTGTTGTTGTTGTTGTTTGTTTTTTGAGGTAGGGTCTCACTCTAGTTCAGGCTGGCCTGGAATTCACTATGTAGTCTCAGGATGGGCTCAAACTCATGGCAATCCTCCTACCTCTGCCTCGCAAGTGCTGGGATTAAAGGCCTGCACCACCATGCCTGGCTTTGTACAATTTCCTTCATAGAACAAATCTTGGAAAATGATGTGAAAATCGAAAAACACTGAATTCTCCTGGGGAAATCACCATGATGATGATGACAGCTAAGATCTTAGGTCTTCACAGTATAGTGAGAACAGTTGTGAATGATTTGCTGTGCGATTCTGCAGAAGGTATGGTATGGAAGGCAAAGTGTGTTCAGTACACTCATCCTTACAGATACTGAAACTCAGACCCAGTGAAATTAAGATATCAGCTTCAACATGCATAGCATAACTGAGAGTGAAGCCAGACATCTGGGCTCCCCAGTCCTACAATTTAACTGCTTCTCCATCGTGTCTGGGCTACCAACTTGTTGAATAATCGAGGTCTCCATTCATCAGACTCTTCTCTGACATGTTTGTCACAAAGTATTAGTTCGAACACAACTTAATGCACGGTTGAACACAATGGGTACTCATAATGCCTATTTATTAAGTAAAACTCCAGCACTCTTGTTACGTCTTCCTCCTACAAGCATTGTATAGCAGACAGCAATAATGACAGGCTACCTCTGTTGTGATTACAGAAACACACACGAATCTGGTTTGAACTCCTTGACTTAAAATTCCTACGGAACAAATACAGCTGGGTTCTTAAAACCATTCATTAGCTTTGAGTCTACCTGTGTTGTTTCTCACTTGGATTCACGTCACAGGCATGTCACATGTATGTACTCATCAAACCCAATGATGGGGCTCATGGGACCATTGCTAGATAATCAAAACATCACCATTAGTGATGGCAGATTTATTACTGATAGTTGTTACAACAAATGCCTAGAAATCTCTATTCTACTTAAAAAAATAGCAGAGTCAGTTTATCACATTCTCCCTTAGGGGGAAAGAATGTTTTTTGGCGTAGAAGACCATGTGCATGTGCATGTGTGTGAGCGTGGACACAAGCGGGCAGTGGCGCATGCGGGGAGGTCAGAGGATGGCGGGGCGGTCCTCACCTTCCCCCTAGTTTGAGGAAGGGGCTCTCATTGCTCACTGCTGTGTTCACTTAGGCTAGCTGTGCCCCAAGCTGTAAGCTTCCAGAGCTCCTCTCGTCTCTCCCTCCCATCTTCCCGCAGGCACGCTGAGACTGTAGACTTCCGTCACAGTGCTTGGCTTTTCCATGGATTCTGGGGATACGAACCCAGGCACTCATGTTGTGCAGCAAGTGCTTTGTGCACACGCTGAGCCAGCTCTCCTTTCCCAGGAGCGTACTTAAAAAAAAAATAATCTCAAAAGTCTAAAAATGTTTGCTTCTGATTATGTTTCTTCTATTCCACATGGTTGTTCAGTTTCTGTGTATTATCTGTCTGTCTATCTATCTATCTATTGGCTATGTGAAGTGACTTTAAACTGTACCTAACTGATTTATCAACTTATTAGTGTCAGGGACCCCTGAAGAGGGAGAGAAGCAAGTGCTATCACAGAAGTGAAGAGAATTTGGATAAAGTCATCTAGAGAAAAAATGTGGGGCATCCTTCTTTCCTTTTTTTTTTTTTTCTTTTTCTGACTCAGTAAAACACATGTGCTTTTAGTGCTTGTAATTTGAGAGAGAAAATAACAGCATCTACAAAGAAAGAGAAGGTGAAAGACTGAGGTCAAATTCATTTCCTTTTTCATGTTCTGAGCCTGGAGTGTCTTATTTTGGAATACGGTGACATCCATTTAGATTTGTTCCTTCTCTATCCAATCAGCAGGCAGAAACCAGTAACTAAGCGGCGCGGATAGTGACTGTCTAATTTAAAGTACCTGACTGTGCATTTTCTTACACATTGCTCAAGAAATAAGGATTCCAGGAAATTACTATCAAGAAAGAGTTTTAAAATTCACAGGAGTGTTCAAACGTGTGCTACCATCAATTACGACTTAAGCAGTCATTAGTAACTGGGGCGGGATTCACTAACATTGAGCACAGTAAAGAATGGAAGGAAAAACATGGAAAGACAGGCTGAAGGTTTATACATAGATTGTCTTTATGTAGAATTACTTGAGAATTTGGCAAAATAAGTGGGAAGTGTCTCACTTATACAATCAAGGATCTGCCTCATTGTTGCGCTATGTTTACACAACATATCCGTCTGCTGAATATTTAGCTTATATATTTACTGCATATTGAGAATACTTTGGAAAAGAGCATTCGTGTACTTTTGTGTACAAGTCGACCTAATGACTGATATATGTATCACGTGAATTTATAATATGCTTGTGACGTCCTTTCCTCAGAATTAAGCCCACAACATTCTAGAATCAGTATCCCCGGCCTGCTCTGAAAACAATAAGGAAGTCACAAAAATTTTGAAAATGACTTTTCAATAGTCACATAGCATTTTTTCAAGAAATAATCAGGTTTATAAAAATAATTCAAAAATTCATTCTAGGGCTCCTTTTCTGAGACAGTTTGGATGTTCAATATCCCCAAAGTGCTAAAGGTTGGATAGTTGGTTCCCACCTTCTATCCCTACTGGGATGCGATGGAACCTTTAGCAGGTGTGGCTTAGTGGAAGGAATTTAGATCACCAAGGGTATGTTGAGTGTGTGTGTGTGTGTGTGTGTGTGTGTGTGTGAGTTCCAATCTCTTCTTCCTTTCTTTAAGCTTACTGGCCAGTATAAAGTGAACAGCTTTCTATACTACAAGTTTTTATTTCCTTCCTATGGGCACCAAAGCAATTCACCCAACCAACCCTAGACTTAGACCTTTGAAATTCTGAATCAAAAGAACTTTTTTCTCTTATAAGTTGATCCACTGCTGTATTTCTTAACTGTAACAAAAAGCTTACTAATCCATATGATAAGTTCTAGAAGTTTTCCAGGTTTCCAAATTTTTAGATTTAGGATAGCTTGGAAAAGGCTGAATACATACTACATCTATACATCTGCACCTGGACTGTCACACACTTAACAGTACAGAGAAACCATGGTTGTTGCAGGCAATACAAGATACCAGAACTTTCTTTTTTATTTGTCATTTTGTTTTTTACTTATGCACAAGTGAATTAAACTTAGTAGCTATGTTTCATAAGTAAATAGAAGACTTGCCTGTTAATAAAGAAAAGAAAATACACAAGAACACATTTCATGCCTTACCAAATACAGATATATTCATATTATTGGAAAAATTCAAACAACATGCATAATACCATGTGGCCATCATGAATAACTATTCTACCCTCAAAGCTGAAAGAATATAAGCGCATGTATGCATGAGGAGAGAGTGAGACACAGCCCTAGAAGTTTTGAGAGTATCTTAGTGCCTTAGTTACATGTGTATTGTTCAAGGGCTTTAGTAAGTGGTCTGCACTAATTATCTGCAACATCAAAATAAAGATATCCACCAGAGGAGGAGGAAGGAGAGGGGCTGACAAATAAATCTGAAAATAAATTTATAATGGCTATGAGAGTTGAATACATAGCCATGAGTTAGGGATAAATAAATATCAGGAAGAATAGCATTCGAAGTTGGGAGACCAGATGATGTAAACCAAGAAATAGAGAGTCATTGAGGTATCAGGTACAATAATGAGAAGGGAGATTTTAGGAAGGGGAATGAAGTATTTGGAGACAAGAGGGATGGCGAGGTTTGGCTAGTGAGGAGAAAGGAAAGAAGACAGCATGTGCTACTGTTCTTGCACTTGAAGTGATGTCACTTTGCCCACGTGTACACACTTGTCACTCTCAAGTACTACACCCTGCCACCAAGGAAAAGGAACATCATTGGTAAATTTGTGATTCTGAGAACTCCTCTGTATTGTTTGAATAGATGGCCCTCAACATTGTCAGTGTTTTATCAGTTTGTAGTTGACATCTGCAGCCACCTGGATGTAGGCAGTGTCACTGGGCGGATCTTAAGGTGTGGTGGTGGGGTTGAGATTTCAATCTAAAGATATGCAAAGTGTGCCTAGCTGGAGCTCCTGAAGTGTGCTGTGCTGTGTGGCTTGTGGCTTTTTAGCTTCTTCTCTCTTTTCCTGGTTCTTTAAGAGGAGGCCAACTTCTTTTACCATTATGGAACTTCCCCTAGATCTTTAAGTTTCAATAAATCCCTTCCTCCATAACTGTGCCTGGTCTGGAAGTTCATCTCAGTGAACCTAAAGCTGTCTGCTACACTTCTTGAATGTGTGTGTGTGCGTTTGTGTGTGTGTGCGTGTGTGTGTGTGTGTGTGTGTGTGTGTGTGTATGAGAGAGAAAGAGGACTTGGCACTTAAGAACACTGACTAATGAGAAAAATAATTGTCTAATGAGCATTCCAAGGGAGACCATTTGAATTATTCTGTGAACCAAGAAGGGATATCTGGCCTTCTGCTGTTTTCCTTCCTTAATTTTTAATCCCCATCTCTTTTATATCTATATAATGTGGGAAATGGGGAGAGGAGGGACTGGACAGGCCATTTATTTAGATATCTGAGAAAATCAGAGTCATAGTCCCTTCCTAATCCTGTGTCATTAGAAGTAAATTGGTGCATTTGGAGACCATTCAGATGTGAGTGCATATAACCTTTCTCTCAGACCTGCTGGTTTCTGCTGGCTTCCCTTTCACTTGCTTTCACTCTTTTCAGTCAGTGTAGCCAATTATGTTGAGATATGATTTTTAGCCAGGCAAACTCACTTTCACATCAGGGGTTGCACAATAGCTTGGTTGGAGACCCTCCAGCCTCTAATATTATTATTTTTTGGCAAGGTCATTATAACAATAATAAGTAGGAACAAATATCTCTATTCACTGAAAAGAGAAAAACAACAACAACAACAACAAAATAAGCAAAATAGAAAGCCCCTACCAAGTACTATTTAGATAAACCTTTTTATAATTATAACATAAATCCAAAAGGGGAAACCTACATAATTTAAAGTTCAGGATAATCTTGAAGTTGGTGAGGATAATTAAAGAATGAAAAGAGGCTAATTGTGTCTGAAATTACTGAGTCAGACCCAATCTTTCACTTGGCTCCATACAATCGCTACATGATGTGTAGGTTAATGTGTTAGTCAGTGATAGCAACACAGCTGTTAGTGTAGTATCATTGGACCCGGGGTATCGTTTTCATCTGTATTTTAACATTGAATCTGTCACCATCAATGAGCCACAAGGCCTGCATTCCTTGGTCTGTATTTGAGTTTCTTTGAGCCCATGTTTACTCATCACATTCAGAGGTTGCATAAGGGAAGCTGGGAAAGACTTCCTCTTCAAAATTTCATAGACCGTAGAAAGCGACTTACCTTGGTCATTCAGAAAGAGCTCATTTTCAATACATGTGCCACCAATGCCACAGATAGCAAACCAAATAACACCTCCCGTACAGTCAGTGTCTTCGCCAAGAAGACATTTATAAATGTGAGGTTTCCAGTAGTCTGACAGAAGTGTGTTTATATCTTACTGACCAATGATAGAATATTTCTTCCAACACCTATTCCAATCAACCCCAACCCAAGTTAAGGAAAAATGAATACATAAAAGGAAGCAGAGTATAGATATTGCTGGCTAGAATCCAGAACCCTTATACTAACCAAAGGAAAGAGGGCGAGGTGGGGCACAGCACAACCGTTTCTGGCCCAATAAGTAAGGCTGGAAGCCAGCATTATGCAAAAGTCATGGAAAGTAAAGCGACCTTGGCAAAGCGGTCATGAAGAACTAGAATTTTCTAAAAATAGCATCCAGAGCTCACTACAAAGACCCCAAACCAGTCCAGGGTGAATGGCAGGGGACGTGGAGTGTGCTCACTCCAAAGGTATGCAGAGCCTAAACAATAGAAAAGGCTGAGAGTGAACCAAAGGACAATTAATCTCAAACCTTCTTTGTCCGTGAGTTTTCAGCACTGATTGGAAGCAGCCAAACGTGTAAGCTATCTGTGTGACAAACTGCCTCTGTTAGGAAGCAGTCAGGTACTTTTAGGGGCAGTCACGTATGGTCATGTGTGTAGCAAGATACTCCCTCTTTGAATGACTGTTTGTGTCACAGAAAACATATAAGGGTTCTTTCTATTTGTTCGATGCAAATAAGACCCACCACAGAAAAAATCATATGGGTTCAGTTTGAAACACCCTAGGCTACCTGGCCCCTCTTCCAGGTGACAGAGTGTATTTTGCTCATTATAATACAAATTCTCTGCCTGGGGACATATCCATCTGTTACTTTTAAACCTGATGTCTGAAGAAAAATGATCTTCACCCTCCCCTGCTCAGGAATGCAGCCACCTCTACAGGGAGCACTGAGTCTTTCCAAAGAGAGTGAGTAAGCAGGAAGTGTGCTTCCCCATGACAACCCCTGGCTGTCCTTGTCCAAGGGGCCACATTGCTCTGAAACCTTTCCAATGTTCTCCTTCCTCGATCTCTCATCTTCTGGCTGTGTTTATTCACTCTGTCTGTACTCACTAACAGCTGGGCCTGGTGTGTTGGGATAGACCTGCACTTCTCATTCTACCTGTACCTTTAGTCTGCTTGACTAATTATATGTTATGTCCTGCTAACCACATCGTAAGGCAAACGTGCATGCATTATATCTAACCTACGACGCCATAGCTGTGTACCCACAGGACTCCAGAGGACAATGGGCCCCCTTGGCACGGCTGCCTCAGTGCTCACTGCTGCTGCACAGCACTGTGAGAGGATTGGCATGGATCAATGAAGTACGGGGCTGGAGAGATGACCAAGCAGTTAAGGCACTTGCCTGCAAAGCCTAAGGACCCAGGTTTGACTCCCCAGTACCCACATAAGCCAATTTCACAAGGTGGTACGTGAGTCTGGACTTCATTTCCAGTGCCTAAAGGCCCTGGCATGCCCACTCTCTTTCTCTCTCTCTCTCTCTCTCTCTCTCTCAAATAAATAAACAAAAATTTAAATTAAAAAAATGACATATGTTTCCTATTGAATGTCTTTTGTATCATCTTAAGCTCTATAAAGTACAGGTTGAATCATTGTAAATCAGAGACCTTTGCCTTTAACTGTTATCATAATGTGAATATCTTTCCAGGTGTTGTTAAACACTAATATCTGTGCTAGGTGATGATTGGTTAATCCACTAGAGATTATGGTACCCAGAAAAGCAGAGTCAGGGCTATGAGATCTTTTGCAGAATGCAGGCCTGACAATAAAATTATTCCTGCCTGGGTTCGTGTACATGGGTGTGTTCATATATGTTACTAGAAGAAAGTAGCGGTCAGTTTGTGAAGGATTTCATATTATAATAACACTTCATGTGAAATTCACTAAGAAATACGAGTTTATGGCCAAGGAAGCTTAAATGGTATTAATGATCAGTCAACAAACAGTCCTTTAAAACATAATGCTAGCCAGGCATGGTAGCACAAGTCCTTAATCCCTGCACTTGGGAGGCAGAGGTAGAAGGATTGTCATGAGTTTGAGTCCAGCCTGAGATTACATAGTGAATTCCAGGTCAGCCGGGGCTAGAGCGAGACCCTACCTTGGAAAAAAAAAAAATGATGCTGATGGCTCTGTCAGGAATATAAGACATATGAAATTCAAGTCAAAATTCTTGTTATTTGAGATTTAATCCAGTGAGTTTTAAAATAGTTATGCACACAAAAAATCAAAAAGAAATCTAAAACAATAAAACCAGATGCTCAATTACAGAGTTCCAATCAATCCAGAAGCAGGTATTGATCTCCTGTAGGCAAGCCACAGGGAATAATTGAGTAAGACAGGCTACACACTCCGAGGAAGCTGCAGTGATATTGAGCCGATATGAGATATGCCCAAACATAAAATGTGCAGAAGAGGCAAAGAGATCAAAAGGAGGGGAAAGAATGAAAGGATGGATTTGTCATGATGCCTGTGAGAGCCATTGAAGGCTCTTGAGAAGTGTAAGAATGTAATGAAAAGGTTGCAGAAAGATTAATAAAAAGACAGTTTAGAGATAACCGCTAAGATAGGCAGGGAAAGGTTGTGTCTGAGGAGCTTTTTTTTTTTTTTTTCTTTTCTATCAACCAGAGAGCCAAGTTTTAAGAACGCAACCTTAAGTAAAGTCTCAGCCCTAGGCCTTCTCATAATTCCATAACATTTTTTTTTTCACTTCACACTTCATTCTTCCTGTGTTTTCCATCTCAATTCCTTTCCTTCCTGGCTCACTCTTCCAAACACAGCAAAGGACGGCTTCATTTAAGAAGGGGGCAGGAGGAGGCATCCAGACCGTTTTATAGAAGGCCAGAAAAAATGCAGAAACCTCCACATCAGGAGATTCTATGGTGATAGAAATTGTCTGTCTCCATCTCCTAAAAATCAAAACGTCCAGGTTCCTACAAAGACCCTGAAACACCTTAGGACATAAATGTATCTGTGGTATTGAACAAGATCTGTCATGTATTTGAAGAATAAAAAAGAAATAAATTGGCATAGGGTCATTGATACATGATGGGCCTGTGCTGGTTCTACCTGCTTTTGTAAAAAAAAAAAAAAGTTTCAATTTCATCAGAAAGTGTTAGACTTCTTTAAAACTTAGAAGATCCACGGGAACTATGAAGGGTAATTTCTACATTTATTTCTCAGAAAATACCTATGGACCTGGTAGAAGGGATAATATCTCTATTACCTGCAGAAATTGAGCGTAGAGAAGGTGAAATGGGTCCCTGGGGGCAACGTAATAAATGGTGGAACGAAGCTGGAGCCTGGCAAGCCTATTTGCCTGATAGTGTTTTGACTATAGCTTATGGTCCTCTCGTATGATATATGAGACGTTAATATAATTGAAGCCATTTGAGATTTTAATTTGGAGAAGTTTAAAATAATGTAAAAGATAGGAAATTGTCTTAGAAATGCATTTTTTTTTCTTTTTGGAAAATCCTGTGCTCTATTTAAGTCTGGCTTTAGCACCACGTTCCTTATCAGTCAAGGCAAAGGTGAAATCTCTGAGAGACTTCTGCCCCTTCCTCTTGGAAATGCTTCTAGGACATCAGGTAACCTGTGTGATCATCCCATGTCTTCCTGAGCTCTTTTCCTTCAGTACGCTCTGCTCTCATTTTTCTATACCTCCTCCTTCCTGATTGCGTCTCCTTTGAAAAATTACCTCTATTAAACTAAATTTCTCTGTCATGGCAAGAGACGTAAAATTAAAAACTATCTGTCTTTAATCATGCCAGCCCCCTTCCTTGTCTCATAGGCTCCATTTATCAATAATTAATATATAAAGAAGACTGAAATCTATTTCAATTTCAAAGGCCCAAACGTTTCGCTGATTAATAAAAAATTGTGCCCACAGAGATGGACGAACATGCCATGGTGAAATGATGGGGGGGAGCCAGCGTTAGCAGGGAATAGATTTGCAGGGTCACGTGTGCTGGGTGGCTTTCCTTGAAATAAAGTAAGCCATGTGGAGGTAAGCTTGGAGTGCCACCCACCAAGCCAGATACTCTTCATGTTCACATCATTTTCTTTTCTTTTTCCTTTTTTTTTTTTTGAGTTAGAGTCTCCTCACTCTAGCCCAGGCCAACCTGGAATTCACTATGTATTCTCAGGGTGGCCTCAAGCTTACAGCGATCCTCCTATCTCTGCCTTCCGAGTGCTGGGATTAAAAGCGTGCACCACCACGCATCATTGTCTATCGGATTCCTTCTATCTTCTTCAGGGACTTACAAAGTCCATAAAAGTTAGCTCTTTTTCTAACAATTTATTTTGGACACTCAAAAATACCAAAGAACTGAGCGTGGTGGCACACACCTTTGATCACAACATTTGCGAGTCTGAGGTAGGAAGATGGCCGTGAGTCTGAGGCCAGCCTGAGACTACATGTTGAACTCCAGGTCAACCTGGGCTAGAGCGAGACCCCACCTCAAAAACACAAAAACAAAAAGTCAGATTTACTGAACAATGAATATGCATTTAATATTATATAATATACTATCTCTATATCTCTATATATCTAAAGACATATATAGAGACAAATAAATACATACATATATCCATATACTATATAATGACACCAGTGACATACATAGACAGACAGACAAGATATAAATTGGCATAGGGTCATTGATACATGATGGGCCTGTGCTGGTTCTACCCTGCTTTTGTAAAAAAAAAAAAAAGTTTCAATTTCATCAGAAAGTGTTAGACTTCTTTAAATACTTAGAAGATCCACGGGAACTATGAAGGGTAATTTCTACATTTATTTTCAGAAAAATACCTATGGACCTGGTAGAAGGGATAATATCTCTATTACCTGCAGAAATTGAGCGTAGAGAAGGTGAAATGGGTCCCTGGGGGCAACGTAATAAATGGTGGAACGAAGCTGGAGCTCGGCAAGCCTATTTGCCTGATAGTGTTTTGACTATAGCTTATGGTCCTCTCGTATATGATATATGAGCCGTTTAATATAATTGAAGCCCATTTGAGATTTTAATTTGGGAGAAGTTTAAAATAATGTAAAAGATAGGAAATTGTCTTAGAAATGCATTTTTTTTTCTTTTTGGAAAATCCTGTGCTCTATTTAAGTCTGGCTTTAGCACCACGTTTCTTATCAGTCAAGGCAAAGGTGAAATCTCTGAGAGACTTCTGCCCCTTCCTCTTGGAAATGCTTCTAGGACATCAGGTAACCTGTGTGATCATCCCATGTCTTCCGAGCTCTTTTCCTTTCAGTACGCTCTGCTCTCATTTTTCTATACTCCTCCTTCCTGATGCGTCTCCTTTGAAAAAATTACCTCTATTAAACTAAATTTCTCTGTCATGGCAAGAGACGTTAAAATTAAAAACTATCTGTCTTTAATCATGCAGCCCCCCTTCCTTGTCTCATAGGCTCCATTTATCAATAATTAATATATAAAGACTGAAATCTATTTTCAATTTAACAGGCCCAAACGTTTCGCTGAATATAAAAAATTGTGCCCACAGAGATGGACGAACATGCCATGGTGAAATGATGGGGGGGAGCCAGTGTTAGCAGGAATAGATTTGCAGGGTCACGTGTGCTGGGTGGCTTTCCTTGAAATAAAGTAAGCCATGTGGAGGTAAGCTTGGAGTGCCACCCACCAAGCCAGATACCCTCTTCATGTTCACATCATTTTTTCTTTTCTTTTTTCCTTTTTTTTTTTTATTGAGTTAGAGTCTCCCTCACTGTAGCCAGGCCAACTGGAATTCACTATGTATTCTCAGGGTGGCCTTCAAGCTCACAGCGATCTCCTATCTCTGCCTTCCGAGTGCTGGGATTAAAAGGTGCACACCACGCATCATTGTCTATCGGATTCCTTCTATCTTCTTCAGGGACCCTACAAGATAGATAGATAGATAGTTAGATAGATAGATAGATAGATAGTTAGATAGATAGATAGATAGTTAGATAGATAGATAGATAGATAGATAGTTAGATAGATAGATAGATAGATAGATAGTTAGATAGATAGATAGTTAGATAGATAGATAGATAGATAGTTAGATAGATAGATAGATAGATAGATAGATAGTTAGATAGATAGATAGATAGATAGATAGATAGTTAGATAGATAGATAGATAGTTAGATAGATAGATAGTTAGATAGATAGATAGATAGATAGATAGATAGATAGATAGATAGATAGATAGATAGTTAGATAGATAGATAGATAGATAGTTAGATAGATAGATAGATAGATAGATAGATAGATAGATAGATAGATAGATAGATAGATAGTTAGATAGATAGATAGTTAGATAGATAGATAGATAGATAGATAGATAGATAGATAGATAGTTAGATAGATAGATAGATAGATAGATAGATAGATAGATAGATAGATAGATAGATAGATAGATAGATAGATAGATAGATAGATAGATATAGTGTAGGTTGGTGACATCCTTGAGAAAAATGGTCTCTGTTTTCTTAATTTATAGTCTACCCAGTGAATGTCATGGGTATAGTTCTTGACATTCAATTCTTGTACTTTTTGCTGCCACCTTTGTGTTTTCTTTTTTTATCTAGGAGTTTTAGCACTAATTTTAGGCAGTCAAGGTCATTCACTAAATTTCATGAGCTCTACTCAGGTGTGAAGTTTCCATCGCATGCCTATGGTTTAGCATCACATAGAAAATGCATTCTCCTATTCCTACTTCTCCCCTCAGCACCCGAGTGCTGTGCTCCAAGGCAATGACTGGAGGGCCAGCTCATCTTTTCTGAGAGCTTCATTTGCTTGAGTCTCAAACTAATCATAGGCTCGTTCATGGTTAAAAGAATAATTTCAAGTAAATAAATTGATCAGTTAACTAAGAAGTATAGGGGTCAAATGTATACGTGAGCATCGTCTGACTGAAAAATCCTTTCTTCTGCAAAGTCTTAAACGTGCCGTAAACCTCAACACCCCTAAGCTGGTCTGAAAGGAGCAGCATTCACATATCTCACTATTTACTTACTAGCAACATTCTACCACTTGGTTGCCATTGCTGAGTTTTAATTTCACAAGCAGGAGTCTAAATGCCAAGGTTATTGCTGAATACATTCTTTCCTCTCTTATTCTTCCCATAATTATAACTGTCTCAAGTGCAAAGTGGAGAACTCAGGAAATAAAATATTTCAGCTTAGCACTAATATACTCCTGAACACATATGCTTGAACTTGTCTTTAAAAAAGGGGGAAAAAAAAAGCCGGGTGTGGTGGCACACGCCTTTAATCCCAGGACTAGGGAGGCAAAGGTAGGAGGATCACCGAGACTTCTAGTCCACCCTGATACTACATAGTGAATTCCAGGTCAGCCTGAACCAAAATGAGACCCCATCTCGAAGAACCAAAAAAAAAAAAAAAAAAAAAACCCTCTATTTTATTTACTTACATGCAGTGAGAGCTAGAGAGAAGAGAGACAAACTGAACAAATCAATACATGTACCGTTTTGTATATTTATGTGGGTACTGGGGAATTGAACCCAGGTTGTTAGGCTTTGCAGACAAGTACCTTAACCACTGAGCAATCCCTCCAGCCCTGTTCTTTTCTTTTGATATAGACTCAAACAGAAAATATCAGTGCACCCAAAATTTGGGAGATAGAAGGGACATTGAGACGAATACAACACGTTCCGAGCAAGGCTCAAGAGCTTCATTAATACCTGTAATGGATACTTAGTGTGACTGTTCTATGTACCTGCATTTTGTTAGGTGTTCAACGTGCATTTTCTCATGACAATTGATTTCAGAACTACAAAGAGGAATATATTTATGTCTGCTTTGATGAAGAAGGAAAGGGAAGTTGCGACAGATCAAGACATTACCTCAAGGGTCCCAGCTCACAGGAGGTCAAGTTGAGTGCATGCCCTGCAGACTCCAGTGTAACAGCCTTCGCCACTACTATATAAAGTGATGAAGTCCAAGAGGGAGGGTCACACAGAGCCGCAGGCAGTTCCAGCTGCTCTGTCTGTCCTGCGCTTTCACGAATGGAATGAAAGGCAAGAGGAAAGACAGTCATAGAATCCCAAACGAAAATGAATTCTCTCTCTCTTCCTTTCTCTTCCCTTTATATCTCTTTTCTAGTTTACTGGCCTTAATAGGACATATGTGTATGTGTGTGTGTGTGTGTGTGTGTGTATATATATATATATATATATATATATATATATATATATATATGTAGAAGAATCGATTAATTATTGAAAAGGCCCAAGTGAGGTCAGGGGAAGAGATTGAGTACAGGAAAGATGGAGGGAGGGCTAATCAAAATCTAAGAGGATATAAACAAATCAAATGGAAATCATACATTTTGGACAATGGAACACTCAGGAGCCATAGATTGTTACTGGAAAATTTTCAGTGCCAGGGATGGGATACCTTCCAGTGTGTTGTTGGCCAGTGAGGTCCCTGATGCCCCCAAAACATTACAGGCCATTTGAGAGGCCCTTAGTTTCCCACCAGGAATAGATGGTAAGACCCTATTGCTGAAGACTCCACATACTTGGGTTGCAAGGCCACTGAGAGAAATCCTGCTGGAACTGAGCTGATAACCTCCTCCATGTAGTCCAGCTAACAGAAAGCTAGAAGAAGCCACACTGCATGCAGTTCAATGGGAGACAGAGAAATCACCAGTGAAGATACTCAACAGTGGACACTGCAAGACTTATATTTTACCAGGCAGGCCAAATGAGCCAACGGGTGCAATAGTGGCATGTCTGTCATGGTGGAAACTAACTGCCCTCTAATTGGACTGGAGGCCAGCTTCATGGGAGGGAATACGTCCCCGATACTGAAAACTTAAAACAGGGGTAGTCATGAGCCCTAGCGGTGTAATGTTTGCTGCTGTCTAGATAAATGTATATACTATGCTCATCAAACTTTCCAGTAAGCACTGTTCTTAATGTTCATACCCATATATTAATGCTACTCTCACTTTTGGTTAGAGAACCTTCTCTTTTCAGATGGCAGTGACCTTGGGATGACTCAGAAGGCATCATGGTGCTGGAAAGAAGTGACCGGAGTGCTCAGCACTGCAATATCTCTATCATGCCCTCTTTGTAGAGGCCAAAGAGAACCATATAGGTTTAGAATATCCAAACGGAACCATTCAGGTCAATTTTAAAAGGTGGCCGCACATGACATGCCTGTGTGGTCCTTTCTGACATCTCCTTCCTCCTGCTCAGCCTCAGCCTCAGCCAAAAAACTTAAAAGCGTACAGCCAAGGCAACGCCAGCCCCACTGCCACGGCCCACAGGAACAAGCAGCAAAGATGGCAGATGACTCAGTGATCTTAAGTCAATTAACCCTTTTGCAATTATACATTCAAATTGGAAACAATGCCATTAAGCCTCAAAGGCAGTAGCAACAAAAAAATTAATTAATTTAATTTTTAAATATCTTCTTTGTTTGTCCAAAGTAAATACCCTGGGAAACCACACTATGTCATTTGGTAATTACTAAGGAACAATATGGGGATGGAACGTGATTGGTGTCTAGCAAAACAGCAATCACGTTTTGCCTTCTAATTATGGCTGAGTTCTCTGGGAGCCGCAGTGAGCAGTGCACCCCGCTGTTACACCACAGCCGTAACACTCATTACCCCCAATAAGCAGTATGGAGGTGCACCATAGCACACAGGGGGCACCCTGCTGTGAGGCTGAGGCAGAACCATTCATTAGTCTGGAAACATCACTGGATCCCCTTCAATTACTCCCAGAATATATAGTACGGTGCTCACTGCTACAATGAAGTGATATCATTCGTTATTCTGTCCTCCCCCACCCCCTTTAAATTTTTTATTTACTAAGGAACCCTGCAGTACCCTTGCCATAATGGTGATATATTGTAACCTACGGGTTTAGTCACATAGACTTGGGCAGTTTTAGGCTTGTAAGTACGCAAGTTCTCAAGGTGAAACGCATACTTTAACGTACGCAGAACTATTGCTACCTCTCCGGCAAGGTCCTTTTTTTATTATTATTATTATTTTTTTTTCCCCTGGAGTTGGTGAATTACAGCAGCACTGTGGTAATCTTTCCTTTTTATTCTTGAAATTAGAGTGATAATTGCGCTGTAGACTTGTGGAATCCAAGGTGCTTGTAATTATACCCAGTTACCGAGGAACACAGCAATTTCAGACCCATTACCCACAGGTATCACTTATGTTTATTGCCCTCTTTACACAGCCGCCACTTTTACTATGAATTCTGAGGCAGGATGCTTCGCAGCGAGGCTATGGGGGAAGGAAAACACTCTGGATGCCAGTGTTCTGCTCTTCTGCCGCGGTCTGGAGGCAGGACTCAAAGTCTGAATTTTCTCTTTGGAATCCCACATTATATACATCTGGCACCGGTGGTCTGAATGCTTGCGTCTGGGATAAACCATTTTTTTTTCCCTCTCATGACTTTCCCTGGCAGGTAAATTAATGACTTTTAGGACAGCAGTTTGAAAAATAATTAAACCTATCTGTTGCTCTTTTCATATAAAAGAAGAAAGTAACTGCTTTGCCCGTGAATTCATCACTTTGATTTGAACAATTTATTGTAAACATCAGTCCTCCAGGAGGTTATGCCTGGAGTCACTTACTAGTCCATCCACATCCCCAAAGAGGGAGTGATGGATGGTTGTTTTGCTGGCTATAGTAACTGTTCGAGTTGATTTGTTGTTTTACAGGCTTATAAGGGAGACCTAGTCGTCAGCTTATGAATAACAACATAGGGTATATGCAGAATAAAGTTGAATATTAACTTTTACAGTTATTCAGAAAAATAATATCATTGGCCCGATACGCAGGTAAAAATGTCACGTGACATGCTGAAGATTATTCATCAGGAAAATGGTAGCTTCCATGTCTGTCCTTACACAAAACTATCATGTGTTTTTCTGTCACAATCTAGTTCTGTAATACTTGGTAACAACACAGAAAACTGGCTCAAAAGGTACAAGTTGTGAAAACATATGTCTTACAAAATTTATCTCCACTTAATGTTAACATACACCTAAGTCTTTAAACCTGTTGCCATAGTTTTCTTATATTTTTGAAGAAATTAGGAAATAGGACTAAGGGAGATGGCTTAGCGATTAAGGCACTTGCCTGTGAAGCCTAAGTACCCAGGTTGGATTCCCCAGTAACCACATAAACCAGACGCACATGGTGGCTCATTAGTCCGGAGTTTGTTTATAGTGGCTAGAGGCCTTGTGTGCCCATTCACTCTCTCTCTCTCTCTCTCTCTCTCTCAAAGTAAATAACAAATCAAATAAACAATCTTTTAAAAATTAGGAAGGAAAGTGGATATATTTACAATTTGATCAAACTTGTAGAAGAAAGAATCTAATTTATTTCTTGCTATGCCTTACAAAGCCATAAGACAAGAGCTAGACTCTGTAAATTAAGTGGGAGTCAGATTTACAGATCTTTTCCTTGGTAGGGAAGGTGAAATGGGCCTTCATTCTTTTAAGAAAGTTTTGTTCAAATCCATGCAAGGGACAATGGGGTCTTTTTTCCCTTGCTTATTTTTTTAAATTTATTTTTATTTTTATTTATTTATTTGAGAGCAACAGACAGAGAGAAAGAGGCAGAGAGAGAAAGGGAGAGAGAATGGGCACGCCAGGGCCTCCAGCCACTGCAAACGAACTCCAGATGCGAGCGCCCCCTTGTGCATCTGGCTAACGTGGGTCCTGGGGAATCGAGCCTCCAACTGGGGTCCTTAGGCTACACAGGCAAGCGCTTAACTGCTAAGCCATCTCTCCAGCCCCTCCCTTGCTTATTTTCTCACAGCTTTATAAAGGAATTTTTTGTAATAACTTACTTCAGTAAAGAAAAAAGAACAACCATTTTAGTTTGATCTACTTGTTTTATCACTATATATATATATATATATATAGTGATAAAATATAAAATATACATATATATGTATATATATATATGTATATCTATCTATATATATATATATTGTTTTGTTTTTTGAGATAGAGTCTCACTCTAGCTCAGGCTGACCTGGAATTCACTCTGTAGTCTCAGGGTGGTCTCAAACTCACAGTGATCCTCCTACCTCAGCCTCCCTAGTGCTGGGATTAAAGGCATGCGCCACCACATCCAGCTCATAATAATACATTAAAGCACAAATCCAAAATATTTCAACAAAGGGGGAAACCTCAAACATGTGTACATGCTACAGACACTGCTCTCAGAACTACTGAACTAAAACAAGAAATAAAACCCCAGCTTTAAATATGCAAACGCTTATAAAACTCTTATTTACATTTGTTTCATGCAAAATGTGATTTCAAAACAAAAATAATAACATTAAAATTAGTTCTCTGACCTTCACAGTGAAATGTTACAAATGTTACAAGTCTGTGAATGGGTGCTGAGCACTCGAAAGCCGTGCTGGCTATTACAGGAGGTCAGACGCTGGAAGCTGAGTCATGAACTCTTGGGAGCAGAAGGTGACACTCTGTGGTTCCACATCATTATTTGGAAGGAGAATCAGACAGTTTAAGAGAGTTGTGTTCTGTGTTGTTGGTCAATCCAGATGTACAGGTCACCAGGTAATGGTCTGATTACCTCCTAGTGTAAACAAGCCCGGATCTCTCAGGAAGATATGTCCCTATTATTCTGAGAAGGCTGTTACCGACGCCCGTGAAGTAATCCAGCTTCCTGGGTTATTTTAAAATTTCACAGTGTAGAGAGTCAGAAAAGTTGGATTCCAACATTCACTTATGAAACTTGGTAGGCCTACTTTCTATTTCTGGATATCGCTGCTCAGTCCACAGGATGTTAACCTGTGTGCCTGAGGCCCAGATACTGACTTAGACACAGGGAATATGGTCGGGGGGGGGGGTTTACATATTTCAAACATCACTTGAAAATGTCCCATTTATCTTGTATGTATAAAGTATGCATTTTGTCCTTTTATACAATATACCTTATGAATTTATTATCAATCCATTTCTCTGAGTTTGGCTCATTTGTTTACTTAGGAGTTTGAATGTTAGGTCTTCTCAAGGCAAAGGTGATTAGAATCCATCACACTGAAATGAAGTTCCTGAGAAGAGACCCCCACCTCTGTTAAAGATTGATCTGTGATAGTGGGCAGTTGAAATATTGCAGATCCGCAGTCAAATTATCTTGGGTTATCTTTTTACCCTTAATAACCACTCATCGCCTACCACCAAATATGACCCAACATCCTTATGACTACTAGGTAAAACCTAATTGTTTTGGAATGTATCAACAGACCACCAGCTCTACAAATCCCAAACTAAGAATGTCATCAGATGGCATCTCAAGACTATAGCAGAGAAGTCCCCACCTTTTTGATATATCCACCAATGTATTTTAAAGATGCCTTGATTTATGACTTTCTTTCATTCTGTAACTATATATATTAAAAAAAATTCTGAAACTGTTTCCACATTGGAAAACATTATTTAGAGACACCTGAATCTGTGATCCTGAACCGTGGTCTGTCATCCTTGGTTTAAGAATAACCTATCTCATATCCCCTTTGAGATGAGAATTGTATTTTAAATCCATAAAATTCTGGCCCTTAGGGTAAAAAGCTATGATCCATAAAGACGTTCCAGCATGAGTAACCCTCTATCCCATTCCCACCTACTCTCATTTTCAAAACCAAGTATCTCTATGGGGAATCTCAAACATGACCAACTTTTGCTAATGATTTTGAGGTCTTTAGGGCATTCTGGATACTAATACTTTGGGAGTGGATGTTTAGTGTTTATTACCACAGAGCACAAAGTCTTTTTCAGTTGAGTAAAATTTGCTTTGATTGATCCAGGCACAACTTTTTAGAAAGGTATCCTTTGTTCCAAGTTGAAGTATGTTGCCTTGGATTTATTTGTCCGTAGGATCCATTCCAGTCCACATTTAGCAGAAATAAAGTGACAAAGGAAAAGTGTGGCCGTGTGCTTACAATCGATGAAAATGATGCTTTATAACACAATTACTTCCAACATTCTCTTCATCAACAGAACAGATAAACAGACAAAACTGCATCCAATCAACAGCGACTACCCGAGAAATAAGTAAACCAGCAATCAATGTTCAGGAACACTGATAACAATGGATAGTTCTATAGGATCAATCCCAAAGCATTATCCCACTAATTCTTGTATCGATCCTTTGAGACAGGTACAACGACACCCATTCTTAAAGACAAAGAGATTGTGACGTAGAGGAGTTAAGAGATGTGCCTAAGGGCTGTGCAAACTTGAAATAAACAGCAAAATATGAAGGCAAAGAACCTAATTTCAACTCTGAATATCTACCTAGAATGACAGTCATAATAGGGACTGGAAAAGAGATGAACGGAAGCTATTTGGCTTGCATATTACAGGGAACATAATATATTTTAAAAGACCTAAAAATATTCTCAAGCTCTAATATCCATGGCCTTTCAAGCAGCATTTTTAGTGCTGCGATGGGAAACCAACTGTGAAGTCTCCAGGCATGTCCACCAGTGGATGCACTGTTCCTGATGTCTTGTTCGTAGAGGACAATCCTCTCTCTTTCACCTCGGACTTCTCCTATATCACTTCCTCTTCAGTTTACTACACATGCGGCAGGTCACAGTGTTTGCTCTCTCGCAGCATGCGCGTGGAGGATATTGATTCACATAGTATGTGCTACAGGCAGACAACTGTACACACCATGCACGCGCTTGCCACTGCCTGACATCACATTGTGGCTTTTGAATAGGCATCTCCATTTTCACTCTGTGCGAGGCTGAAGCTATTCTTGTCAGTTTTCGCAGATGAAATCTAAGAAAGCAAGCTTTTCCCATCTGTTTGTCTTTCATCTCCCCTTATCAGTTCTAGTCAAACAACCACACAACACAGCCCTGGCCTGTTTATTGATCCCACTCAAGCCATTACAATCTCGAGTCAGGAGCATCTTTGTCATGACCAAGGGCACATGTCCAAGAGAGACTCGCTGGCACTAGACATGTTAAGACCACCCAGAAAAGGACTGACAGCTGGAAAGTGAACTTTTGGAATCAAAATGTACAAAGTTGGGCTGGAAAGATGACTTAGTGATTAAAGTGTTTGCCTGCAAAGTGGAAGGACCCAGGTTTGATACCCCAGTGCCCATGAGAAACCAGATGCACAAGGTGGCACATGTGTCTGGAGTTCATTTGCAGTGGCTAGAGGACTTGGTGTGCTCATGCACTTGCTCTCTCTCTCTCTCTCTCTCTGTTTCTCTCTAGTAAATAAAAAACTTAAAAATGTACAAAGCCAAAAAGTAAAGATTGGGCTGGAGAGATAACATAGCAATTAAAGGTACTTGTTTCAAAGCCTGATGGCCTGGGTTCCATTCCCTAGTACCCATGTAAAGCCAGATTCAGAAAATGGTGCATGAATATGGAGTTTGTTTGCAGTGGCTGGAGGCCCTGCTGTGCCTATACTTACTGCCTCTCTGTCTGCCTCATTCTCTTGGTCTTTCTCTCCAATAAATAAGGAAAAATGTGTTTTTTTTTTAAAGTGAAAGTTATTTGTCTTAGTGGCAACAAAATAATTATGGAAGGGGTGGCAGAAAAAAATGTAAGAACCAAAGGAAGCTTAGGACTCCTTACAATGCACTCTTCCATGTACAAAATGGCCTGGATATCCATGACCCTGCAGGGCCTGGCACTAGCTACACAAGACTAGTATAATAAGAGGAAAAGATGATGGCATCAAAATAAAATGCAGACTGATTGAGAGGGGATATGATGAAGAACAGAACTATGAAGGGGAATGTGAGGGGGAGAGAATTATCATGATTTATTGTTTATAATTATGAAATTTGCAAGTAATAAAATTTTTAAAAATTATGTGGCTGTAGTAAACACTTCTCTTAATGTTCATACCTATATATTAATGCTACTCTCACTTTTGGTAGAGAACCTTCTCTTTTTAGATAGCAGTGACCTTGGGATGACTCAGAGGTATCATGGTGCTGGGAAGAAGTGACAGAGGAGTGCTCAGCACTGCAATATCTCTATCACACCTTCCAAGGCTCAGGGTCCATTGCAGAAGAGGTGGCAGAAAGAATGAAAGAGCCAAAAGAAGGATAGGACTCCTTACAACTGCTCCTCCAGATACAAAATGGCCTGGATATCCATGACCTCACAGTGCCTGACACTACCTACACAAGACCATCATAATAGGAGGTAAAAGATCATGACATCAAAATAAAAGAGAGACTGATTGAAAGGGGGGGTATATTGGAGAATGGAGTTTCAAAGGGGAAAGTGGGGGAGGGAGGTCATTACCATGGGATATTGCTTACAGTTATGGAAGTGGTTAATAAAAAATAAATTAATTAAAAAATTATGGGGCTGGAGAGATGGCTTAGCAGTTAAGCACTTGTCTGTGAAGCCTAAGAAGCCTGGTTCTAGACTTGATTCCCCAGTACCCACGTAAGCCAGATACAAAAGATGGTGCATGCATCTGGACTTTGTTTGCCGTGGCTGGGAGTCCCTGGTATGCCCCATTCTCTCTATATATCTGTCTCTTTCAAATAAATAAATAAATAATATACTTAAAAATTTAAAAATTAAGTACAGCATATAAAAATAATATATGATTATGCCAAGCGAGTTGGTGTCAGAGAACAATTACATAAATATGTGTGTCATTAAAATTGTTTACTATTTGCAATGATATTATCTACAATATATATCTATGTTTTTTATCTATGTTTTAAAAGAAACAAATTTCTATTAGAATAAAATAGGATTGGAAGATTAGAATATGAAAAGGTTGTTTCATGATCAGCAATCTTTTGATAAAATATCTATGGGATTTTCTATGGAAACATGGAAGGTAAGTAGCATGTAATACATTTAGCCATGACTACACATAAGTATATTTTACTACTAATGACCACTGTACTCTACATGGAAGAGTCCCCTGACCTAGATAGACCAGTACATTCTATGGGTGCCCTAACTTTGGGAATCAGTGAAATTCTTGTGAGCTCTGTAGTTCTTATAATTTGTGACAGCCCCCATCTGGTAATAACATCGAGGTTGCCAGCAATAACCTACTCTTTTTTTTTTTTTTAAGATGGAGGGGGAGAGAGAGAGAGTGAGAATTGGGCCTCAGCCATTGCAATTGAACGCCAGATGCTTGCGCCACCTAGTGGGCATGTGCGACCTTATCCTGCCTCACCTTTCTGAGTCTGGCTAACATGGGATCTGGAGAGTTGAACATGAGTCCCTAGGCTTTGTATGTAAGCTCCTTAACTGCTAATCCATCTCTCCAGCCCCAAACAACTCTTAATACAGCATTCTGATTGAGTCCTTGGTTTAAAGACAGGGCAGGAAAGATGAGGATAAGCAAAATCTCTGGAAATTCCTTCCCACTTACTGAAACTCAGATGCGGTATTCTGGAAGGTAACACATTTTAATTAAGCTTTCTCCAAACCAGCAGGGAGTGAAAACTCAGCCAGTAGTTTACTTTCCAATTTACCTCTTCAGGGAACATATGTAGAAACTGTTTTGAGGGTGAGCTTTTATATACCAGAAGGATACAATTTGATTACGAACAGGCAGGAACTTGTGAAACATCAATTTTCATTATTCTCGTCTCCAGTACACCTACAAGGACCTTATATAACTTTACAAAACATCACCTAACTCAACCATTAGTCAACAGATACTGAACCTCACTGGTGCTCAGCGAAGGATTTCTTAAATTTTTAAAAACAAATATCTTTCCAGCTTCTTCTAGGTACTTAGTCAACTTTTAATATCCTGTAAACTTGGATACACATACACACAGGGGAGAGGAAGAGAGAGAGAGAGAGTAAGTGCGTGTGGCTTTGTCTGTGTTTCAACGTTTTCACCTGTCAAGTGTAGCTATCAGTAGTTTCATGGTAGCAGATGAGTAGTGAGGAGGGGCACATGTATTGGGGAACCCACAGAAGCAGCATGGTCCTCTCTCCAAATATTTGGTACAGATGTTGAGACTCATGATGCCACAACTGCATCTCTGGGGTGCGAAAACGTTCACTATACATTTAGTGAAGCTTTCTGGGAAGCATAAGTCATAATCTCAAGTAAGTACAAAAAACGGCTTGAGAGCTTAGAGTGGGTAGGATGGCTTGGAGCGACAACTTGGTATGGAAGCAAGATTGAAGTGCAGGTCCTCTTGCATGGGCCAAGAGTGGCACAGTTTCAACTTTCTGCTGGCAATGAAGGAAGAAGTGTTTGGACGTCACTTGCTCGTATGTGGGAAACGGGGCTGAAATTAATAACATCTGAGCTTCAATGCCAGTGCTATTTCCTAAGAGCTATGTGATTCTCAGCAGTATCTTACATGTTCTGAAACTTATCTGCCCGATGTGAGTACCAGCACTCATCCCACTCAGTTGCTGTGAACAATAACTGAAACAGGGCACAGGTACTAATATAAAGCAAACCCAATACTTAGTAGATTACCAATGAACAATACTTGAAAAATGATACTTAATATAGCTCATCATGATAGGTAACTTGGGCTGGAGGGATGGCTTGGCCATTAAGGCACTTGCCTGCACAGCCAAAGGACCCAGGTTCAGTTCTTCAGGACCCAGGTAAAGCAAGATGCACAAGGTGGCACATGTGTGTGGTGTTTGTTTGTGGTGGCTGGAGGCTCTGGCATGCCCATTTTTCTCTGTATCTGTCTCTGGCTCTCTCACCTTCTTGCAAATAAATAAATAAAAATTAAAAGAAACAGTAACTTCTTCAGTGTTCATTTTTCTTACTTATGATGTACACACAAGTTACTTTACTGATGATGCAGAAATGAGACAAGAATCAAATTGCTTAAAAGTATTGTGCATCTGGTGGCAATTTCTACATGGAAGTGTATGCATAAATATACATCATTATTATTTAAGGTTTTACCTCTCACACATACATTAGCAAGGAAGGCTGGAGATGTAATGTAGGGCAACATTCCTGATAGCACTCAAATACTTATGATCCCCTCATGATTCAAATTTCAGTGAAAAATTCCTAATCCAACTTCACCATATTTGATCTCATTAAGATTCATGTTGAACATTCTCCAGAGCCCTGGGATTTTTTTTTTAAATCAGGAGCAATATTGACTTCATCTCAGATAACCTGCCCAGTGTTTTGGTCTCAGATGATATTGGAGACCACCTTTCCTTAGTTTCCATCCATCAGAAGACCATTAACTCATGCAAGCTTTCCTTAAGAAAAATGATTGAAGAAGAATAAAGCTGGAAAGTACAAAAGATAAGAAAACAACGGTGTCAGTGGAGAAAAGTAAAAGAGTATGTTGGGCAAAGAAAAATACAAGTTAGTTCACAAGCCTGAGAAGCATCTACCACAATGGAAAGACTCACTGAATAATTGCTTTCTCAAGTCATCTTTCTAATCTGTACCATAGGACAATGACACAGATATTTAATATATATTATTTTTAATACATATTATGGTCCTCCTATTGCCTGTTCTCCACTGCCATGTTCTATAGGGATAGGACGCATGACAACATGTGCTTACAAAGTAAGGGGATCATGTGATAAAGTTTCACACTCTCCTCAGCATTGCTGTGCCAAATGACATATTCTGTGAAGCAGCCTGTTAATGACATGCTTAGTAAAAGAAAAACTTTGTGTGTGTGTGTGTGTGTGTGTGTGTGTGTGTGTGTACGCATTTAAGAAGAGTTACTACTTAGAACACAAACAGGTTCTCCCAATTGTAAAGAAGAGATAATCATTTATACTACTTTTTCTATTTTAGGAGGCCTGTATGTTAGTTCATACACTTGGTAACTAGGGGCTGGAGAGATGGCTTAGCTGTTAAGGTGCATGCCTACAAAGCCTAAGGATCCTAGTTCTATTCTCCAGGTCCCACGTAAGCCAGATGTACAAGGTGGCACATGAGTCTGGAGTTCGTTTGCAATGGCTAGAGGACCTGGCATGCCCATTCTCACTCTCTCTCCCCCCTCTATGTTTCTAGAAAATAAACAAAATTTAAAAAAAGAAATTTAGTAACTAAATTCTTATCACCACACAATGTCTTTAGCGCCCACTTAATTGCACATTCATTCAAGGGTGAGCCATATCCTGGCATTTTTTTTTTATTCACTGATTATCTTGTTTTCTAAGAAATTGTTAACATTGAATTAATTATAAGGCAATAGCCTTCTGTTCTAAATGGGAAAATTCCATGACACTATGAATCAACATTTTCTTTTTGTGTCTCTCCAAAACACAAGCTATGGTTTCAGTGTTTACAAGGTACTCAAAGAATATTGTCATCAGACTGATTAAATGACAGATAGTATAGCTTTTTATTTTTCATCAAAGTTAAATAGCATTCATATTTCAACAAGGGCTTGTTCTTCTGTAAATCATAGATTTAGAATCACAATTTGAAACAGCTGAGCTCACCTGCCAAAACAGCTTCGAATTAAATAGCAACTTTTGTTACAATATTTTGGAGCCATATCTGGGAAATGCAACTGACACTGGCATAGAGTGGAAATAGTTTCAACAAGGCAAGAAAAGGCATATTGACTGACAGGAGCGTGCTCCGTTGCCTTGACAAACAAGCAAGGATCCAGCCCCAATCTGTTGGAGTCTCAAGGCTCACAAAACATGCCAGATTGCCATCTTTGTGCTGAATGCAAAATAATCACAGTCGCTGGAAATGATAAATTGTGGATGGCTGCCTTTGGACGCAATATGTTTCATCAGTCTCTTCTTCTCACTCTGTAGGTTCTAAGCATGAAGTCTGCACTTCAACTTGGATGGACTACTTTCTGCTTCTGGAAGTAAGAACGTCTCACTCCACTATCCCTGATTAATGTGCTCAGCCTTTTATTATAGTGCCCACTGAGGGTTCGCTTTCTGAAGCTACTCAAAGAATGGGCTTTGGGGAGACATAAGTGTCTGTGAAGTACAAACTTTTTTACTTAACTTCTTAAATCACACTTGACCTGGCTTCCCCATCATTACCATTGCTACAGTCTAGGCTATCAGTGTTTACCAAACCTTTACAGAGTAACAGGTTCTGCTCTCTAAGCATCTTACATATCCATCCTTAGGGTTTTCTTATAAGATAAAATGAAAGGGGCATTAAATGTACAAAGCACAATATAAATTCAAGACTTCAGGGTATTATGCCTGGAAATATATAGTCATTTTGAATTCTCTCATCTAACTTGTCAAATCAAACAGTTATGATTTAACCATGGCTTCTTGAATCATTATTTTTTTTCTCTTAAATTTACTGTTATGTAAAAGACAGAATCATAAATCTCCTATGAAAGCAATACCACAAAAATATGGGATCTGTTTCAATCTGTTTTGTTTCATCTCTGAGTATCTATTACTCTCATATTTTTCTTTCTTCCCCTGTATATTCTCTCTCTCTCTCTTTCTCTGTCTCACATATACTTATTTTCAAATATTTCTATCAAATATTAATCATTTATCAACCACAAATAATTAGTTTTTCTATCTTAAACAAAAATATGAACAGCTCCCTCTTATTTTAATATTGTAGAAACCTATAACTAGAAGGGACATCACAATGTCCAGGCAGACATTTATAGTGATTACTATTGGCACTAACTGGGTAATGTTTAAGTCAGCTTCCACACTTTATAATTTCTGATAGATTGGAAGAATTTGGGAGGGTAAAGTCACAAGAGAGTAGTATCTCCCCTTATCCTAATCTTTGTTAAAGAAAAAAAGGGCTTTTTGGTAATAAGTACATTCCAGTTTACTTTAAAAATGAATATTCCAATATAAGTTGGCAGTCTGTTTGTAGTAGAGTCACTTTTATGTCATGGACGCTGTAGGCTAAGCAGACTGTGTGTTCTTAGATGAAATGGAGAATAATTGGTGCACGGACACCTCACCACGATCACTCTTCAAATTGACTGAATATCGTCTAGCCTTCCCTGACTCCTCAGAGAAACATACTTACTTTCTCCTCATAATTTCATTTCTCTATCCCTATTTCCAAGCACACAAGTCAGCCTGCCATCTACTTTCTACACTTCCTTTTGTTTTTAATAAAGCAGTCATGAGATTTAGACACATGTGCCTGAATCTGACAACTTCATCTGAAATCTTTTCATTTCAATACATATCTCAGTGGATAAATGATGAGAAATAACCTTAGATGTGAAAAGATGTTCTCATAATATTTTTTTTTCAGTTTTGTCAGTCTCTCACTTTTTCCTATAAGCCAATCCATATTTGAATTGCTGTGGGCATGCCGTCATCATCTGGTATTTGATCTTATTTATAAGGAACGCTTTGGCATGAATAAAGGCATCATTGCCTGTGTCTTGAAAATACATCCGCTACCAATCAAAAATTATTTCCCCTTGAACGCAGGTATTTATTTTGTATTTTCAGCAGGGAATGAAACAAATTCATAGCAAGTCTAGCAAAATTGAGCACTGAATTAAGTTGTCCCAACACTGAAGGCTGCTCAGCAGAGGGACCCGAAGTAGAAAAGCCCTAATGAACAGTGAGCTAAAGTCTTCCTTCCTGAGAGTTTTTCCATAAACCATCTATGGGCTCAGTATCTGGGTTATCAAAGGAAGAATTGAGGCAAATTCCTAGGTTCCTGGATATTGTCACCTAAGTGTCAGAGTCACCATGCCATCTTACCCAACAGTAACCCCTGGGTATCTCTGGGTGCAGATAGAAATTGGTGAGAATACAGATGCTAGCATGCAGATGAAAACACATCTTCATAAAATCATTCACTGGACTCTTAGTCAGTGAGCATCTTCTATGTCCAGAAGTGATTTCTTCCCTGATACTTCGAACAGGCCAGGACAGCTTACGTCTGTCTTCTGACGATGACGGCAGTGTGCTCAGGGTCCAAGAACAAACACTTTCAGTGTGTTCTCCCAGCCCCAACGGATGCTCTAGGTGATTGACTGCCACTACATAAATGGCTCAAAGATAAGCAGAAATGATGACAAGCATACGCGTTGTCAATGGAGCTGCCCTCCATCCCTTCATGCTCTGCTGTGCGCCCTCGTTTGTGAAATGCTACGCGGGATGGACTGGATTACCAGGAGTTGGGGTTTCTGCACTCACTGGTACCTTTGCGCTTAAGAAGTCAACTGTGATTCCCTTTCCTTTAGAAGTATATGATCCAATAATTTAAACTTCTCTTCAAGATAGCTGCGATCAGAAGAGAAATCTACTATGGGACTGAATATTATTTTATTTGTGCTCACTTCCACAGTTTAAGCTTCCTCACTGTTCCAGAACATTCATAAGCAGGGTCATTTTCTATGGGCAGCTTCGATCTTTGTTTGTTGATCCATCAGCTCTTCTGACTTAGAAGCAGGAAAAATAAGCTTATGAAAGAGGCATTTGTATATGAGCTTTCACCTTAGAAGTTGTTGTTTTCAAATACACACAAGTGAAAATAACATAAACTTTAATGACTTAATTAAGCCAGGGGTAAAAAACAGTATCTTTGGAATGATTTGGCTTTAAGCAACATGGTGTGGGGAAAAAAAAAATCAGGCTTTGGAGTCAAGTCAACTAGAGTCCGATTATTTCCTTAAAGGAGAATCTGTTGTGATATGATTTCTACGCATGGATTTTGTAATGTAAAAAGTTTATAATATTACACATTTGAGAGTGCTTGATGATTTTTACAATCACACACCATCATGTAAGTATTCCCCGCCTCTTCTAATGTGGTGAAAATAGACTGATTGAACTGTGTGGATCCACAGTCATCACCGTGTGAAACACTGCCTTGCAGCACTGAGTCACATAAGCTATAAACTGAGCTCTTTCCCCAAGTGATCTCTAGCCTTATGTAACTCTATTTACTTTTTCCACTTCTGCAAAAGCAACTAAGTGTGTTTGAAAAAATTAAAATTTCTTCTGTAATGAAATACTGCCCAGCCAAATATATATATATATATATATATACTTTTGAATGAATTGCTTGCAGTGACTTTTTTCTTACTGTGATTTGCCAACAAGATTTGACTGCCTTTTGTGTGTTATTTGTTATTATGGCCAGGGACATTCTAAAAGACAAGGAAAGATGAAATGGGAACATGAATACTAATATAGGCAGTTGTTATGGAAACTGGTTCTTCCAGCCTGAGGGGTAGGATGAATTGGCTCCTGGGCACCTTCTCCATCCTTCCCAATTTTAAATGGATGGGCACATATATTTAGTTGACTACAGGGGTCATTAAAAATTCTCCATGGTATTTTTATATTTTATTTTTAACTGATGATAATAATTATATGTATTCATGGGACACAGAGTTACATTTTATTACATCAGTACATTGTGGGATGATCAAAGCAAGGTAATTATTATATCTGTCTTCTCAAATATTTACCATTTTAGAAGATTCATAATCTTATGTTTTAAGATATTTTGATAAAATGCAATAGAGGACAGGCACGTAACTTGAAGTAGTTTAGTGACATAGTATTTGCCTATCATGTTAAGGCCTTGAGTTCCACGCCTACCAGTCCCCAAACTATCTAAAAATAAATTCAGTAGTATTGTTATTGACTATAGTTACCTTTTATGTAACAGATAAACAGAACTTATTTTTCATAATTACAATAACATTGTACCATAGATTAATTTTCTTTCTCCTCTGCTCTCCCTTTAAAGTACCATTCAGTTCTTTTTCTTATAGATTAGACTTTTTTAGATTCCACATAAAAGCAATATAATGTGCTGTAAGTGTCTCTGTGCTTGGCTTAGTTAATTCAATAGTGTCCTTTAGGGTCATTTAAATTTTCACAATTAGCAGAAATGTATGCTTTTTAAAAAAAAAATTCTACAATTCTCTTGTGCTTTGAGTCAAATCTGATTTGTGTCTATATTGTCTTATTATCTGAGCCTTTTGATGGACTTACTCATACTAGACATTGTTTCTGAGTCCAGTTAGCATCTTAGCTTTTATATTCTAGAAGAACATATATTCCAAATTTCTGTCACTAAACTTTGGTGGCATGTGGCTAACTAACTGGTTTGCCAGTAGGAGGCAGAGCCATGCTAAACAAAGAGTACAGGTCACAGGGCATCCAGGAAAGGTAACGGTGAAAATACCAGATAGCCCAAGTTACAAAATTAAAGAAGCATCATTTTTAGTTTCTAGATTCCCAAGGTATCTGAGACACCTTCATGACAACAGTACGAACTGGAACTCACTATTCTGTGAATAAGACACATTTTAAGTTGGGCAATAGCCAAAGAGTTCAAAAACCTCGAGGCTGGTGGAGGACTCTGCTTAATTTCCAATGTGATGGTAGTAGTGTTCCATCTCTGTGGAACATACCTGAGCAATTCAACTTAAAAGAGCACAGATCATGATTTAGGAGATTTCTGTTCATAGCCATTTTGCTCCATTGTTTTTGGACCACGATGAGATAGAATAGCAGGGCAAGGTACATGGAAACATTCAACTTAAATCAGAGAAAATTCAAAGGGGCTGCAGACAGTATCACCAAGTCCATGCCCTCAATGACCGATTCTCTTGGATTTAATATGGTCAGAACCATCATGGACACATCTTCAAATCCCTACCTCTGTAAGCTGCTGCATTCAGAACCAACCTTTCCACACATGAGCCTTTAGGAGACATAGCAGATCTAAACCACAGCAGTAACACTGGTCTCTGCATCTAAAGGACTTTACTGAACTCTGAGGTTGGTTCTCTTGCCTGTTATCCCTTGGTGACAGTCTTCTGTGTATTATGGGGCAAGCAGAGACCTTCAGTGGGTTAGAAACTGAACGTGTGTTTATTGGTTTAGTTTAAATCCTTACAAGCTTTCTAACACTTCAGGGCCATGTCCGGCATGAGGCAGGTTTGCCTTCACACTGTGCATTAAAGGAGCCCAACCCAAATGGTTAGCAACCCTGTTAACTCCTCTGTTGCTGTAACAGCCGCTGATCTCCTGCCACACAGTCTAACACTGCTTAAGATCGTGCAGAGAGTTGGCAAATGAAAGTTCCTCAACCATCCTGAAATGCCATTATCCAGAGTCCTTTCCCCCAACTGTTGCTATTAGTCTCTTAGGGTCATCATAAGTACCTAGTTACCTTCCTTATCTTGCACGTGCTGGAGATCACAGAGGACTGCTACATTTTGTCCCCTGTATCTTTCAGAAATACCTCGTTTCCACCTGATTTTTATCAGTCTTAGGTCACATATTGACTAAAATTCCTACTCCTTTTGGAATTTAAGGCCCGAGTTCTGGGATTCAGTCTAGGCAGCGTTTGCTAAAGCACCTCACGTCATCTATGACTCAAACAGGCAATGGATGAATATTGGACGATGTATCTGTGCTGCTGATCTGGAAGAGAGCAAGCCAGTGAGTACTATTTTCTGCTCATGCATGGATTTCAAGAGTGAGAGATACTGAAGGAGAGCACAAATGACGCCACATTCCCTCAGGGGCCACTGACCATAATAAACATGTAATAAAAAGCTGACCTTCGGCCTTCCATGGTGATTCACTTTAACTACGAGACATGTCAGGGTATATGGATCTGAGTATGGGCCACTGTTCTCTTTTGTTCCCTGGGAATTGTTGTAATCAGGGGCTCTGTCAGACATAATGCTGCAGTTTCATAACTATAATTGGATTGTCTGACTTCCTGTTCAATTGGTACATGCTGCTTTTTATCTCTATTATTTTCCCTTAAAATCAATAAATAGATTGTGGTGCCTTTAATAGAGAAACATCACATCTTACCATATTGTGAATTTGACATTTTCAACATTTATTCCCCTGGAAGATCATTGGATCTCTCAGACCCAATGCACAGGTTTTGATTTTCTCTTCCCAGCCACATATAATAATGTGAACACATTTCTTGATGGAAATCAGAGTGAGTTCTATCATGTTCTGAACTTTACCTATGAGTAGAAATGAATTTTCATTCTTCTCTCACACATCCCTGAAACAATAATGAAGTAAAAAATCACAAATGATTTAATACTTAAGCCTGAGGCTGATGTTGAGACTACTTGCACACTATGGGTGCAAATAGGTATATGCGTTTATATGTATACATAAGCCATGCCTTTATACACACCAAACTGAATTTATATAAACTTACATTTATTCACATGTATGATGGGAAGAGTTGAATTAGAGAATAGTTTTCTGTATTTAACATCACAGCCCATTTAATGCAGTTCTATAAGTAAATCCTGGCTCTATGAAATTGTCCCAGGAGATGAAATTGCAAATATGAGTAAGACAGAGTGCCTGTCACCAAAAGTTAAATGGAATTTTTATGTAAAAATAAAATAAATCAGCAAATTCACATTGTTTTGCTTGATTCCTTTTAGGGTTGGGTTTGCACCATTGATTCTGTATTGACTTGAGCAAAAATATATTTCAGAATAATATTGGATATTGTCTAATGACTTGGAACTACCTGCATAAAATCAGATTCAGTCCATATTTCCTAGGTATCTGAGTATTCATTCTGGAAAGTGTAGTGTTTTATCCACTATAGTATAGAGAGTATAATCCAATGTCGCCATCTTCCTCTGGAGCATTCACTAATAACTGCCACAGGAGGCTGGTTTCTAGAGGGAGTAGACTATCGGTTTGCTCTGGTAGGACAGTTCCTGATTTTTAAAGGATAGGGAAAATGCTATTTGAGTCAAATATTAATAGGGTAACCTTTATTTGATTAATTTGCTATCTAAAATTTATGGTTTCATTTTTATTGAATTTCTTTTCTTAACATGAAAGTAAAATCCACAGGGGGAAAATGTTTCCAACACAAAGAATCATGAGAAATGTTTATTATCTTTTTTTTTTTTTTTTTAAGTAAGGTCTCACTCTAGTTCAGGCCGACCTGGAATTTACTATGTAGTCTCAGAGTGTCCTCAAAGTCATGGCAATCCTCTTACCTCTCTGCCTCCCAACTGCTGGGATCAAAGGCATGCACCACCATGCCTGGCTGATGAATGGATAATGAAGATGTGGTACATATATACACAATGAAATTCTACTCAGCAGTAAGGAGAAATGATATAATGAAATTTGTAGAAAATTGTTCAGACTTGGGACAGATCATACTAAGTAAACTCACCCAAGCACAGAAAGAAAAACACCACATGTTCTCCCTCACTTGTGGTTATTAAACAGGAACAGCTTGAGTTGCAGACATACCTACAAGCAACTCAAGAGATAGATGAGAGTGATGGAACAGTTTGGGAGAAGAGTAATGGGGCAGGGAGGGAGGTATACCAAATCCAAAGTGAATTGGATTAATCCTCCTGCATAGCACAGTAAAAGATATAACCCTCACTCAATAGGAGCATGTGAGAATCATCTGGTAATGTGGGTCCTGGAGAGGTTGGATGAAGCATAACCCTAAAACATTCATCTCTGACTTGAAACATCCTATACCAAAAATTGGTTACAACCCAAGTGAGGTCCCCCAAACAAGACAGTCTTTTGTCAGAGCACTTGATTCCCTGCCTGAGGTAAAAGGTAAGACATGATGCCAAGATAGAACATAAAGAGATCCAGCCAAATCTGGAAGGAAGCCAGTTCCCAGGTGGTTAGCCTGTATAGTGCTAAAAAGTGCTACCTGAGCTGCTGGGGGAAAATGGTCAACAATATTTTGAGCAATCAAGGGACCCTGCTATAAGAAAGCAACCAGCCTGACAAGATGTATGCAACTCTTCAATAGTGGCACACAGCCTAGGTGGGTAACCAACGGATCTCTGATTGGCTAAGTTATCTGATCAGTGGAAAGGAACCCATAGGTAGACTTGGGAACCAAGTCAGATCTGATGAAGACCAAGATTATGGACTCCAATTAGCAGTTCTCCTTAGTCTTTGGCCAAAAGTGAGGCTATAGCCATCAAAATCTCTAAATTAACCGTATTTATCCCCTTTAACATATATGAAACTCACACTCCATTGGAAAATTTCTTTTTTGATTTTGTTTTGTTTTGTTCTTTTTCTTTTTAAGAAAGCGGCAAGAGCCAAGGACAACCAAAATTATCAAAAAAAAAAAAAAAAAAAAAAAAAAAAAGACAAGGCTAGATAGCTGATTCCTTGGTAGGAAATGAATGATCCTTAGAACAACAGCCAGGGCTCAGGTGAAACCACAGAGGAATTAGTGAGATGAGCAAGAGTGCTGCTTCCATGGTGAGTCTGACAATCTGTACCAGGGTGATAGAGACAAACACTGAGGATAATCAAAAAGTACCAAAGAAGATATCCAGAAGCTGCTGAGAGATCAACGCTAAAATAGACTTAAAACACACCTACCATAGCTCAGGGAAGTTTGCAGAAGAAAGGGCAGAAAGAATGCAAGAGCCACAGGGTGGGAGGGAATGTCCAGAGGCAGTGTCCCCCACCCCCACAATGAGTAACTGCCATTATGAAAACTCATAACCCACAACCCCCAAATGAATACCAGCAATCCCACCAAGGAGGGCCCTCAGTGGAATGGGGCAGGGAGAAGGGAAATTATGGTAACGACACATGATGGATCCATACAAAGCTTCTACTTATAATAAATAAAAACTTTAAGATGTTATGAATAAACCATATGGAAACCTATTTTGGATAAAGGTGCATCCAGAAGCCATAGGTTGTTACTAGAAAAATTTAGTTCCAGGGATGGGATACTTTTCAGTGAGTTGTTGGCCAGGAAGATCCTTTATGTCCCCAAAACATCACTGGCCATTGCCAAAGCTCTAGGTTACCCACCAGAAGTAGATATTAAGACCCTATTTCCAAAGAGTCTACATGCTTGGGCTGCAGATCACTGAGAAATGAGGCTGGAGCTGAGCTGAAAACCTCCTCCCTGCTGAATAGCTGTCAGAAAGCTTGAAAGAGCTAAGCTGCAAGCAGCCCTATAGGAGATAGAAATCACCAATGGTGGTAAACAACAGTGGACCCTGAAACCCTTAAGATTGCCCAGACAGGCCAAATGTGCAATAGTCGTATGTCTGTTATGGGGTAAGCCAACTGCTCTCTAATTGGACTAGAGGCCCACACCATGGGGGGGGGGGAATACATGCCTGATACTGAAAACCGAGTCCAAAGCTGATGACTGGTGCTCATAAGCCCTAGGGGAGTAACCCCTGTTGTTGTCTGGCTAAATGCACAAATTATGTCCACCAAACTTTCCTATAAGCACTTTATAAATTGCTTATACCCATACAGTAATGTTGCCCTCTCTTTTGGTTAGAGAAGTTTCGCTTTTCAGATGGTAATGACCACTGGGGTGACACAAAAGTCACTATAGTGGTGAGAAGAAGTGATAGTAGAATGATCAACAATTCTGTCACAACTTCCAAGGCTCAGAGTCCATTGCAGAAGAGGTAACAGAAATAATTTAAGAGCCAAAGGAGGGGTAGAACTGCTTACAATGCAATCTTCTAGACACATAATTGCCTTGATATTCATGACCTCTAAGTGCCTGACACTACCTACCCACAACCTTCATAATAGGAGGAAAAGATGATGACATCAAAACAAAGGAGAGACTAATTGGAAGGGGGAGGGGATTTGATGGAGGGTGTATTTGAGAGGGCAGAATGAGAGTGGAGGGAGAGAATTATCATGGTTTTATTGTCTATACTTATGGAATCAGTCAATAAAAAATTTAAAAATAAGAAACAAAAATTCCCAAATCCTAAATATTCTCTTTGTAAAAATTCTATCCAATTCTACTTGAAAGTCAGATTTCTGTATTTGTAATTAGAATGGCTGTGAGAGTGGGAAGGAGTTGAATTAGGATAGACTGTGAGAGGGGAGCACTGTCTTCAAGAGTTCAACACAAGAAAGAGATAATGGATATTATTAGACAACCTTCCCCACACCCAAGATTCCTACTGTTTATTTTCTATGCTGTATTTATGGCTATATTTGAATTCAGCCTCCACAGTTGCTATATATCCACAAACTTCCTTTAGCCCCTGATTGAGAAAGCAAGGAAAACACCATCTCTTCGGTTGTGAAGTGAGAACTGAATTTGGAATACAGGTTTCTTAACAATGATTAGAACTATCTGGATTGGATATTGCTATAACCCTGGTCCTTTTACTTCAATTGCACATTATATTATTATTATTATTATTATTATTATTATTATTATTATTATATTGCAGAATAAAAATAGTCAAATCCTAGCAAGTCCATATGCTTGTAATTTTAAATTGTTGTTCTTGATTTGAATGCCATAATACATATACATTCAGGTGTATTTCCTTAGCAACCACAGCCCCATAAAACGTGGGACTAATAATCTGATGAGGACTGAACTGGACAAGTTCCTTCTAGTCTGGCCAGAAAATTAGTTAACAAGGTGTTAAAATTCTTGGGGAGAAGGGGAGTTATGTTCAATTTAAAGGTACAGCATAAAAGGACACTTCCTTCTGAGGATTCATCATGACCAGTTTCTTAAAGAGTCTCCTGAAAAAATTCGATAGCAAATTAAGTCCCTTACTTTAAATAAATTCCTTAGGGAATGTGGTGATGGACCATAAAATATCATTTCTGACTAAATGCCTGCCAACATTGGCAGGGCACATATGCCCTCTGATTTACTCTGACTCAGTTTGGATGGAGGAGGTGACTTACAGATCTAGTATTTGTCTACTCATGGATCAGGGCCACACCACAAAGAGTTAACTTTCCAGACCACAATGGAGCACCCTAAAATGCACAGTTTGTAATCTAGCTCTTGTAGCATGCATGATATTTTGAAGAACTATTATATCTATTCTCCTGGCCAGAAAACTGGCATTTGGTAAGATAAGCTGTGTACTCTACATTTGAATAAATTCATATACATTCATTAGAGTATACCTTATCTAGGGCATAAGTTACTGAATATTGTTACATTGTTTTTCCTCAAAAGGTATATTTCTGTTTTCTTATATTAAACATTCTTTTTGGTATATATATATATATATATATATATATATATGTGTGTGTGTGTGTGTGTGTGTGTGTGTGTATGTATATTCTTCAGTTATTGCTTATGATTGCTGGCATGGGTATCATGAGCCCATTTTTTCCTATTAACCTATTTTTTAAAATATTTGATTCATTTACTTGAGAGAGTGGGAGGGAGAGAGAGTAGAAGAGGCAGATAGAGGGAGAATAGGCACACCAGGGCCTCCAGCCACTGTAAATGAAGTCCAACCACATGTTCCATTTTGTGAATCTGGCTTCCAGGGGCACTGGGGAATTGAACCTGGGTCCTGAGGATTTTCAGGCAGGCAAGTGCCTTATCCACAATGCCAACTTTCCAGCCTCCATTCAAATTCTCCTGAGTTAAGAAGAAATTCAATCCCACTTCCACATTTCAACCTCTAATTTCTTTCATCCTTCCTTTCATGGAAAATGTGTTTGAGTGAGCATACTACATTGCTTTATCCATCAACTCACTTCCTGTTTGAGACTCACCTTTGCTAAGGAAAAGAGTCTCATCTTCACTGCTTTTAACATCCAATGCTAGAATATTCTTGTTTGTTTGTCTTGGTAAGAGGTAGAGCCTGTGTATAAATCATCTTTGAATCAAAGCATCCAGCATAATGTCCCAGGGCAATAAACAACAGAGATTTAATAATACATGAGAGCACCCAACCATTGGTTCTTGAAAGACTAAAAATAGAACTGCCAAATTATCCTGTAATTCCACTACTGAGTTATATAGAGAAAACAATATGTTGAGTGAATAATGGCACTCTTGTATTTATACACTAGCAAGGTAAGGAATAAGCCTTAGTATCCATTAATGGAAGAAGGGATAAAGAAAACGGAGCACATGAACATAAAGAGATACCATTCAACCATAAGGTGAAACAAACCTTGCCATGTTTGTCAATATACATGAACGTGAAGTCATTATGTTAAGTGAAGTAAGCCAGCCATAGAAAGACATCCTAAATGAAATTACATGAGGAATCTAAGAAAGTGGATTTCATAGGCATTGAGAACACAATGGTTAGCCTTAGACTCTACACGGATTAGAAGGGTAGACGGATGGATGGACATGGCTCATGGATACTTGATCACAGTTTGGAACAATAAATTTTGAGAGACCAGGGAACAGTAAATTTCATATAGTTAATGATAACAGATTCTTGGAAAATGTAAAGAGTGGGCAACATGTGCTGTCCCCACAAGAATAATAATTGTAAGGCAGTGGATTTGGTGATGACCCACATTTTAAGCATTCCACAACATATGTGCACCACAAAACATCACAGGAGACCAATTCTCTAAAGCCAGTGTGAGGGAAAAGAAAAAGGAATGCTCCTTGTGTTCAAATGTGCTGCCCATGCTGTGCCTTAAGCCTTTCATAGATTCAGTGGTGTTATCCAATTAACTTTCTGGAACCTATGCGAGAATCTTAAGAGATCTGCCCACTTGCCATTGTCTAATCTTAATTGTCTTTTGACCTGTGGTAGGTACAGATAGTGTGTGTGGGAGGTTTGCTAGTAACACAGAAGTTTAAAGTATCAACATTCTACAACTCATAGACTATATATATACCTTTGACCCTTTCGAAATAAGAAAAAGAAATGGGAGAAATGGGAAGTTAATATAGTAAAGGCACTATGATTTACTTTGTCAATTAAATCAGCTCTTCCAAAACTTTTCATTCAGAATTTTGTTCTAATTTTTAAAGTACGTTTGAAAAATATATTTAGCATGTTTTATTACAGAATCCCGACTTAAAATACCCAACTGATTTTATAATCTTTTTATATACTGAACAACATTAACAAGTTAATGCGTGTAAGCTTCAAATTTATCAAATGAGAGTTTAACGTATGTGTTAAAGCCCTTCACTGATGAGTTATCCCTTCCCAGTCCTTTGTTTCTAGGCTCTGCTTTCTTTGAAATGTTATTCCATGTGTGTGTGTGTGTGTGTGTGTGTGTGTGTGTGTGTGTGTGTGTGTTGTTAGGAACTGTACTCAGTTCTTTGCACATTCTAATCAAGTGTTCGACCCCCTGAGCTCTTTTTATTTTGAGTTAGGGTTTGAGATAGGGTCACATTAAGCTTTCTAGGCTAAGCTTAAACACTCTCTATGACTCAGGTAGACCTTGAACTTAAAAATCCTTTGTCTCAGGCTACAAAGTATATGAGATTAAAGGCTTGTGACAATAGACCTACCTCTTGAGATGCTACTTCTAAACTGTCCTCTTTCTGGTCTCCTCAAGTCATCTTAAGAGGCGCAGTCTACTCAAGATGGAAGCCTCATTTTCTCAGACTGAGTATCAGACTTTCTGCTTACAACTAGGAAAGTCTCTTATCTGTGAAAGATCTTCCAGAGGACAGTGTATGGGTTACCACTCACTCTCAAGCCAATACCAGAGTTTGAGAAAGTCCTTACTTACTCAATGATGATTTTTTTTTTTTTTTTGGTCCTCATTAAGAAAGCTTTAGAAAACAATGATTTTGGTATCCCTAACTAGATCTTAGACTGATGAACCCCAAGAAAACATGAGGCAAAATTTGATTCCTTTCTCCAGGTGTCTATTATTGCTCTGCACAGTATCCACTTAGTGTCCTCTTTGACTCAGCAAGGAAACCCAAGCTCAATGTTTAAATATTACTCTCTCAGAGATTCACCAGCAGCATTGATTTTGTGGCCTATAGATTTGGGATTCTGTGTGATCCCCTTGGAGGATGTCTGTCAGAAACAGATTTGCCTTCTCCACCTCCGCGATAGTACTCTGAGAAGGTAAGTGGAAGAATTGGCTAACGAATATTTCTTTTGGATTTTTATAGGAAATGCTCAAAAGATATGACTATTGTTCTTGACATGAGAAGCTTTTTCCAGATTAAGATAATAAATCCCAGTCCTGCTCCCAGATTTTCCCACAATAATGGCAATTAAGTCAGTTCTCCAAAATTGAAGGGAGTGACTATGTTCAAAGAAGTAAAAGTAGAAAGTCAGAGTCGGGTGTGGTGGCACACACCTTTAATCCCAGCATCCGGGAAGCAGAGGTAGGAGGATTGCCATGAGTTTGAGGTCACCCTGAGACTACATAGTGAATTTCAGGACAGCTTGAGATAGAGTGAGACAAAAAAAAAAAAAAAAAAAAAAGTAGATCAGTGCACAATTAAAATGACTTAGGTACAACACATATCTAAAGCAGAGGCTTTTTCTCCAGAATATCATGCTGTTTTGGACTTAAATTCTCTGGATAATTTCTCTAGGCTTCTTTTCTGTTATGTGTACATCAAACCATAACGACTTGGTCTGGGACAAATGAGAAATTAATCACCGAAGCAAGGGTTTAAGAAATCCATAGTAATGATACAAATGAGACCTCTCAAATTAGAAAACCAAAATGAAAGCACACTAAACGCTTCAAAATTTAATTAGAAAAAGTTCCAAGTTCATACCACACTGAGGCCATTTCACATCAACAGTCTATATTGGAACCAGAAAAGAAGAGTAGTTATGGGGGAATGTGACCTTGGGGATGTGGGAAGATCTGTTCACTGCCTCCTGTACTGGGCCTGCCTCTTAGGACCTACCCCTACCCTTTCATCTCAGACTGATGCAAGGCAGGCATCTATTCAATTCAACTTTCACATGAGACAGAATTCAGTCCTTTATTTTTCCCAGTTATGACATTACAACTGACTTGAGACTTCTCATCATAAACCATTCAAAAATATTTTCCAAATTAATACACAACTTGTGGACCATGAATTGCCTGCTGATCCCTGGGAACCATTCTTATTGACTATTAATTCCAATACTGAATATCAGGTAAGGGTCATTTTTCTCACTTGCAACATACTCAGGTCAGATTGGAAGGACTATAGGGTACATATGTTTAGAATGAAACATCTTTCGTTTCATAGCCTTTTTGTACAAAAGTGTGTGTCCTCCAAATAGGCTATTGATCTTTACAATATAGGAGAGTATAAAGAATAAGCTACAAAGAACACAGAAGAATGACAAAAATTACAATTCTGTTTAGTTTATAAGTTGCTTATTTGAAGGTTTTCTCTTGAAATCTTATAGCTTATTCCACTTCATTATTATGGAATTTAACACATCTTATTAGGATGCATTTGGTTCCCAACCCATCTCTGTGTGACACCAACATGGCCATCAAACACAGTATTATTAGCCACAAAGCAAGAAAAACTATGATTTCTATGAGATCATACAAAAAGAGTATAGTATTTACATTCTCATTGCTGGGACAAAGCACCTGACCAAAAGCAGCTGATGGGAGAATTTTTTCTTAATAATTATTATTTTGACTTAGAGTCTTTAGGGGAAGCTTCATGATGGCACGAAAGAGCATAGTGTGAACAGAGGTGGGACATCGCCTCTGCCACATCAGGTGGAAATGGCAGCAGGAGAGTGAGCCATCTCTACAAGGGGGATCTGGCTATACAAAGCCTAAGTCCACATCCAATAACATACTTCCTCCAGCAAGGCACCAATTCCCAGATTGCCATTAGGTGGGGATCAAAAATCCAAAATACATGAGGTTATGGGGGACATGTCATTCCAACTACTTTCCTACAGTTCTTGGATCTTCCAAAAACTCCTAGGGTCTCCACTGCAACCCACAGTTTATCCTCATGGCTCCATCAGGTCCCTACATAAGGACTCCCCAAACCATGACTCACTTCACCCAGTGGCCATTTCCAAAAAATAAACTGCATTATAAATCCAATAACTGTGTGTTTCCTGCCTTTGTTATAAACCCATAGTACCAGGTAGGCTATCAAATTTGTTAGTCCAGAGGGAAATAAAGATGACTTTGAATAGCAATGCACTGATTCAATATTCAAGACTCCTACTTTCATAAAATATTCCTTCTTTCTTCTGTATCAGTGCAAAAAAGCTGGTCCAATCTCAACAGTGGTAATTATTCAAACAATTGCAGCTGAAACAGGATGCAGTCTCCAGCCTTATTTTTATTTCTGGGACATATCCATCTCCTCACACAAATCCATTTCTTTCAAACTAGCCTGGATCATGTTCTCATGACACAGGCAAAATACAGTAAGCCTCTGACACAAACTGCTTCTTGCCCAAGTCAGACAATATTCTTTCTCCCCTTCATAAACCAAGCCTATACAGTCTACAGTTAGTTCTACATTTATGTCCCTCAACTCTGATCAGAATGGTCCATTAAACTAATTATAGGACTACAAGGCCTCTCTTAAAATAAAGTTTCACATCCATCCACATTCCTTCCACAACAGTTTCAAAAGGGCAAAACCTGACTAGATACCTATCAGTTACTACCCCACTCCTCTGGTACCAATTTTCTGTTGTAGTTAATTTCTTATTGCAGGACAAAGAATCCAAGCAAAAGCAACTGACTGGAGGAAATGATTTATTTTGGCTCATAGTCTCAAGGGAAAGCTCCATGATGTCATGGTAAAATCATGGCATGAACACAGGTCAGACATCAACTCTGTCACAACAGGTGGAAAACAGCAGTAGGAGAATGAGTGGTCCTCTGGCAAGGGGGAGCTGGCTTTAATACCTCTAAGCTCACATCAAACAACAGAGAGGCTCTGCTTCTCATGCTGTCATCAGCTGGAGATCAAGCATTCAGGATGTTTGAGTTTATGAGGGAAATCTAACTCAAACCACAACAGAAAGCGATGGCTAAAGACCCATTTTAAGAGAGATGGAAGTCAGTTAACATAATCCTGAAGATAAGTACTGGGGGATGTTTGTGGCTCAATCTGATTATGACACCATAATATATATCCGCACTCCTCTCAAAACCAGCTTTCTCACTTGTATATTTTGTTGCTAACCTGGGATAAATGTTTGCAAAATAGCAATAAAAATCTTTTGAGACGAGTTCTATTAAGTGACCTGTATATGTGCGTTGGAGGTAGTTTGCCCTATGATACGAACCTGCCTGTGACCATCTATAGGAACTTCTTTTCTTCTTATCTTAGCTCATCCAAACTGTTTCCCTCCTGCTACTGGTTAATTTTCTTTGTTCTGTTGCGCGAAGTCCTTTCCAAGTCTATTTTATAACAAACCTTACCCCAGTACTTCTAAGCACAGAGTAAGTCTCTCCTTATCCATGGTTTCATGCTCCTCAGTTTCAGGTACTGTGGTCAAGTACGGCTCTAAAGCATTAAAGAGCAAATTCCAATAATAAGAAAATTAGAGCTTTTACATTGTGTCTCAAGTAAGTAGGGTGATCAGCTTTTGTACTACATCACTGTATTGTCCCCAACAAAAACATGAAGTATCCATTTTTCACATGCAACCACAATGCTTATACCTTGCAGAGTCACTTAGCATCCACCTTGGCTGTTCTGTTGGCTGTCACAGTGTTTTGGTGCATGTGCTCAGGTGCCTTAATCTTTTTAAAACCACTACAGCAGAAGAGTAGTGGGAGGGGTGCTGGCTATTTAAATATGGCATATCGTTATAATTTGTGCATTTCATTACTAAACGATAAGTATCCCTACTCTGAGCACTGGAATCCCAAAGTGCTCTAACATCTGCAATTTAGACTAGACACAAGTGGACAGTTACACAATGTGTTCTCCCCATATGAACAGTCAACGTCACACCACAGGTACACTCAAAATTCTGTTTAAAATTACCTTATGTCTATGTTTATGAGGCTTATGTGAAGAATGTACGAATCTAATCTTTACACTTGGTACCCACTCCCAAGTTATCTCATTATGTATATACACACATAGTTCAAAAAAAAAAAAAATCCAAAAGAAATTGAGTAAGAGAAAGGGGGGGAGGATCAATCAAAATTCAAGATATTTTGAATAAGACATATGAAGGCCTACATCTTTGGATAATGGCACATCCAGAAGCGATAAATTGCAATTAGAAAATTTTCAATGCCAGGGATGGGATACCTACCAGTGAGTTGTTGGCCAGAGAGGTCCATGCTGCCTCCAAAACAATGCAGGCTTTTGCCAAGCCTCTTGGTTTCCCACAAGTAACAGATGGTAAGACCCTATTGCTGAAGACTTCACATGTATGGGCAACAAGATCACTGAAAAGTCAAGCTTGTGCTGAGCTGAAAATCTTCTCCCTGTAGACCAGCCAACTGTGAACTGAAAAAATCTGTACTGCATGTAGCCCTATGGGAGACAGAAGTCCTCAGTGGTGAAAAGAGTGGACACTGGAAGCTTCAAGTTTGGCCAGACAGGCCGAATGTCTGAAGGGTGCAATAGTGGCATGTAGGCTCCCTAGTTGGGCTGGAGGCCCACTATAAGGGAGGAATACATGCCTGGTACTAAAAATGTAATTGAAAGCCTAGATCAGGAGAGATCATGTGCCTTTGAGATATAAAGCCTGCTCTTGTCTGGATAAATGCATATATTCCTCTTACCACACTTCCCTGAAAGCACTACACTTATGTCCATATTCGTATATTAATGCCACTCTCAATTTTGGATAGAGAAGCTTCTCTTTTCAGATGGCAGTGACCACTGGGATGGCCCAAAAGGCAACATAGTGCTGAGAAGAAGGGATGGAGGAGTGCTCAGCACTGAAACATCTCACACCCTCCAAGGTTCAGGGTCCATTGCGGAAGAGGTGGCCGAAAGAATGTAAGAGCCAAAGAAAGGGTACCACTCCTTATAGTGCAACTGTCCAGACAGAAATTGTCCTCAATACCCATGACCTGACAGTGCCTAGCAATACCTTCACAAGACTCGCATAATAGGAGAAAAAGATGATGACATCAAAATAAAAGAGAGACTAATGGAGAGAGGGAGGGGAAATGGTGGAGGGCCAAGTTGTGAAGGGGAAAATAGGGAAGAGGAAGGAAATATCATGGTTTATTGTCTGTAAGTAAAGAAGTTGTCAACAAAAAAAATTAAAAAGAGAAAAAAAGGAATAAAATATAAAAAATAAAAATAAGTTCAGAAAAGAAACCACCAAAATCCTCACTGTGATGATGGATTCCAAAACCATTTGTAGTTTACACCAGAAGCCCTGTGCTGGACATTTCCTTCCTTGGATGTATGAGTGAATGAAAGAATGAAAAGAAAAAGAAAAATCCAAAGTTCAAAATATATCTGGTTCTATCTACATATCTATCTATCTATCTGTCTGCCTGTCTGTCTGTTTATCTATCTATTCATGCTGCACTTATTGGTAATCTCTTACAATTCCTCATTTATAAATTTATAAGTCTTTATCATAAACATGCATGCATAGGAAAATACAGTTTCATATGGTGCAGTTTTAGGCATCAACTGGGTATATTTGAAAATATACTTAAAGTTAACTGATTTTACAATACTACAGATGGTTTTTCTCTTCCTCTCTCCTTTATCTCTCATTCTCTCTCTCTCTCTCTCTCTTTCATAGAAGCTGACTGCTACCATCTGGAGGCTTTAGTGCTTTGGTGTGAGCCAGATGTCAATGCGGGGAGAGTTCAGAGAGAAAGTGCCATTTGCCTTCTGGGTGCCTGTGCTCATTTCCTGCCATCGCAGACAAGCTCACAATGTTGGATGGAGAAAGCTGCTTAGGCTGGCTTGACATGAGGCAAGGAGCACCACCGAGCAGCCAGCGGTTCTCTACAAACGACCAAGGTACGAGGTCACTGTAAACATCGGACATGGCGCCCTGTGTAAGAGCAAAGCTCTTCCATTGGACAGGTATAAATAAGACTTACGTCATCCAGGAATGTCACTTCATGAACGGGGCACCCCTCTTTCTGGGGTACAATACCAAGATAATGATTACATTTTATTTGTCCACTTACAGATGAAAAGCCTAGCATCTTTCTGGAGAAACCAGCATCTTCTACATTCCCAAATTCCTCTAAGTGTTGTTATATACATAAAACATTATTGACACAAACACACACACACACACACACACACACACACAACATACATTGACACTTCTACAAAGATACCCACGCTCACTGTGTCCTAACAGGATCCTCACAGTTTTGGATGGATTGATGTGTCTAATGCATGAGCAGATAAAAAGAGACACAGAACTCAGAATTACTGTGTAGAAACAGATTATTCTGTACTTTCTTTGTGAGATATTTCAGCTACAAAGACAAAAAAAAAATAACTGACCAAGAAAGCAGTGGCTATAATAGTTTAGTGGAAATTTTCAGAAGAATGATGCATAAGGATGATGAACATTTCACCTTCACCCACATCTAAGGCACCAGTGTCCTTTAGGTAAAACATCAAGAAAACTTTAAGAATGAGGGTGATTTCAGAGGCTCTAGATACTAACTTGGTGACGTGGAGAATCACTGAAGATATGAGTTCATGAAGGATGGGGCTCTGCTTTCCTCGATTCTCTTCCTCTGCCCACTCAGAGAGCCAGAACTACAGATCCCCAGACTAGCCAGAAGATTCCTCCCTGCTCTTCGAACTAGGCTGCCACCTTGGGAAAGCCAGAAAAGCCAGAGGCTATTGCTCATGGAGCTGAAGGCTACTGGGGCATCAAGAGCAGATATGGCTCCCAGACACGGAGCCCCTCCTCCCTTCCCAGCTATTCTCCCACCTGATCAATAGCGTCAAGTGAATAAGGCTGGGCCTTTTTGACATTACAGTCGATTACAGAAGTACAAGCCTGAGTGGCAGGTAAACAAGAGCAAAAGCATGAGTTTCCACGGATCCTTATTTATTTATGAAGAACATGCAGCAGGTAGAATTAATAAACCCGTAGTCACTGTTCTTTTCGTGTGTGTGGAGATGCTAACCTGTCGTTATAGGTTAACTAACTGTCAAGAGCTCTCATCCCTGTCATATTTTAAATAAGAACTGAAATCTCTGTTTCCCCAAGGCAAATGGAAGCACCTAGACATTGTTATTTGTGTTATTGCTATTGTGCAAGAGGTACGTGGACAAGAAGAAGCCTATGCATGTGTGTGCAAAGGGCTTGTGAGCTGGAATGGAACAGCGTGAAGGAAGGCATGCCAGTTACTTATGAGGCTCCCCTGGACCTTCAGCTATTCTTACATGATTCCAGCTCCCTGCGGGAGAGTCTAGTTTATGTTCTGTTGCTGCATACTAATGTTTTGAAAGTTTCCAACAACCATCTGTCTTATTTAACTGATCTTTGAAGCCTGCATGTCACCTTACTTAGAAGCAGTTCTCAGTGATGGTATCTCTTCTGCCAAATATCCAGCTTCTAATATTATTGTCTTCCAGGGAACTAACTCATGCTAAGTAGTTGTTTATTTCTGTTGTCTTTCTACTTTTGTTGTCTTCCTCTACCTTTATTTTTATGAGGCCTGCTGACTGATTCTTGTTGTTGTTGTTGTTGTGTTTGTTTGAGGTAGGGTCTCACTCTAGCCCAGGCTCACCTGGAAATTCACTGTGTAGTCTCAGGTTGGTCTTGAACTCACAGTGATCTTCCTACCTATGCTTCCTGAGTCCTGAGTGCTGGGATTAAAGGAAGCATGTGTCACCATGTTGGGCTGATTTTTCTTTCTTATTGCAGTTTTTTTTTTTTTTTCTGTTTTCTCTTTGCTGCTGCTTGCTGTTACAGAAAAGTCTTTCTTCTGGTTTCATTTTGGGAGGAGGGCTTTGTACATTTATTCTTGTTGTTTCTAGATCTCTATATATGTTTTGTTGCAAAAGAGAAAGAACATAGAATTTGAAGGTTGTGAAGTCAAAGGTAAGCAAGAAAATTCTCCCATGCCTCAGCAGAGAGATAATCCCTGGGCTGTGAAATTTCACTGAGCTCAGGCAGCAAAAGGGGTATGGGGTGGGGAGCTGGAGAGAAGGTTTAGCGGTTAAGGTGATCACCTGCAAAGCCAAAGGACCCCAGATCAATTCCCCAGGATCCACGTAAGCCAGATGCACAAGGAGGCGCATGCATCTAGAGTTCGTTTGCAGTGGCTGGAGGTCCTGGTATGCCCATTCTCTCCCTCTCTCTCTCTCTTTCTGTCAAATAAACAAATAAAAATTTTAAAAAATGTTGTTGAAAAAAGTTTTTAAAAAAGGGGACGGGATTCAAGGAGAACTTTTTGGTTCCGCGCAGACCCTTTAAATTAGAGACGATAAATGCGAGGGAGCTGCTCATGTGACTAATCATTTTAAATGCATCCATGACTGCGTGGAACATGGGCAGCCCTCATTCTCCGCAGAAGAACAAAGGTAGAAAGGCAAGTCTGCCCCACACCAAGCTGTCAGCAAGGGTCAAAGGTCAAAGGATGAGGCACTCACACTGGCTTTAATACTCTGATTCTTTCCTCTGAAAATAAGAGGATACCAGAAAAAGGCTCATTTTGCCATTTAGGACCACCAAATATGCAAAACAAAACAAAAAAAGCCCTTCAAAAAGAGTCAGTTTTGGTTGTGCTTTATATAGACACAACCAACCACACATAGTCATATCCAAAAAAATGACCATTTTTGATAAGAGCAGAAAGCCCATTGTCTTTCTAAATATCTAGAGAGTTTGTTCATCTTAGGCTTTCTATGTTGGAATTATTTTCAAATTATTTTTTCCCAATTTCCTTAAGGGTCTGATGTGCATGTGTGTGTGCACGCGCGCACACACACACACACACACACACACACACACACACGGGGGCGGGAGAGAGAGAGAGCATCTTGTTTGAAACTCTTAGATATTCTAGTTTGCAACCAATCCATAAGAGATTCATAGCCCTCCCCCATCTTCTCTCACCAAAAATACTTAACGTGCTTAAAGAGAACGTTTTCTCAACTGACATGTTCTTTATTAAATTGGCATCTACCTTCGGCATGTGTGTACTTGTGCAGTTACACATTTTATCAAGCAACATAGCATGAGTAGACTACTTTTCACTCATTGGTAAAAGGAAGTCACTACTTGATCTTTCTGATTTCATTACACTAAGTTGCCAGTGGTCTGAGATATCAAAATGATAATATGAGCATGATAAGCAATGTAGACTTCGGGTTTGGGGAGATCAGGGAAGTCCTTAAACTCCAAGCCCCGAGTTCCTGTCTATTGTACCAAACAATTGAGATGCAAACAAGACTGAGAAGGATGATTATCAAATCATTACATTTCCTTTTATTCAGGAGTCAGGAAGGGGGAGGCAGAGTGCAGGGAAAAAGGCATGGGAAATGAACGCACCTGCGTGGCCGGAGAGTCCCTGTAGGAGAAGGGGTCAGGAGGTTCATCGGGACATGGAAGTCCAGGAAAGATGAACAGCCACCAAAAGAGGTCTTCCCACTTAGCAAGCATCTGGGTATAACCTTAGTGTGACGGATTCCACCTCCTTGCTCAGGTGAGCCACAGGGCTGCCTGACTGGTCTGGGGCTAGGGGATGACTCAAGAAGAGGCCAGCCAATTTGGGGGCTGAGCTTAAGCCACCACAATGCCAGCATCAGATTTAAGATCTAGGAAAGGGGAACTCCCTCCAGGAGGGGCTCAAGTTGTTTATGGAAAACCAGGTCTAGGAACTCCTTTAGTGAAGCAGTAAACAGAGGAGAGATCTTTCTCTGATCTGTAGTATAAAGTGATTGTAAGGGCAGCAGGAACGACATCTCTGCCTCCAACTTTTTGGCCCGGTCACCCTAAACTACATAACAAAGCTACTCGACTTCTCAGCTCCACCATGATGGCAGTGACCCATCACTCTCGTTGCTCTGTGTAGAGGATTTGATAAGTGCTGAACCAAAACAACGGTATGCATTTGTGATGTGTCTCCCTCCCCCACCCTACTCAGGAAGAAAACAACTTGCCTGGACAGAATCTCCTGTTTTGTACTATCATTTAGGAGGTGCATAGCTTTTTTTTTTTTTTAACTTACAGATATTAGTTGAATAAAACTAAAAAAAAAAAAAAAAAACTAGGAAAGCACAAAAGAATCTGGAGTCTTCTGGACATCTCCCCTAAACCTCACACACTTCCCAGTTGTCCCCCCCTGTCACCTTATATCTATTTTCCACAAAGCCCAGAACCAAACCTGGAACATAATTAATTGTGTTATCTCAATTTTCTCATGGTTGGGTGGTCACTCTGTTACCTGGGTTTGGAGAAATTCAAAAGCATTAGCTTTGATGAGTAATTCATGTCCACTTCCAGTTCATTATTCCTTTTTGGGACAATGGACCACATTTTACAGGCTCTTGGGCAAGATATGAATATCCTATGAAGTCACAGTGATCGGAGCTACAACTCTGTCACCAGGAAAATGACCAAACATATGACCAAGTTTGAAATGCACAATGCAAAGTCATGCCCCTCTTAAGGACCATGGGGGACTCTGAGTCAGCCACTTCGACACCCAGGCCTCCTATCCTTGATTCTGTCCACAGTGAGAATGACGGGTTTTCTGCAACGTGTGGAAACCAGAAAGGCATTGAACATCTGAGATAAAATGAAAACAATTTTGCTCTGTTGAATGTCACCCTCTGTTGTTGATTTTCACACATCTGTGCATTTTCCCATTCACCAAGGCTTCATTTAAATGTGCTACTTTCTGAGAAAGACGTGGAAAATCAGTAATCTAAGTTCTTTTGCTTAAATTCAAGTTCATTTTCTTCATCGCTGTGCATATTATTACCTCTCTTTTAACAGTCCCCACTTGGTCCTATAATATGTTTGTGGGTTTTTCTTTGTCCACTTTGTAACTACAGGATTAGAGTGAATCTGGTCAAAAAATAAAGACTCTAAAGCTAAATTGCATATAAAGCACACGGTCCCAGTCTGCCCTTGGAGCCTAAACATGGTGGTGGGATTTTCCACTTGCCATTTGCTAGAAAGACCAAGGCATGTGCCCCTCTCTCTTGGGACAATGTAAGAAGGATGTGCCACCCATCCTGCTGGCTGCCCGGGTTGTAAGTTGGGCTGTATCCCTTCTCTCTTGTTTGCCTTCCCTGATAGTGTGCTGCAGCTCCCGTGCTGCTGGGAGACCAGGAGGCCCGTGTGACCTCTCTCAGGCTCATCCCTGGTGCTATCCTTATCCTCCTTGCATTTTATAGCTAATGCATCCTTTAGAATGCCTCTCTTCCCTCCATTTCAATCTTTCTGCTAGATATCTCCTTACTTCTCTCTCTCTCTCTCTCTCTCCCTCTCTGTTTGTCTCTCAACATTTGTAACTTATATTTGGATACCTACAAACTGAAATTTAGTTCTATCAATCCATGTCTTCCTTTTTTTTTTTTTTTTTGAAAACCTTTTCAGTGCCTTTTATTTTATAGCTTGTATGTTTTTTTTTTTTTTCTCCTATTTGACTTACAGGAGGAGTACAATTCTTGGAGCCAGTATACCAGTGCTTTCAAAACATGTGGTACAAGGGCTGGAGAGATGGCTGAGTGGTTAAGATGTTTGCCTGCAAAGCCAAAGGATCCTGGTTTGACTCTCCAGGACCCCGTAAGCCAGGTGCACAAGGAGGCACATGCGTCTGGAGTTCATTTGCAGTGGCTGGAGGGCCTGGTGCACCCATTCTCCCTCTCTCTCTCTCTCTCTCTCCCCCTCTTTCTCTCTCTCAAGTAAATAAATAAAATATATTTTTAAATGTGGCACAATGCAGAAGCAAATGACATATAAGCTCTTTTGCTTTGCTCATCCTCCTTGTCACCGGCTGTTCATTCTCCATGTCCTCAAGACTCTCTCTCTCTTCCTCAGCCTCACCAGGCTGCCTGGTAGGCATCTCTTTCCCTGCCCTTGTGTGCAGCTTGAGCTCTTCAAATTCCGTCCTATCGTCAGGATGTGACTGAGTACTGACCTGTGACGCTCGCCACCAGAGAGTTTCTGCAAGTTCAGGCTTTTGAAGGAAACAACAGAACTATATATTTTGTTTTATATGTCCATTTGGAAAACTTAAGACATATGAGACTTGGCAGGAACATCATCAATGCCAGAGTGGTGCTCAATCATTTCTACAGAGAGCTTGCTTACGACCTATCACTGCCTGTTTAGAAATGTTCACCAGCAGCATAGAAAACAAGTCAAAGAGAGAAAGCTTGGAATGGCTTCTTACTCTTGGGATGTATAAACATAATCAAATTATGATGGAAAGATTGGCTGTTTTGTAATGTAACATGCTATTGTACTATCACCTTGCAATGTCCTACTGGGCATATAAAATAAAGGTATATTTATAGGAAAATTCCTTTCTTTTCAGGTATTCATGGATGAATAGCTTATCTTGGTTACTGAAAGAAAAAAATTGTCTCCTTATGCTTGTAAGAACAACTTTTACAGGTCTTGTTTTTTTATGATAAAATACTTTCGACCTAGAATGATGAACTCATAAGTAAAATTCCCATGCCAGAGAAAAAACAAACAAGAGCAAAGATTACAAAGAAGAATAAAGATTACATTTGACTAATGCTTTGAGAACTGGTATAGCCAGATATTTGTGCTCTTCCCTTTTTGTCCTCCATCTGTCAACATATTTCCTATGAATGCTCTTCAAAATCTGAAGTTATGCATGAGATGAATTGTCTGGGCTTTATCAATGTGCTCACAGTCCTGTTGCAGTAAGTACTTCCTTCTCTTCTCACCCTCAGAAGCTCCTTTGTCCTTTGAGAAAATTTTGACTACTTAATGCTTGGATTTCTTGAAACCCTAAAAAAAACAAACTTGTTTTCATTATGATCTGATGATCTGAACATTTTCTTCTCTCCACTACTTATGAGCCATTGCTTATGCTCTGAGTCAAAGATTCAGCTAATTCTTATGATGCTAGAAGGAGGAGCCGCTCTTGAGTGGCTGAAGTCCTCCTCATGGGTGAGAAGAGGCAAGTCCACTCGAGTCAGACCTCACTGACCAGTGGCACCCACTGATCCTCAGTGGTCACATGATGACAGCAGCTTCTTGTTCTTATCCCCCCCCCCATGTATTTTGGTCTCCCTGTTTTCTCCCCCTCAGGATTAAAATTGATACTCATTTTGCTGCTGGTTGATGAAGGAGAAAGAAATCGCCTGTTTCACAGACCCAAAACAAGGCATTGCTTGAGAACAACACTGGCAGACTGTCTTGCATTATAACTCTCTCTGGCTTTATCCATCATCGCTGACATTCCGTCTTTTACAGCTCTGAGGGTAACAGGGACAGGGCATAAATCATTACCTGAATGCAAAGAAACACAGAGGTGTATACAAAGCCATTTCCAGACTCTTGGTGTATTAACAGCTCAAGTAACCACCCTGCAGGTCTTCTAAGGGTGAGGACTAGTTTATTTCCTCACGAGCACCCACCAAGCCTTGTAATCCGTGCATTCTTGGCAGTAACACTCCTAGCTGTTCTCCCGACTTCTGCTCTAGCCCATCTTTAATATATTCGCAACTCAGTGGACAGTGCAAACCTGCCGAAACCAGACACACTCACTCTTCTTCTCTACCAAAGCTCTTCCTTGGTGCAAAAGCACAGGGGTCGCATGACTCTGCAGCACATGGTCCTCAGGCATCTTACATACCACCTCCCTCAGCCCTCATTCACTTGCTCTGCTCCACTGCACAGGTGGGCTTCTTCTGGATCTTTGTTCCATGTTTCTCAAACAGACCAACATAGTGCTGAGAAGAAATGACAGAGGAGTGCTCAGCACTGAAACATCTCTGTGACACTTTCCAAGGCTCAGTTTCACTGAGGAAGAGATAGCAGAAAGAATCTATGAGCCAAAAGAAAGGTAGGACTCCTTTACAATGCACTCTTCCAGACACAAAATGGCCTGGATGTCCATGACTTCACAGCGCCTGACACTACCTACACAAGACCATCATAAGAGGAGGAAAAGATGATGAGTTCAAAATAAAAAGACTGATTGAGAAGGGAGGCCATATGATGGAGAGTGGCATTGCAAAGGGAAAGTGGGTGGGGGGAGGGAATTACCATGGTTTATTGTCTATAATTATGGAAGTTGTGAATATTTTTTTAAATCCTTCACATAGTAAGTTATATAACCTTTTTTGACTGGCCTTAAAAAAAAAAGACCAGATGAGCTCTTCATCTCTGGCTTTCTTCTTGGAACTGTTTGCAATGGAACCACCCTGGTGATCATGTATAAAACTAAAATTCTTCTCCAAACAAATCCTGTTCCTATCATTTGTTTCCCTCTTTTCTACTGTACCTACCAATATCTACCATAGCATAGATTTTTCTGATTTCTTTAATGTAGGTTTTATTTTTTTCTGAAACGAAACTGAAGACGGGAACAAACCATTTTAATATTTATTCCGCTGCTATGTCTATAGTGTCTACAAAAGTGTTTGACATGAATCCTAAATTTACACAGAATGAACTAAAGATGTGGGCAAGAAAATTCAAAAATCCATTACGAAGACCTGGGCAGGACTCAAGAGGAGATTACGCTGAACTGGAAGAGAGGCTTTCACATTCAGATAAACAAGATCTCAAACGCTGGTGAGTTCAATAAACATACGAGTTATGGAGACAGCACCCGGAGCCTCGGCTACGGCAGCGGCTGGGTCAAGAGCAGGGCATAGTCCAGGCTAGCCTGGGAAGCAGAGAGGAAATCAGTGTTAGCCGTGCCCCCCCACTGTGTGTGTATGAGGGAGATGGGGGGAGAGAATAATAATGAAAACAGGAAGAAACAGAAAGATAGCTGTCCTTTAAGTGGTCTTGACAGGCATTCCTTGGGGTATGACTTGCTGCCTAAGATAAAGCCCCACATCAGATGATGCTGAGGTGGGCCGTGGACGAAGGAAGAGGACCCTTCTACACAGAGGAACAGCAAGTGAAAAGCCCTCGGTCCCTGATGCAGGAAAAGCTTCGGTGCACTAGAAAACAACAACAAAAAAAGCACAGAAAAGCTGATGAGGTGGGGTTTGCGTTTCCTGTAGAGCAATGACAAACGGCAGCCACATTTATGGGGACTTGCTCACACCACAGACACTTATCTATTCCTACTTCTTCTTCATTTTATCTTTAAGTAACCTTACGCAAAGGATGATGTCACATGATCACAGGAGGGAAAGGGTGTACAGCTAATGGGTGGCAGTACTAGGCTTCCAGAAATCAAGCTCTGCATCTATGTTCTTACTGTGTTCCTATAGGACATCATTCTACAGCTACGTGTGTGGCCTGAGGTTCCAGAGAAATGTTTTAAGCACTGCTTACTTCTACGTGGGGTATTTAAAGATCATACAGTTTCATAGCCTAAATCAATAAGCCATGTAGTCCTTTCACCTGTGACAAAATGAAGGTAGATGAATAATATCTTGACCGTGCAGAGGAGATTGGCTGTATAACTTGTACCAAGGAGATATATATATATATATACATATATATATGTGTGTGTGTGTGTGTGTGTGTGTGTGTGTGAGTGTGTGTGTAACACAAAATGAAAACCTACCTTGCCTTGGTCTTCACAGGTTATCTGCTCTAAGTCAACAAGTTATGCCCCTATACACTGGCAGGCCAGTGCCCAGTAACTCTAGACACAGGAAGCCAAGAGCACCCAGACCCCCACGGACCTCATTCTCAGCTACTTCCTTGAAATAGCCAGGGATGCAATCCAAAAGAAGTGCTTTGTTTCTCTGAGAATCCTCAAAGAAGCTTTGAAAGACTTGAAGAGAAAGGTCTTAACAAAAGAACAAAAAAATAAAAAAAAAGAAAAGAAAAAGAAAGAAAGAAAGAAAAGAAAAGAAAAAAAACCCCAGCAGCTTGAAAGGAAACAGAAGTTTTGAACTGTGTGGGGGTGGGCACAGCTCCCTCTGAGACACAGTGAGGAGGCAGCTAACTCAAAGAGACCACAAGAGCCAAGTGAGCCCAGGATCCTGACTCTCGCTGGTTCTGCTCCATGGGAGGCCGCGGGTGCTTGTCTGGGGGAAGAATGCCTCTCTCTGTGCACCCAGGCAGGTCTGGTCACTGGACTCCCCTGGCTTTCCTGCTGTGCATGAAGAACTAGAAGCAGACAGCTGAGGATTTCCACGTCACAGACTCTGCTGCTCTTAGAAAGGTTGAAGGAGTGATTTCCTAAGCTTTCTGACTGACCAGAAAGGATCTTTTGTGAGAGATACAATAGCTATAAATTTCATTGTGTGCTATGTTTTGTTCAATTATATGAGGGCAATGGGCCCCGCTGTCTCTGTGAAAACCTGAGCAATCTGAGCCCCCACACCCAGCTCTACCCAGTAATAGCTAGTACTAGCAGAAACCCTGTTGCAAGTAATGGGATGTGGCTTACGCAAGAGATATCCATTTTTACCAGTGTTAACTTAAAAAAATATTTTTATTTAGTATTTATTTGCAAGGAGAGAGAGAGAGCGAGAGCGAGAGAGAGAGAGAGAGAAGAGAGAGAGAGAGCACATATGGGCATGTCATGGCTTCCTGCAAACTGCTTACAAACTCCAGATGCATGTGCCACTTTGTGCCTCTGGAATCATGTGGTTACTGGGGAATCAAACCCAGGCCATTAGGCATTACAAACAAGTATTTTAAATGTTGAGCCATCTCTCCAGCCCTTAACAGAACTAATTTTAGATGGGGCAGAAGCCAACCCAAATGGTGTGGCTGCAAACAGCCAGGTAGCTCAGTGAGAGGCAAAAGGCTAAGCAGCAGAGCACGGAACTGTGAACTCAGAGAGAGGTACAAGTGACCTGCGATGTTGAAGTTTATTTGTTTGAACAGCTGGGAATTATCTCCTGACCTAAGAAATCTTTGCAACAGGTAGCCCTTTCAGAAGTGTGACTCTCGACTCTCATAGCACTTGGTTTGAGAAAGCGTCGCAATTTCACTCAGGCAGAAAGGAGACACTTTCTTCCTCACAATGAACAAACACAAAAACAAACAAAGTTGCAAAAATACAAACATGACTGACTGATCAATTGGAGTCATTCCTTTGGTTGTCTCAATGGGTGAAGGAGATTCTGCACCTGTTCCTTAGTTTTTGCATGTGTAAAATACAAAAACTAACAATTTCCCTAATTGCCATATTTTTCATTATAAAACTTTTAGGGAAAGCCATGAACACTAGGTAAAACACAGTGCCACGGGCAAAGCTATAGTTAGGTTCAAAAGTAATAACACAAAAGAAACATCACCATAGATTCACTTCTACGTGCTTGTGATCCCAGGAGCTAAGGAGTCTAATGCAGGAGGATTTCAAGTTCAAAGTTACTCTGTGCAACTTAGCAAAAGACTGTTGCAAAATTAAAAAAAAAAAGAAAAAGAAGTGGAGAGATGGCTCAGAAGTTAAGGTGCTTGCTTGCAAAGGCTGACAGCCCTGGTTCAATTCCCCAGTACTCATATAAAGCCAGAAGCAGAAAGTGGGACATGTGTCTAGAGTTTATTTGCAGTGGCAAAAGACCCTGGCATAATTCTCTCTCTCTCCTTGCAAATAAATAAATAAAAATATATTTAAAAAAATTTTAAAAATCAAGTGGTATTTTGCTTTGCAATTAAGACCTTTTCAAGCATTTGCAAGTCTTTGAGTTCATTGCTCAGTCAGCATCCAGAAAAAAGAAAAAGTAACAAAATAAATAAATAAAAACAGTGTCACAGGGTTTTTAAAAGAAAGTCATGGCTTTGGAATATTTAGTGACTACTCAATTTCTTAGGCAGGCACACACAAATAAATATTGAGGCATCATTCTAATTTGCAATGTTGGCAACAATTTTACCCAAGTTAGAGAAAACTAAGCCACCATATAGTTAGCATGCTGTCTTTATTCTTAGCTGCAGTCTTTGTACCCTGTCAGCTGTGACCCTCTGGGGTCCTGTGGCAAAGCCTGCATGTCATCCTCGTCACCAGGGGCTGGGGAACGTGTTTGCAGACACTGGGGCTCGCAAAGCTGCAAGACAAACGCGTGGTGAAGAGAAGCCATCCAGTAGGGAAAGATCACAAGAGAGGTCGGAAAACATGAAATCTCTGAGCTCCTCCGCTGAAACTACAGGCATAGGAAAGGAGGGCGAGACAGACTCAAGCTGTCTTCTTGGTTGAGTTTCCTCTACAGCTCTGTGTCTTTGGGGGACATGCTTCCCATGTGAGGCTCTTTGGCCATACTGCTTTCAAAGTAGTCCCCTTCTTTACCCTGTGCTCTTAGCTATGGATCAAATACCTGTGAGACTCACTGTATGAAGTGTGAACCATCCTCTCAACTCCAAGGAGAGATGGAGTTTCAAGGCTTCAAGGTTCTGGTTCAAACCACAAAATATTATACACCTGAGTGGACTGGCTATCCAATTGCTGGCCATTGTCCTCTTTCGCTTTTAGATGAGGGATGACACTCAGAAAGTGTGGTGCCATAATGGCTGTCTGAACAATCGCATTATGGTGTTTGGATATAAACTGCCCCCCCCAGGCTCAGGTGACTGAATAATTAATTCACGGGTGGTGATGCTGTTTGGGAAGTTTATGGAAACTTTAGGAGGTGGAGCCTTGCTGGAGGAAGTGCGTGACTGAGGGTGGGCTCAGAGGACAGTTCTCTTCTTCCTCCCTGGGGGATATGAAGAAGTGACACTGGTTGTCTGCTCTGTCATGCTTTCCCTAGCACCATGAAAGTTCCCCAGACTGGAAGCCAAAACAAATCCTTTCCTTTCCTAAAACGCTCCTGTTCAGGCAATTTGTACCAGCTACAAGAAAGACACTGATACCATGGTCTGGCTAGGTAGCCTCACAGACTACCTGTGGGCCTGCAGTACCCACTCAAAAGACATATCCAATTACAAAGAAGGTTCCAGAAAGAGACAAAGCGCTTCCAATTTAGATAAAAATTTTGGATATCGAAGCAGAGAAACCCATCAAAATAAACACTATACATGGGCACAAATTTCATGACGAGAATATCAACGCTCAATAGGTTAAATGCATTGACAGTCACGGCCCTAAATGGGCTATCTCCATTTGTGGAGGCACTTCATTGCAGAGATTTAAGTGTTGTTGGAGGTGTTTATAAATTCATCACATGTGCAGACTCTGCGTACAATAAGCTAAGGAAAGTAAGAGAGACTTGCTGAGACTCCTGGCTGTTTGAAGGAAACGTCTCGCAGTTGTATTCCTCAGCCATTTGCCATGAACTGCTGGTGTCACCAATGAAAAGAAAGCTTATGCTTTCTGCCCGGGTTCATTAAAACACCCTGTAGGGTAACGGTGAGGCATCAGATTAATTTGTTGTATAGATGGCATCTCATAAGCATGTGAGAATGCAAGATGCTAGAGCAGAGGGCAATGAAAAGAGTGAAAATAAGGGGAGTAGGAAGCTAAACACTATGATTTTTTTGAGTAATTTAATGATGCAAAAAGTGTTATATAAGAAGAAGGGGCACGGAACACAAAAGCAGTGGGGAACACAAAGATGTCATGAAGAGGGCTGGAGAGATGGCTTAGCGGTTAAGTGCTTGCCTGTGAAGCCTAAGGACCCCGGTTCGAGGCTCGATTCCCCAGGACCCACGTTAGCCAGATGCACAAGGGGGCGCATGCATCTGGATTTCGTTTACAGAGGCTGGAAGCTCTGGCGCGCCCATTCTCTCTCTCTCTCTCTCTCTCTCTGTGTGTCTTTCTCTCTCTGTCACACTCAAATAAATAAAATTGAACAAAAAATTTAAAAAAAAGATGTCATGAAGAGGAGCGGGAAAGGATGAAAGGCAAGATTGATGAAGGTAGATGGAGATGGGAAAGGAGAAACAGATTCAGATCGATTGTGAGGTCTGAGGAGCCCCCGCATGGGCTGTGAGGATCTTCACAATGGGCTGAGCTTCGGTCACAGGGTTTATTATCCTGACAGGACCATTTGATTGAATCACGATTCCCCAATTGATCACTTCACATCAGCAGTCTGCCTGTGTGACTCATCGCCATCCAGAACTGCTCACCAAAGAGGCCCTTCTGCCTTGAGAACTTTGATGACATTACTCATTTCTTTAAAGAGTATATAAAAACTTAGACAGCTCCTCGTAGACATTCCACAAAGAGAGAATTGCCTTTCCTGCCTAGCTAGAGCTCTGATACCATGATATAGAAAAGTAATAAAAAGGTAGGAATGAGCACACATGCTAGATTGTGCCTCCATTTCTGAAGACAACTGAGTTACAGGGTTTTTTTGTTTGTTTGTTTGTTTGTTTGTTTTCACTTAGGTGTTGACAAGCCCAGGTGATGTGAACTTGCCCATTCATCTCTGGCTCTTAAACATTCTACTAATGATTCTTCCATGCCTATTTTCCAATTCAAAAAAAGGAGGATTTTGGATGATGTACCATGTAGTGGTTCTGAAGAGGTTTTACAAATCTTTAGGAAGTGTCTCCCATATCCTAAGGTAGCTAGAGAGATGGGAGACAGACTGTTCTATACAGCCAAGCATCTCTCTTTATACCTCACAAAAATATGCTCAGGTTGAATAGGAGGAGCTGTGTAAAGCCCAAAGGAGCAGAATTTTTCCCAGTTCCAATTATCTGCATTCGCACTGCCTTCGTCAGTGAGGGTAATTGAAAAGTGAATGCATTTACAAGGACAGGCCTATAAAGCTCAACCCATTTTATAGGTGCGGTACAGAAATGAATGGGTGGAAAAGGCACCAGGCAGGACAATCCCTTTTAAAACAGATTTCACATAACTTTAAAATGATTGCTAGCTCCTAGGAGGAGGGAAGACACTTCAGAAGGGCCATTAGAAGTGCTATTAGGTTTGGAAGATTTTTGCAGAGTTATTGAACTTCCCATACTTTAAGTTAGGATGTGGGTATTCATTTTAAATCCAATTCCATTGTCTCTGATTTTTCAAATGTGCTCTTTCCCTCTTCCCGCCGAGGTCTGGTTCTCCCAGGAGTAATCTGGTGTCCCAGTGGAAAGTGGCCGACCTAAATGTGGTTCTCCAAAGACAAAAAAATATTCTTGGTACTTTATGATGACCCAGATAAGGTATAATATCAGAAAGGAAAAATATATTACAGTGGGTCCCATAATGTGGATTTCAAAGCTTGTTCAACTGCTCTCTCATAAGAGTATTATTATTTTTAGGCCCTGATTCTCCCCTTTGCAACAAATAAGAACAACAGACAGCAGATATATTTGGCTTATTTACATCAACTTTCAAAGAAATGACAAAAAGATTATGGCTCATTTGAGCTGTAAAATATACCCACTTGGCGTGTGCTTTCAAATATTTTCACACTATTGTTTACACCTTGTTGGAATGCTAGTTAGTTTGGGGGTACAACACATCTAAACAAGCAAGAGCTCAGAGATAACTTGATTTATATAGCAGGATGATTTGATGATGCTAGCACTGGTGTCAGTGATGAAATGAGATACCAACTTCTCCTTTCTGCCTCCAGCCTTTCCACGTATTTGGGGGCGGGGCTCGACCCAACATGTGCTTCTCCCACTCTATCCTCAAGAGCTACTCACCTTGAAGGTCACTTCCTCAGGGCCGCCTTCTCTGACCCTCCCTTGTAAAGCAAAGCACGATGATAACTCCCACTCTCTTCTGCCAGGTCTTGAGAGCCCTTCCTATGGCTTCTACTTTTGTGGGTGCCAGTTCAAAAGGGGTCTGCTTTCATGGGAACACTGTGAACTCCTTTCTCAGGGCTCATGCTTCTCATGATTGCTTCTTCATATCTAAAGCTAGCAGTGAGCATAGTCAGGCATATAGTAGGTGCATAACTAACTTCTTTTTTGAACAATATATGTTATTTATTATTTGAGAGAGAGAGAGAGAGACAGAATGGGAGCACCAGGGCTTCAAACCACTGCAAACGAACTCCGGATGCATGTGCCCCCTTGTCCATCTGGCTTACTTGGGCGCTGGAGTATTGAACCAGGATCCTTTGGCTATGCAGGCATATGCCTTAACCGCTAAGCCAACTCTCCAGTACCCATAAATAACTTTTAAAACAGTGTGTGCATGCATGATGTCTGCATTATTTCTGCTTTCCAACACTCAATTTTTTGTTGAAGGAAGAATTCCTCACTCCCATAAACACTTTAAAAATGATTTTTTCTTCCTCTTCCATTTAGCATTACCACTGACTAGATCTATTAAGAAGTGGCTATTTATCAGACATCTTGCTTTGCATGCATTCCTTATTTATTGCTCACAGCAAACCTATATGGAAATGATTTTAAGGTCCCAATTTACATGTAAGGACATAGCGAGTCAGTGAGGTTAATGAATTTGTCCATACACACTATTAATAAATGAGAGACTAGAATCTAAAATGCAGCCTGTCAGATGTCAAAGCTCATTCTCTTACACACTGCTATATGGTAAATTAAACATCGAGTGCTTAAGCTGTCTAGTTGTGTACATCACACATATTTACCCTAACTCCAGATATAAATTATCGTTAGAAAAAAAAGGATGTCTTCCTATTCATTTCTCTTTCTCTCGTGCACACTTTTTTTATTAATTTATTTACATAAATTTAATTACCATGGAATTTTCCAGAGTAATCTGTTCTATAAATGCTCTCCCACAAGTGGCATGTCACACAGTGCATGTTAACAATTAGGCACAAAAGGCAAACCCATGAGCTTCTCTTTTCATGCTGTCTGTGTCAAGAACTTACACTAAATTTGAGGTATACAGAAAGGGCTGGTAACTGACACTCTTCCCACCCACTTAAAACTATTTATCAGTTCTCCCTGGAAATATTAAATCCCTAAGATAACAAAAATGATCCTAGAAACTCATTGTATGCATTTGTTTTTTAAATTAACTAAAACAATTCCAATGTTAACACATTCCTAGGACCTGAGAGAAACATCAAGAGAATATTTCTCTCAACTATTCCGTTTTGACATAGGTTACTTATCAAGTGTCCTGTCCCTCAGAATGTTATTTTAAAGAATTATTTGATTTTAATGTACATATTTTCCAATTACATCTGCTCATGTATATTAATTGTTTTTTTTTCTGAGGTGGGGGTCTCACTCCAGTCTAAGCTGACCTGGGATTTACTATGCAGTCTCAGGGTGGCCTTGAACTCATGGTGATCCTCCTACCTCTGCCTCCTGAGTGCTGCGATTAAAGGTGTGGATGACCACACCCGGTTACATCAAAGTTTTGACAGACCATATTTTCCCATCTAGAATATGAACTGAAATATTTGCCAGGTATTGAGCTCTTAGTAGTTTAGTGTTCCATCCAGGACCTTATAGGGTGTCACATCCACAGCATATGAGAGATGAAACACACTGGAGCAGAGAAGTGTTTGCTGAATGGAATTTCTGTGAGGACGTTTTCATGTCATACTAGGATTTCCACAAAAGCTTATTTCAAGACAGAACATATTTGCCTTGTGTAATCAACCAAGAGATAAGGGATTTTTTTTCAATCCCTACCTATTTCTACTGTAACTACACTTGGAGTTAGTTATATTAGTAAAGCAAATGAAGATTTGACAAATTATATGTGATGAAATCAAACAAAATATTCTAATGGATTAATGCAATTATCAAATTTTCCTTCTGCACACTAGTCTTTTGTCTATATTATCAACATGTATCTGAATAATGCATAATAAATGACCAGAAGAAATCATTTGAAGATGCACAATGGCTCTGATGAAAACCACTCTAAAAGGGGTTTTGTAAGCAGTCTTCCCAAATCATTTCTTAAAGTGTAAAATAAAGTTTAATTGAAGAAATGTTCTTCTCTTTCCCCCAATTCACCTGTATCACACGCACCCTATTGCCCTTCCCTCACCACTCTCCCAGCTCATCTCTTTGCACTCATTTTTTTTTTTTTTTGTTTTCCATGGTAGGGTCTCACTCTAGCCCAGGATGACCTGGAATTCACTCTGTAGTCTCAGGGTGGCCTTGAACTCATGGTGATCCTCCTACCTCTGCCTCCAGAGTGCTGGGATTAAAGGCATGTGCCACCATGCCCGGCTTTGCACTCACTTTTGAAGAAGAGGGTAGGCAGGGGGAAAGGAATTAAGGAATGATACCTAAATATCTATATGCCAATTAAAAAGTAAAATATAAATATAAAAAAATCCCAACATTCATGTTTTGTGTGTGTGCATTTGCAAGAGACTCAAGCATGGCACTCTATCGTCAGAGAACTTACTTCTCTACAGGACAGAATCATATGGTGATGATGTAATTGTGAAATTATTATAATTCTCACAATTGTCTGGATAGTGCAAAACGATTACTTGAACCTTTCCAATGAAGTTGTTTTAGAATTCACTTGTTTCTGCCAGATATGGTGATGAACACCTCCAATCCCAGCACTCTTGGGAGGCAGAGGTAGGCGGATCGCCATAAATTCAAGGCCACCCTGAGACTACAGAGTGAATTCCAGGTCATTCCTGGCCTAGAGTGAGGTCCTATCTTAAAAACAAAAAAAGCAAGACACAAAAAAATATAGAATTTACTTGATTTCTGTTCAATATGCATCAAAAAAGAATTTGAATTATTTTTGCTTGGGAGGTATTCCAATAAACTAAAGATAAAATTTTCCAAAGGCAAATGTTATTACGCTCCAGAGTTCTAAGAACAGAGTACGTTAACACGAAAAAGACAGGCCTCTAAACAGGACGCAGGCGAGTCACTGAGCATTAAACTTCATTTACCTTGCTCTAAAAAAGGTGTCACTTATATATTATTTGTTTGAACTTTATGTTTCTTATCGAATAGCTTTGTTTATTTAAGTATGTTTTCAGCACCAAATAAAATGTCTTTCTATTCATCAGTAGTCACACTACTTACAATTGAAATATTTTTATGCGTATGAAGCACCAGAGGCACTTACTTTAAAAAAGTGCTTTCTTAGATGGAATCATTGCCAAAAAAAGAAAGAAAGAAAGAAAAAGAAAAAGGTCCTGTCAGCCAGTGCTTTCCTTTGCTGCTAAACTGCACACTCCATAGTGAAGCTCATAACTCATTCATCTGTTCCTCCATTTACTATTTCAAAGCACTTTTGGCCTGTGCTTGGTGTTCTATATGGGGATTTCATTTGCTAATGCATGTTTTCATCAACGTGGTCTCTACCACACACATATACACAAAACAGAACAAAAGGATAGGAGAGCTATGGAAGTAGAGCTAAAATAAATTATTTGGGAACATACACATATTGCTAACTTCAGAAACTCCATCTTTCTTTTGAAGTGACCAAAGCGAATGGTGTATTGATTTTTGCAGCATACCCTGCACTTTTCACTGATTGGTATCAGGACTGTGAGGGCATCTGTTAAGTAAGCTCAGCATTCCCTCTTAGGTGTAAACAAAATCCACAGTTTTAATTAAATTTAATGTACTTTGGCCTATAGGAGTCTTGTGAAAGTCAGAAATGGTCTATGGCAACAGAATTGAAAGCATACGTTACAAAAACCTTCACCTTTCTGATCTCTTGAAAGCAAAGATTGTCAAAGGTATTGTCTCTATGTTCTTTTAAGTCACCTCTGAGGAGGCAGCAGGGGCATGGGGAATGAAATTTGCATTTCAGAGCTGGAGCCAACATCAGGCTACAGAGATATGATGAATTAAAATGCGTCTACATCTGAAGGACAATGAGAGCCCGTAGCACCAGAGTTCATTTCCTACAGAAAAAAAAAAAAAAAAAAAAAGAGCAAGGATTTCAGGTATTCACATCTCAAGGTCCCATTTCAGAAGATCCCCAGCAAGGAGGTGAAATGTGAATGGAATGCTGATTACTTCTTCCTGTCCAAAAATGAACTGGGTCCTTCCTCCAAGGGAAACCTTGTTGATGGCACTGCAGCAAAAATATGTTCCTCAAGTTCAAAGATGCTAGGGACATAGATAGGCAGGTTTTGGAAATGTATGTTAGTAGTAAACATAATGCAATTAGGAAAGCATTTCAGCAAAATTGCTTTTAGTCTGATGACCTGAAATACAACAATGCAATTATGATTATGTGGAGAATGATCTTTGTCCAAAATTTTTGCTATTTATTTTTTGTCTTAGGAAAAGGGGCAGATATCATTAACAGGATGGTATTAGAGGGCCAGCATAAAGGATATGAAGTGTGAAGGTGGAGAGTTTTGGAGTTTATCCAAGAAGGATAGGGAGATGTCACAGGATGAGAAGAATGGGCTTTGTATGTTAACTGTCAGCGTTGCTCCAGGCCAGGCAGGCAAACTCGCATTGGTGCTGGCTTTCTTATGTTAATGTGTATGTAATACATCTGTCTTAAATACCATGAGGTGCAAAGTTTGTTAATGCATACTTTTATGACGAAGTTTTGTTTGTTTGTTTTTTTGCTATCTACACAAAAATTTAAGGTAGTCACAATAATGTTTCTAATTAATCTTAAACTGGACCCATGACCTGGTAATTCCATGAGAGGGTTAGTATATTATGCTATGCCTGGGTCATCGTAAAGTGCCCCTTTCACTTTATGATTACATTAATTATCAACTAACTCATGGAGCTTCACATTACTGACATCTCTGCAAATGTTTGCTGTGTTAATATTCAGGTTTTTAAGAGCAGAGATTGTACCCTTTCCAGTTACCTAGTCACAGACCTGAACACACATACAAATCGGTCTGACTTGGAATGTCTCAGCTTTGCCATGATAGGAGAGCAATTCAGTAGAAACCACTAAAAATATTGAACTTGGGTCTTTTCCCAGGCTTGGAATTTTGCTCCTCTGGGAGTCAGATCTTCCATTCAGCCACGCAACCCTGAGGGTAGACAATTTTGATGTTGTACAGAGTACTGTGTTTCCAAGCTGTGATGTCCGTACACTTGGTGTATTAGATAAAGTGTAGCCTTAAAGTATTTCAATGTACCAAGGGTTTACTAACACAGAACCCCAGTGTACATGGAGGAGCATCTGAGCATCCATATGTATCCTAGTGCATGCGCATATGAAATAAACCTTCCCCCTCTCCACATGGCTTCTTGCTATAGCGCTCAGGTAGGCTTCAAACACTTAAGCATAATGCACCTCATTCCTCTAAGTAGCTTGGACTACAGTTGTGTACCGAGGTGCCTGACTTCCACAGTAAATATTCCTGTTCCTGAACTTCATTTTTTTGAATCACAACTCACTCTTTACCGAGTGATCTGCATATACAATGACTGCATTTTCTTTTCTGGGATAAAACATAAGGCATATATGGCAGTAACAGAGCTGCCACATTTTCAAGTCAGCCCGCAACACCACTGCTCACTATAGCTCTGCTTAAACAGCTGTTCGCCCTCTTTCCCTGAGTTGTCTCTGGTTTTCATATAGAGATAAAACACAACATGAGGGCTGGGGAAGATGGCTTAGCAGGTTAAGGCACTCACCTGCAAAGCCAAAGGACTCCAGTTTGATTCCCCAGGACCCATGTAAGCCAGATGCACAAGGAGGCACATGCACCTGGAGTTCTTTTGCACTGGCTGGAGGCCCTGGCATGCCCATTCTCTCTCTCTCCTCTCTCTTTCTCCTCTCTCTCTTTCTTTCTTTCTTTCTCTTCTCCCTTCTTTTTTCTCTCTCTCAAATAAATAAAATATATTAAAAAATACCACATGAACATCTAGACACAATCATTCTTTCAAGACACAATTATTGACTGGCATTTCCAAGTATACATGGTTGCCAGTGTCATCCATCTGTGCATCACCATCTCCTCCAGCCTCCTCACTGGCATTGGCCTTGATGCAAAGACCAAGAAGTGGGCAGTAAAGGGATGATGGATGATAGAGTAAATGATGCACAATGAATGGAAATGAAGTGCTAATTTCTTTTTTTTTTTTTTTTTTTTTTTTAAATTTTTTTTTTGTTATTTTTATTTTATTTGAGAGTAACAGACAGAGAGAAAGAGGCAGATAGAGAGAGGGAGAGAGAATGGGCACGCCAGGGCCTCCAGCCTCTGCAAATGAATTCCAGACGCGTGTGCCCCCTTGTGCATCTGGCTAACGTGGGTCCTGGGGAGTCGAGCCTCGAACCGGGGTCCTTAGGCTTCACAGGCAAGCGCTTAACTGCTAAGCCATCTCTCCAGCCCGAAGTGCTAATTTCTTAATGAGAATGGTATGATTATGAATGTTGTAACTTATACTAGAAAATAGTAAGTTCTATAGCTCAGAATTAGTCATGAAGCTCCTTGAATAAAAAGCAAGTTAAAGTGCAACTGGAACCATTGTGACCTAACCATGTAAGGATCCATCATCCTCCCGTTGGGGCAGTTCTGCTGAAAAACTAGATCAGGTTTGCTTGTCCAACTCTCACCTGTTATAGAAGGATTTCTTCCCGTCAGTGAGTGTTATCAACAGAGGCAAGGGGTGCCATTGGCTAGTCCATCTGATCGAGGCATGATGTCCCCAACTAAATGGCAAGGTAGCTGCTACAAATTACTCACAAAAATCTCATGCCTTTTGAGAGTACAGAGGGCTATATCATACATTTTAAGTTTTTTTTTTTTTTTTTAAGCTGTCTATTATGGCTATTGGGACAACTATCGAAAGTCATCCATTTGTAGTAAGTTGGAAGCTTTTGTCTTCGGTTTATATATCAGCTGCTGCCCAAGAGACAAGTGTGAATACTTCAGGATTTGCTACATCACACAGTGTGCTCCCACCCAAGGCATTAATATTGGCTGAGAGTTCAAAACTCTATGATTCTACTTTTACTTAATGCAGTCACTGTTTCTGTGGAGGTCCTGGCCATTTACACTATTCAATCCCTACAATGACCATGTGAAAGAAATATTATTCACCTTTTGTTGTTGTTGTTGTTTGTTTGTTTTTATGAAATAGGGCCTTGCTCTAGCCCAGACTGACCTGGAATTCATTATGTAGCCTCAGGCTGACCTCGAACTCATGGTGATCCTCCTATCTCTGCCTCCCAAGTGCTGGGATTAAAGCCTTGCACAACTACGCCCGGCTTTACTCACCATTTTACAAATGTATAAAAGTAAGGTCTGTTTGGGATTAATTTCTGACCGATTCCAGAAACGAGCATTTTCGTTTGCTGCTTTGGAAGTCACTATTGTACTGAAAAATAAACTTAACACAGGCATTTAACGTACTATTTAAATGCCAGGTGAAAGAATTGCTCAGTGAACTCAACTGCTCCAGGGTATGAATCCACCATGCCAGTTCAGACATAGTAAGGCAGCCTAAACTTGGCAGTGTACTTAGATCATCTTGTATGTTATTTAGTGATGCATGCAATAACTCCATGGTGGCAAAAAAAAAAAAAAAAAAGGCAGTTGTTCTTGTGAAAGCAAAGTATACAAGCTGAATGGGTCTCATAAAATGTGTAAATGGAATACTGAGATGTTTCAAAAGGAACTTTCTTTCAACCAACTGCTCGCTGGAGGGTAATTCATCCTCATCTGGGAGCTGAGACCAATGCGGCCTTCCCCTCCAGTGGATCGAGCTCAGTGCGCACCCGCAGAGCGGTTGCAGTCTAGAGGCAGGACCAGCTGTGAGTCTTCATGATGCTGCTGAAGTGGAGTCGCCCCGCGCAAGGGGAGGCCCGCTTCTGCCCAGTGGGAAGGGGTGCTACCCAGGGAATCAGACACAAAGCCAGGCCCCACGATTTCAGGGACTCAGAGGGAGTGCCATCTTTTGAGAAAGTGCTTTAGGTGCCGACTGCAGGGAGTCCTCTTGTCTTTTATTGCCATGAAACTGCCAAGCAGGTGGTTATGGAAGGAAGACTCATCTGAACTCGCCTCCACGCTCTGTGGGCTGCTGCCATGGAGGGCCAGATGCTGTGAGCTCTTTTCCTCCTGGCACGGGGCTTCAGGAGAGTCCCAGAGAGGGCAGGGGGAGAAGCTGAAACGAACCTCCGCAGCCCGACATCTGCAACCTAGCTTTGCAGGGTGTCTGTCAGGGTGCCAGTGGAAAATGCCCCACACAAGTTCACACGTTTAGCTACATGCCGCCAGCCGGTGGCATTCGTGAGGGAGGATGGAACCTTCAGGTCTGTCGCCTGCTCTATTAGTTACTTTCCTCCCTGCTGTCACAAAATACCTGACCAAAAGCAAACTAGAGAAAGCAGGGTGTATTTTGCCTCATAGTTGGACAGTGTAGTCTATCATGCCAGAGTATTCGTGGCAAAAGTTGCTTGAGGCAGCTAGTCACATTGAATCAGCAGTCACACACACACACACACACACACACACACACACACACACACACACGGTGAATTCTGGTGCTCAGGTCTTTTTTTTTTTCTTTTCCTCCTTTTTGTTCAGTATGGGACACTAGCCCATGGAATGGTCTGCCACAGTTACTGTGGATCTTCTCATTTCAATTAACCCAATGTAGAAAATCTCTTGAGAGGATGCCCAGAGGTTTGTATCCTAGGTGATGCTACTAAATCCCGTCAGGCTGACAATTAATACTGAGCATCACACCTCCTCAGTCCACTTGGGTGACTATGGGTATGTCTTGAAGACGAGGTCTGATTCGGACTTCAGGACTAGCTCTTTGCTTTGAGCACAAGCTGGTTCACAGTTTCCACCACCAAAGACAAAGGCAACATGGCTGTACCATGCCTTCTCCATCGTGAATCACCAATATCCTCTGAAGCCATGAGCCAAAGACCCTTTCTCTTCTTAAATTGCTTCTATCCAGTATTTTCTTATGGGAAGAAACAAACAAACAAAAAAAAAGTAGCCAATGTGGCAGATCACAGTACCAAAGATTTCACAACTCTCCTTAACAGCACCACAAGCTGATACAAGGATCACACACACACACACACACACACACACACACACACACACACACATATTCTCACAGGCACCTGATCAGCATGGATAGTTACATATTTACATGATTCTGAGATGAGAAAAATCTCTAGAATGACACTACAATCAGAAAATAAATTCAAGAAAAATAGAAATTTATAATAACCTAGGAACATAAAGATGAAGCCTTCCATAACATTAAGATAAATGTAATAAACTATAAAAAACAGCTGTATGAACAGAGCATTTATCTGTAAAAAGCAAATTATAGTCAAAAATATAAAATAAAATGAGACAATTATTTTGCCCATTAAAATTCATAAAGATAAAAGAAAATCGTTGACCTCATGTTCTTATATATATATATTTCCAGAATCATAAATTAATAAAAACTTTCTGGGGCAGATGTAGCAACACTAAGCACAAGTTAAACGAAAAAAGGTATAAAAATTTGACAGAAAGGCTGGAGAGATGGCTTAACAGTTAAGCATTTGCCTATGAAGCCTAAGGAGCCTGATTAGAGGTTTGATTCCCCAGGATCCATGTAACCCAGATGCACAAGGTGGCACATGCACCTGGATTGCATTTGCAGTGGCTGGAGGCCATGGTCTGGAACAGTAGAGAGAGAGAGACAGAGAGAGAGAGAGGGAAAGCAAGAGAGAGGATAGGTGTACCAGGAATTATTACCACTGCAAGAACTCTAAATAAACTTCATACACATCCATTACTTTTGTATCTGGCTTTAAATGTGTACTGGGGAATCAAACCCAAGCCAACCTGGGCCAGCAGGTTTTGCAAGCCAGTGTCTTTAACCACTGATCCATCTTCCCAGCCCTGACAGACAATTTCAAAATCTAATAAATTATAATACGGAATCAATTCGGAATGGTTACTAAGAATTGTTGACTAGAGTTTTCTTCGTAATATGGAGAAAATAGCAAGCTAAATATTAACGAATAAGATGCTTATTAAATATATTTGATAGAAATCCATGGAACAGGATACTCTGAATCTACTTAAATATATATTCAGAAAGTTATGTGAACATAATAGTACATTAAGTACCTACACAAAATATCATATATGGTAATTTTCCATAGCTTGTGAACATACACAAAATGTAAACATATACATAGCATCATTTTCATACCAGTTATTTCTGTTTGGTAAAAATTTAATTAATTTGGGCTGGAGAGATGGCTTAGCAGTTAAGCGCTTGCCTGTGAAGCCTAAGGACCCCAGTTCGAGGCTTAATTCCCCAGGACCCACTTTAGCCAGATGCACAAGGGGGTGCACGCATCTGGAGTTCGTTTGCAGTGGCTAGAAGCCCTGGTGCATCCATTCTCTCTCTCTCTCTACCTGCCTCTTTCTCTCTCTGTCTGTTGCTCTCAAATAAATAAATAAAAATATTTTAAAAATTTTTAATTAATTAATTTATTTTTATTTTAGAGAGAGAGAGAGAGAATTGTCACACCAGGGCCTCAGCCACTACAATAGAACTCTAGACAGTGGTGACACCCATTGGGCATGTGTGACCTTGGGCTTGCCTCACCTGTGTGCATCTGGCTTACATGGGATCTGGAGAGAGATTGAACATGGGTCCTTAGGCTTTGCAGACAAATGCCTTAACTGCTAAGATATCTCTCCAGCCCTTTGGTTGGTAAATTTAAAGCCAGACTGGTGGGGAAGGTTCTTTCCATTGTGTAATTTTACAATGTCTTCTTAACAAGTTTAGAATGCACAAAAGAAAAAAAAAAGTTAAAATTCTCTAAAATTTAGTCAGAAATGTCAAATGCTCCTAAATCCCTCGTTCCCCTTGTTTGCATAGAGCCCCACCCAAGAATTAGGCTTTATCTGTATGTGAAGGAGAAACCAAGAGTAAAATTTTACTGTCCATCAGCTCTAATTAGAATGCATAATGCCCACAGTTAAACATCATCTGACTCAAAATTTGATATTTCTTAAGAGTTGGCTCCTTAGAGGCATAATGACCTGGGGATTGTTCTGATCTGTGACTTTCTTATGTGAAAAATAGAAAAAAAAAACATTCTTTGTGCTTCATTTTAAACAGCTGTGATAGGAAGATAATGATGGTAGGGACAGTGCAGAGAGAATGAAATGACACTATACAAAAAAGCATGTGGCCTATCGCAGGTTTCAAACAGGGCAAGCCTATATCTCTTGTCTCATCAAGGTGATGGTAAAACATATCAAGTATCAAAGCAGAACTTGGCACCTGTGGTTTGGGGAAAAGGATACTGAGTTTACTCAGGGAATGAAGATGGGTACTGTGGGGCACAAGATAGAGACCTGTCTTTTCCTATCCACATCTATCTAACCCCCACATTAGCACATGCTAAATTCCCTTTTCTTTTTATGTTTTTCTTTCTCTTCTTTTGCAAGGAGGTCTCTGGATGTTGGGAGATAGAACTTGCTCTGGGACTGCTAAGAAATGGAGAAAGAACACCTGAGAGGAGACAGATGTTGGCTGGAGTCTGGACTCAACACAGGCCATGGACATATGATCCTTGAAAAATTACATGTAAATCTTCAAAGATCAAGAAAATGGCAGGGAGTCTTTCGTTATGTACTGTCCCACTTCATTTGTATTCTCACTGTCCTCTCCTTGCCTTTCCTCTCCTCACCCTTCCCTTCTTCTCTCTTCCCTCCATATTTCCCCAGACAACACTATCCTTACCAGTTTTCCTCATCATTCTCTCTCTTTACTATGTTTTCCTTTCTCATCTCTCCTCCCACCCACCCCCCATCTTCCCATCACCTTCTATTCTTTTCCACTTTTCTTCTTTCTCTTCTTCTTGTCTTTGATCTTTCTTTTTGGCCACTTTCTCCTTCTCTTATCTCTTTCCCTTCAACTTCAACTTCCTCCTTCTGTTTCTTTCCATTTCCTTCCATTTTTTTGTCACCTCCACTTCCTTTTCTTTGTTCTTCAGATTGTTGTTCAGGATGGGGATTTGATTTGAATAAAGGACACATTATTCTGCACTCTTCAAACTCTGCTGGGCAACATTCTTTGCTGTGCCTTGCCTCACAGTCATCTTTATATTTAGAAAACATTCATTTCCCAAAGGCTTCCCTAATTAAAAGAATATAAAAGTTAACATTACATGTTGCATATTCCCATTAGCAAATCATTGACCCAGGGGAAAGGAACAGGTCACAAACTACTCTACTAGAAAGCTAATGAACTGCCAGCCATGTATCGCCTCCACTTAAGCATTGTGTATGTTACCTTCTATGAAAATTAGAGTCTACACTGCTGGGTTCAGCCCAGGCTAATGAAATTGCTAAATAAAGTTAAGGAGGCACTGAGTTGTTTTTCTAGTGTTTTGATTAGAAAAGTTATCTAAGCCATTTAAGGAAAATAACCTACTTCATCAACACCTAAATGGAAAATACAGTGTCACAGAAGAAGAAACCCCATGTTTTATCTAATGTCTACCCCAAGATAATTCTTCAGTGTGGCCAAGTGGAACCAGAAGGAATCTGGTTTTGGATGATTTCTTTTGGCAAAAAAAAGAGGGGCAGATAAAGAAGATGAATAAAAGAGTCAAAGTAGTTTGTAAAGAAAATGAGAAAGAAGATGGGCTGGAGAGATGGCTTAGTGGTTAAGCGCTTGCCTGTGAAGCCTAAGGACCCTGGTTCAAGGCTTGATTCCCCAGGACCCACGTTATCCAGATGCACAAGGGGGCACACACGTCTGGAGTTCGTTTGCAGTGGCTGGAGGCCCTGGCGCGCCCATTCTGTCTCTCTGTCTATCTGTCTCTTTCTCTCTCTGTCTGTCACTCTCAAATAAATAAATAAAAATAAACAAAAAATTAAAAAACAAAAAAGAAAATGAGAAAGAAGAAAATATTGGTAATTGGAGAGAACTGGGGATGACTGGGGAAGGGGAGATTACAGTTCTGGCTTAGATCCCCGTCCTGCCTGGGGAAATGTGGATCTGGTGATCTTAGATGTTGGTGACGTAGAAGGCAGTTTCTACATGGAACTAGAACCAAGCCCCTGTATTTCTAAGACAGAAGAGGAGGAATGGAGGGTGTGGCAGAGCTGATTCCCCTAACTGATCTGATGATCCGGATGAGTGATTTTTCTTTTACTTACTTCTGTCCTTTGCCCCATCCATAGCTTACAGGCCTGTTCTTTTTTTTTTTTTTTTTTTGCTCAAGTACGTGGGAGGTTAAAAAAAAACAACACTTTATTCTAATGTGAGGTTTCTGCTTTTTTTGGCTGGTATCTAACACACCAACATTGAACAACATTGAAAGCCTGCTTAAAGCAACAAGGGCTGGGGATCAGGATTCTGCATGCCACTTTTGACTAATTAAATACCACAACATCACAGCTGTGCTTCCTGTGTGGAGCCTCAGAGACCACGTAGAACATGTCTTCCCCTTAAACAATATTTTTTTTTGTTTATTTATTTCAGAGGAGAATGCATAATGGTCATATATCTCAAAATGCTTCTAAAAATGGGACATCAATTTCAAGTAAAAATAAAATAATTTGCTGAGCCTCTTAATGTGTATGCCTCCAATTGATCGTTCCTATCCCTTTAAAGAGAAGGTGCTCTGCATCTACCCACCCCCTCCCCAGAGCTCTCTCCTCTCCTGTGGAAGCTGCATTTAGATTTGCACCTGACACTGCTGACACCAACTATCAAGTCAGTTGTTCTAATTAGTTAGTTATCAGGGTAGAAGCACAAGGTTTCCTTCATCATCCATCAGTCTTCACAAGCAGCTTTCAGGGTCTCTGTTTTTTGTTATTGTTGTTTTGTTTTGTTTTTTTATCAGAAAAGTTTCTTTGTTCTGCACTGGGTCCTAATCCCACCCCTCATGAGGGTGCCCCAAGATGGCATCACCGATTTGAAACTTACCATCTCTTCTGGACATGTGATAGATGAAGAAATAAATGACAATGCTGGCCTGTTTTTCTTTGTGATTTTTTTTGGCTCTCCTGTTTAGTTTTAAATAAATTTTATTATCTATTTGCTTATGCATGTGCATGTGCACGGTGTGTGTGTGTGTGTGCGTGCGTGTGCGTGTGTGTGTGTGTGTGTGTATGTTAGGGTGGCATGGTATGCATGTGGAGGTGAGGACATCAGGGTGTTTCTCCTCTCCTTCCACCTTCTGGAGGCGGAGTCTCTGGATTCTCCTATTGCCATTGGAAAGCAGGATTTACCGATGTATGTGCTCCTTTATGTGTGACTTTACATGGGTGCTGAGGAATGAACTTGGGTTCTTCACAGTCTTGCAATCAAGTGCTTTGAACAACCGAGCAGTGCCCTCACCTTGCCTCTGTTTATTTACCTACAAATCAGCAAGAAATCTGGATCCCCAAGTTTATTCTGTTCCTGCAACCCCAAGATAACTTTTCATGCTCATATATCCTTAGGAGGTTCTGGCACACTCCACTCATTTATTTAGCAAGTGGCACTGCTCAAAGTCTGAGAAGGCTATCTTTCTGATCAACGCATTCACCCCCAAATTGGAGGAGGATTAAATGAAAACAGTATGACTGGCACAAGGGGATTCAGAAGAGAGAAGACATACGATGTTGAAACCGAGAGACAATTCTGGGAATGTAACTTCCTAGTACTTACTGTCATTTTGGAAACCTGTTTCTTTGGCTATCATAAGATAAAGATGGAAAGCGTGGGGTACAGGAAATTCTGAGACATTTGTAAAACAGCAATTTCAGGAGTGGGTTCCACAGAAATCCGATGTCATTCCATGGGAAAAAAAAATCTATGGGCCATAAATTCTGCAAGTACTACATAAATTACTGCATGTGTCACTGCGCCAGTTAGCATATTAAAGTCTGAAATTGTGTAACTAGAAAAAGTGTCTCCCTACCTAGCTATTTCTTCCTCTCTGTTTCACACACACAGACACATACACACACAACTATAGAGTCATTTATTTTGTTTAATTTCGGGATTTTCTTTTTCTGTCTGGATTGAATATGTATTTGTTGTACCCTTAGAAGTATAATTCCTTCTTTTACTCAAGTGTTTTATCTAATGCTATGTTGTGGGGGGGGGGATTCCACACAGGTGTGCAAGACAGTAGTGCTAAAGCCTCGGAGGGGAAGATGGTCAGGGCACGATAGGATATATGGTCTTACAGTCCTGTGTTGCAGAATATTTAATCTCCTTCCTACATGAACTGACTGAGAATGATTTCTGCAGTGCCGTAATGGAACAGGATGCCAAAAGGAGATCTTCAACAAATATTTGATGGGCATGAACCTTCCTAGTTACTATTTGTTTCATTATCCTCATTTTAATTATTTTTCCATTACGTCCTCTGAAAGTCATAGAAGGGTACTTTTAATAGCTGTCACCTTAACCAACTACCATCGGCCAAGTAAATGTCAACAGTCCTTAGGGCTTTGTCCTTGCCTCTGTCCATCTGCATTCCTGGGCAGGAAGTTCCCGTCCACTCCCAAACTTGCTCTCATCATTGCTCTAACTTGCCTATTAAAAGCTTCACTCACAAGTTTCTAGGAACAGGACATTTCATAGCAACGTAACCACAGGAATTTTTGAGCTTTTACTTACAGTTACATCATCACAATTGCCCCATTCTTTCATTATCACATATCAAAATAGTTTTAATATTTAAAGGTCATTAAAGCTATATTAACATAGTGATTAAGCAAGTGTTAAAACCAGACTGGATTCAAATCCAAAATCCATCACTTAATGTCAAATAACCCTGGGCAGAATATTTATCTATGTTCTAGTTACCTTATTTATAAAATGAGACCAAGGAAGAGAATGAGAATACTTGATTAGAATTCAAAATAGATTAATACAAATGAAATGAAACCTAAGAAGACATACTTCCAAAAGGCCTTTTCTGGTAAATTTGTTAGCATCAACAGTTTGTTCAATGGAAATACACTAACAAATTAATACAATCTCTGTCATTCACTGACAACATTGTCTATTCTACCTTAATCTTTCATGTCCTCTTGTTACTGTCGTAACCCTAGTTGTGACCTCATGAAGCCAGGGACTGTCACATTCATCTCTTTAGTCATCTTACTAAAGTCCTCTTGCCGTAAGTAGCTTTGAATACTTTTTCACTGATTTTACAAATGGAGACAGGCACAAGTGAAATGTAAGTAGATGACAATTTAACACAGAGGAGCAAGGAGGACTGTAAAGGGAACATTTGTTTTGGAGTCCCAGTCAGCATAATCTAGTTGTCTAAGCTCTGTAAAAAACGTACAACATATTTACTATTGTAATGTGGACTTGGCCTTGTGATTAAGAAAGGCCTTAGTACAGGTAGGTAAATGAAGTGTTCAATGAGAAGCTGTCCCATCATCTGTTAAGCAGTGTATTGTATAAATGAGTTTAATTACCATGCAAATTACTAGAAGCCCATATGCCCAAAGAATAAAACATATCCGATGGTGGGTTTCAGAGAAATATAGTAAAATGCTGTCTCTCTTTGTAGTAATGTTTGTAAGTAATGCAGAAAAAAAAGTAAATACAATAGGAGGAAAAAAATGCCATAATTCTTCTATAAATTTTGGCTCAAATAGTGAAAACACAGGAGCTTGTAAAAATCATAATTGACATAATAACTGTGAAGAATTATCAACTGGTTCTCTTTCAGCATTGACTAAGTAATTTTCTTTCTCCTGTTTTAACACAATCATGAATGCCTGGAAATAGATTTCACCACTCTCCATTATAGAGGATGCTTTGCGATATGAATGTGGAGGGTGAGAAATAACTAGATATGATCTTGTGCAGGTGACATAGCACCTCAGAGTTTTACTGTTCTCCCCTGTAGGAAAGAGTATAGAATTTTTGTTCTGATCTCCCTTCCTTCCTCCATTCCTTCCTTTCTTCCTTCCTTTCTTTCTTTCTTTCTTTCTTTCTTTCTTTCTTTCTTTCTTTCTTTCTTTCTTTCTTTTTGAGATAGAATTTCATACTAATATCTCTAGCTGCCCTGGAAGTTGCTATGTGGCCCAGGCTGGCCTAGAGCTCTTAACAAGTCTCCTGTCTTAGTCTCCCAAGTATGCGGTCACAGGAGTGAACCATCATACCCAAGACTATGGTATTAAGGAGCTGAGGAGATTATTTTAAGTATTTTCAAAACATCATGAAGATTTAGGCATAATATAAATCCTCTTTTATAAAGTCAAAAAGGGCTGAGACTATGACTCAGTTAGTGCAATGCTTGTCTAGGATGCACAAAGCTCATACCTATACGCTCAGCACTCAGAAGGTGGAGGGGGGAATGTCTTCTTTGGTTTCATAGGGACTTAGAGGCTGGCCTTTGTCACACCATATTCTTTTTCAATAAATAAATGGGAAAAAAAAAGCAAGCCAAGAAAAAATTAAACAGAAAATAGAGTTCTGTTCTCTGCAGCCATCCCTACATGCCTACATGGAGTTTGGTGTTAGAACATATGAACCACGTTTTAAGAAGAATTAAAGTATCCTCAAATTTGTAGTTTCTATCCTTACCCTGAATGTTATGATTCTTTGACACACTGGCCTGATGCAAACCAGTTTATTTTGATGGCGCTAAATAAATATATACACATTGGATCTGAAATTTTATTACTTCATGCTCGTTTGAGCATTTTTTTCCAAATGGGGACCAAATTACAATATAATGGGATGCAACCATCTGTTATCTAGTAAATAAAATGACCTAATGCAATTTAACTTTCACAAGGTGTCAAGTCTATTCATGAGCAACAATAAGCTGACATATTAGCATGTGAATTCAGCTTGGATTTCAAAAATGTTTTAAGTAAAACTTTACCAAAATGTGCCTAGAATGATGTCGTATTTAATGACTAATGCTCCATTTAAAAAGGGTTTGAGAGATGGCTCAGTCCTTAAAAAATGCATGCAAAGCTGGCCTGCCTGGGTTTAATTCCTTAATATCCACATAAAGCCATATGCTCAAAATGGCACATGCACCTGGAGTTTGTTTGCAGTGGCAAGAGGTACAGGTTTGCCCATTCTTTCCCCACTTCTTTCCCTTTCTTGCAAGTAAGTAAATAAAAATATATATTTTATAAAGGTTTTCAAACATTTGTGACTGTTACCATAGTCAAGAGACATGTCATGTCTTATTACGTATAAACTTTGATAAAACCAATTCTCATTTTACTATATGCCTTGTACTCTAATATATCCTATCCCATTCTACCTCTTGAGTTCTATTTTACTTAAACATTAATACTCTTTATAAACTATTCCTCCAAGCATTGTGTAGGTGCAAAACCATTTCACAGTACTACCAATCTGGAGAGACAAGGAACCCAGACAAGGGATTCTGAGGATGCGCAAGTGATGAAGTGACGCTGTGTGGGGAATGAACTCCTGTAAAAACTGTATCCATCCCTCAAAAGGAGAGATTTCTGAAGCTTGGTTTATATGTTTTCATGTGATGAACAAGTGGGCTTGGTATTGTCGGATCTAGTAGTATATGCATGTTGTCTTGGCTCTTGGAGAAACTGAGGCAAGAGGATTCCAAAAGCTTGTAACCAATCTGACTTACTACTACTACTGCTTTCTCAAAGAATGAAACCAAAAGAAGTGAAGAAATTGTAGATATTGTTCTTGAGTTTATCCTTGTCTGTGACATAACTGAAGAGAGGGAACATGACCAAGGAAGGCTGATAGAGTGATTCAGTAACAACCCTAAAATTCGATTCAGTTGATGGCTCCAAATTACTTTTTGTTCAATGAGGACTAACAGATGGAATTTAAAGGGATTAAGTATTTTCTTTATTTAAAAGAAAACACAGTTTTCTGTGTCAATCCATGTGCCTGAGGGACGTAGTCTGTAAGGCCTCATGTACTTTTCATGTATCTGTGTACAAGTCGTGTTACAAGAGGTAGACATGGTGGCTCATTCCTTTAACTCTAGCACTAGGGAGGCTGAAGCAGGAAGACCTCTGTGAGTTCAAGACCAGCCTACAGAGTGAGTTCCAGGTCAGCACTGGGCTATAGTGAGACCCTGCCTCAAAACAACCAAAACAATTGTTTTTTGAAAGAATGGAAGAAAGAATTAAAACTGTACTGATTCAGTTCTGCAGCCATTAGTCACACAAGACTGTTGGATGAGGGAAACGTTGCTGATATAAACAAGGGGACTGAAGTTTTAGGTCTATTGATGTAAAATTAACCTTAAATAGCCATATTAGACTATGTAGATCTAGGGGATGTGATGCACTGATTTCCTGCAAAGGTAAATACAGTGACTATTTTATTTATGAGAGAGAGAGAGAAAGAGGCAGCAAGAGAGAGAGAGAGAGAGAGAGAGAGAAACAAGAGAGAGAATGGGTCGGGCAGGGCCTTCAGCCGCTGCAAACCAACTCCATGTGCATGGGCCACCTTGTCCATATGGCTTCCATGAGGTCCTGATCAAACCTGAGTCCTTTGGCTTTGCAGACAAATGCCTTAAACCCTAAGGCATCGATCCAGCCCAGTGACTATTTTTAATACATTAAGTGTATTCCAAGTACTAAAATAAATTCTGAGATCCATGAAGGGCGGAAAATAAGGGATTGTTGCATTAAAAATGGAACTACTCTGAGGCAACAGTCACACATGGTGCCAGCCCTGGGCCTGGCTTTTATACCTCGGCGATGACAAATCAGTTTCCTCTGTCCACTGAGACTGCTGACCTCGCTGACTCACCACTGCTTTTCAAGAAGTCCTGCTCCGAGTTTCAGCCGAGGCTTGCACATCACATTAGACACTGAGGAGGAAACACTACTGGTCTCTGGAAAAGAGGGCGGTTTTTTCCATCTGTTTGTCAGTATCAGAAATTAACACAGAGAATGTGTGTGTGGTGCGGGCGCGCTGCGTTCGTGTGACCCTTCCGACAGATTTGCTTCTTCTCTAAAACGCCATGCGTATAAAACTCTGATCTTAATTTCCTGTGTCAGAATCAAAATACAGTAAACAGCTGCTCTTGTATCAATAATTTGATTGCATCTGATTCCACCTACATTCCGAGAAGCTTTTTGATTATATGACATCTTTATTGACTTAAGAGGAGAACCCACTGCAGACACAGTAAGTAATTTGTGAGATGTTCAGAGTGGAGGTGAATGGACAACGATGGAGAATCTGCTTTAGAGTCAAATCTAAGATATTTAAAAGGACAGCTACACGAATGTACAGCAAATCAGGTAAGGGCGCTGCTTCCTTTCATACTCCCTGCAGTAGCAGAACACTCAGGAGGAAGACATGGGCCAGAATGTCAGTATCTGTTTGCTTTCTGATAGGATATAAAGATGGGGAAAATTATATGGACATGATAATGAAGAGGAGCCCCTCTCCCATACTCAGGGATCTTGATTAAAGCCTGTCTATCAGCAGAAAAAGGTATTACAGGACCACTACTAGCTGTTTTGGGCCTTTCTCTATTTCCAAGCTCTAAACCTACAATTTTCTGAGACTCTCACCAGAAACCCCACTTACAGGGAAAGGAAAGGTCCTAAACCCCTTGTGAAACCCTAGTGTCTTCTATTTTTATCATGTCAGATTGCCACCCCATCCAAGGCACCTCCTGAATCACCCTATATTCCAAACTATCACAGAGGGCACAGAATTAGAGCGGAGGATCCCCTCCAAGTTTGCTGAGCTTTGGGATTCCAAATCTCTTGCCAAGTTCCACATGCAATCAGCGCTAGGCCACTCCAAGTGGGGCTTTCTTAGAGAAACCCTACACCCATGCGCCCAGGTGTGCTTTCATTTTCTCCTTGAATTCCTTCCTTCATATATTCAATGAAATCTCCAACTCTACTTCAGACCATGTAGTGCTGAAATCAAAATCATGGATCCTGGGCTTAACCAAGCTGAGGTCCCCTGAAAGGTTAGGTGCTCCCAGGCTGCTGAGGCTGAAAGTGTGGAGTCACTTCTTGATCCCATCACCACTGACATGGATACATGCACACGAAACACAGGTCAGCAAATTGACGCTATACTTTTAGCCCCGGGCTGGAGATTCTCCCAGGCTCACCCTGTCCCAGTAAACTATCTGGATGGTTGAAAGTTTAGCCTGACTTTCAGTTACTCTTGGGGTTTGAGTAGTCCTGGGCATGGTATCTATTTACCAGGTGGTTCAGGGGAAAGCTTGAGGGATTGTAGAGGTTTTAAACTTCATGGAGGCAGGTATACAGCTGAGGGCTGGGAAATGATGTTGACATCTGAGAAGAAAACTACTTTTTTGAGCTGGAGAGATGTTTCAGAGGTCAAGGTGCTTGCCTGCAAAGCCTGAAGACCTGGGATTGATTACCCAGAACCCACATAAAGCCAGTTGTACAAAGTGGTGCATGCATGTGGAATTCCTTTTCAGTGGCTAGAGTCTTGGGTATGCCCATTCTCTCCCTCCCTCTCTCTCTCTCCACTTGAAAATAAATAAATAAAAATATTTTAACAAAAAAGCCTACTATTAGCAGTAGTCACGAGTGCACTAGGTGCCTCTTGCAATAAACCAGATCATGGGATTTCAAAACATGCAGATGAGGGCTGGAGAGATGGCTTAGTGGTTAAGCGCTTGCCTGTGAAGCCTAAGGACCCTGGTTCAAGGCTTGATTCCCCAGGACCCACGTTAGCCAGATGCACAAGAGGGCGTACACATCTGGAGTTTGTTGGCAGTGTCTGGAGGCCCTGGCATGCCCATTCTCTCTGTCTCTCTCTCTCTCTCTCTGCCTCTTTCTCTCAGTCTGTCACTCTCAAATAAATAAATAAACAAAAAATAAAAAATAAAAAGAAACATGCAGATGAAGATTTGTGAGATTTCTTTGAAACTTCCATGAAAGTGAGTTTGGCAAAGCAATGCAGGACTTTGAATGAAGTTTAGTAAACTGGACTGGGAGCAATTGAGTGGGCAAAACTGAACAAAGTGAAGAAGATTTGCTTAGCCTGTATGAAAAGGAAGCCAAAGGATAAGAAATCAAAACTATCAGCACTGCCTTAAAGAAGATGGTTCCACTTCACAGAGTAGTACAATGTCGTGGAAGACACATGAACATTTCAGGTACAGCAAAAGTTATCTGACCTCAAGGCAGTAAACAACTATTGGCAGCTTTGCTAAAAGTAGCTGGGACGACTCACAAGACACTCTCAACCTTGGGCTGGTTGGGTTGAAGAAATGGTTCACTGGCTAAAGCTCCTTGCTTTACAAAGCCTGCAGGCCTGGGTTCCATTGCCCAGTACCATGTCAGCCACATTCACACAGTGACACGTGCATTTGGAGTTCGTTTACAACAGCAAGAGGGCCTGGTGTGTAAGTATGTATGTGTGTGTCATCTATCCCCATCTGCAAATAAAAAATATTTAAAAAAATTGGGGCCTATTGTCATTCTCGCATAGCAGTAAGAACATACATGGGGAAGGTTATCAGATACCCACCTGAGATCTCAGGCATTCTCTCTGCCAGATGTCTGCAATGTATACACAAGGTCTCCTGGCCTCAGGGGGGAAGTAAAGTATATAGAAGGTAAAAGATCAAGGGACTGGGCACTACACCGAAGCAACAGCAGGGTAGGGAGGAGATGTCATCATCCGTACTGAGATGAGGCTTCTCAATGATATGTCTGCTTCAGGTCTCCAAGCTCCTTTAGGTAACCCCTAAGCCTGCTGTGTAAATCACCCCGGGAAACAAACTGGCTGCGGTGCACTTGCGCTTTGGTTTGTCCTCTGTTCCCTGTCTGGGGAGAACAGATGATGTGTGTTCACATCTCCCCAGGGAAGAAAAAAGTTTCCTGGAACAACATTGCAATGGAGCACTGATAAATTAGTGCGTGAGTCAGGGCGTGGTGGCACATGTAATCCTAGCACTCAAGAAAGCCAGATGGGAGGTCACTGGAAAGGGGAGACCAGATGGGTCTACTGTGATGGTAAATTGATTGGATTTAGAAAAGATAAGACCCACCCTAAATGTGGTGGCATCCCTCCCTTGGGCTGGGCGTCCTGGACCAAATACAAAGAAGACAGTCAACTGGGTGCCAGTGTTCATTTCTTTTTGTACATCTGCTGTGTGTGCAGTGCGATCAGCTCCCTTATCCTCCTTCCACCATGCTTTCCTCACTGTGGACGAGTGGAGACCCTTAAACTCTAAGCCTGAAACAACCCTCCCTTAAGTTGCTCCTTGTTAGGCGTTTGGTCACAGCAAGGAGAAAAGCAAGAGATAAATCTACTTAGTAATTTCCATGTTACATCATACATGATGGAACTCTGTGCCAATAAGGAAAGTGGGAAAGAAAGAAGAAGAGAGAGAGAGAGAGAGGAAGGAAGGAAGGAAGGAAGGAAGGAAGGAAGGAAGGAAGGAAGGAAGGAAGAGAGGGAGGGGAGTAAACATAATAAAGTTAGTAGGATCTACCCCCAGATTGCCTGGTTTCTAAATAGTATGAATACATTAATTTTTGATAAAATATTTTCACCCTTGAAAAATGAGTGTACTAGTATCATAATTAGATTTGTTGAGATCTACTTGAATGCACTAAATCTAAGATTTGGAGACAGCTAAAAGTCGATCTACTAAAGACCTTGGTATGTTTCCTTCCTAATGTAAGTAATCAACAGTCAAGAATTTCCCAACATCTATGTAGTTTGAAATTCCCCAAAAGAAAGTTAAAATGAGTAGACTTTCTCAGAGACCTTTAGATTTGCAGAAGGATTTTTTTCTGGAGCAAAGCATATTAATCTTTAAGATTTGCCTTGTCTCATCTGAAGCTTGACGGATTTTGCTAATTCCTGGAGACCAAGACCTGAATCAACACCCATAAACCCACAAGGAGTTCAATGATTCTGTGATACAACTTCCTGCTTTGTGTCAAATTAGTGTGGATTTATCATTACTGAGGGGCCACAGTGCAGATATGTATATACATATACATACACACACACACATATATACATATATATTCCTCATCACTATGAGCAGAAAGGCAGCATTGTATATTCCTTGTGTGTAGCATTTGTGCTATGCAATTTTTGAATGGCAGTGGGAAATGATATACTTTTATTACAGATCTAGGGTCAAATAGCTATTTTGACACTTTATGGAAAAAAAACAAACAGACAAATAGCTTTTGATATACTCTTCCCTATATGTTTCTGTCATGAAAATCTCAGAGTCCCAAATGTGGTTTTCAAGACTCTCTGAGCCTTATGCTACCAAGCCATGGAGAATTATCTCACACCTAGAAATTTCTTAAGTTTTTTTTTTTTTTTTTGAAGCTGCATTGTTACCACACGGGATTCTGCACCATGAACCACACTGTAGTCCCCATTCATGAAAGGTTCTGTTTGTGTTCCCCCTGTTTACATGGGGCTTTCTTTTATAAGTAACCTAAGTCCAGGGACGAAGCGGCAGAATTTAACCTGTGCGAGAGGAGGATGCTTCCAGAGCAGAACGCTACGGAGATCACACGGACGAGGGAAGGGGAGCAGCTGGGCCTTGCCAGCCTTCTGCTCAGCAGTGTCGCGCTCATGTTCTGAACGTCAGCTGAGTTACGGCCTCCCTGTGACTGTGCTAGTCACAGTCAAGAACATCTGCCACAGGCTTAATGACAGAGCCTATGGGAAGCTAATGAGGACCCCCTCCACCTGTGTCCCAATACCTCACAGCTGTTTCCCATGCCTCCACTGCCTTGATCGGCCCTTCTCCTTGCAGGTGCTCACGGGGCCCTTCCTCCCCACAGGATGGGGGCTGACTTTCGGACTGAGTCTCTGCTTTCGTTGAGATTTCATTTATCTCCATTTACATGACACTTCAAGGCAGTAGGGGTGATCAGACAGTGCAGGTTCTGAAGTTCACTCCGAGGAAACAATCAGTGGTCTCAAGGACCAGGGGGAAAGAAGGGAGAAGGTGAGAAGTGTAGCTTCTCTTTCCTGGCCATCCATGCTCACACATATGTATGGGAATTCACAAAGCCATGGGGATATTTCACAGTTTACCTATAAATGGATGGATGAAATAAATCACCGTGGTCAGAGCACTTTCTGATAAAAAATAGCTGCTTAATGCCACACAAGACAACACCACACCACACCACACCACACCACACAGGACGATGCAATGTAACAAAACAAAACAAATTCAAACTCTTCCTGAATCCATTTTAAAAACTCTGGAAATTCTGATTGCATCAAAATAGGGAATATGATAAGTCTGGGACCTTTCACAAATTGTTGAATAGAATACATTGACTATATTACTAAGTCACATATCGTATTGACATCCATCTCACACATTGCTTTTTATTTGCTTTGGTTTGTTGACTAGAAAATTTAAAATAACTTATGTGACTCCATTTGCAATTGTTTTGAGCAATGATGCTTTGTACTAATGATTCTCTGTGGCAGTTTTATGCGCACTTCCAATGCATGATAAACATGGCTTTATTAGGCTTTCAGTAGTGCTGACCCCATTGTACACATGGGTTGTATTCTCAATAATAAACTAAATGCTAATGACACTGCACCACACATTGTAAAAGACCATCACATCCACAATTGAAGCAAGATTTGAGGAAACACAGGTGTGTGATGGAGATGTTTATAGGAAACAATTAGGCTAAGATGGAGACAGAAGAGAGGATGAAGTAATATGATATGGCAGAAGATGCCTACTGACCTGACTTCCAGATCTTCTCTCTAATCACAATTCTTCTCTTCCATATTCTAGTATGAGTTTGAAGGGGACAGTAAGTCTGCATTGTGTGCTTGTAAATAAATGGTCAAGGTAAGGCTTGCAAGGCTAAGGTGGATACAGTGTGACCCAGCTGTTTCCAGAGGTAACTGATAAAATCTGTCTGACCTGTCTTGTGATGTGATGTATGTGGGGTATAAGTTAGTTCAGAGAAAGAGACATATCCCACGGAGCCTCGACATCTGGCTGTCTCGTGATCTAGTGTAGTTAGTACGCACGCAGCAATTACATTCCAGATGCCAAGTGACCAGGAGCCCAAAGCCTGTCTCTACTATGCTCAGCACATGAGGCTATTCCTTGACTTTCATGTAAAAAAAAATAAATTAAAAAAAAAAAAACTCTTTCAACTACAGAGGAAGGATTCTAATAGAAATAACTCATCCAACAAACCTGATTCTCTCCTGACTTCGCACGTGGTTTTGGAGATAATTTCTACTACCGGTGCCCTCCCTACCGACTTGATGCCTTTGCCTCAAGTGCTCCTTCCTCACAGTTCGCTCTGCTATTGTGTTTTCTGTGGTCCTTCCCTTTGGACACCTCATGTTAGAGGCAGAGATGAAAGAGTCATGCTGATTGGATGTTCTGTCCAAACCAACACTGGTTGAGGGATTCTGTTGCCAGGTTCTGTCTTCACTGTGTCATTAAGGAATCAGGGCAAGTCTCTCTCCTACTGAAGTCTCTCTACCACTGAGGGTGGCATGCCCTCACAGTGAGATGTGACATACATACCCAGCATACAGTTCTCAGTGATGACATAGATATTCCTGGTCCTGAAGACAGTTTGGTGGGAGAATAAGGCATGATGACTTGCTTTTGGATTTCGTTTCTGATTAGTCCCCCAAATGTAGAATTTTGCATTATAAAACCTGTGGGGCATGCTGGAGAGATGACTTAGTGGTTAAGGTGTTTGCCTGCAAAGCCAAAGGTCCCAGTTCAATTCTCCAGGACCCACGTAAGTCAGATGCACAAGGGGACACATGCATCTGGAGTTTGGTTGCAGTGGCTAGAGGCCCTGGCATGCCTATTCTTTCTCTCTCTACCTCTTTCTCTCTCTCAAATAAATAAATAACATTATATATATCTAATAAATAACAATATATATATTTGATATATATATATATTAAACCTGTGTGGGGGCAAATCAAACAATTGTTGACTTATGTAGTATACTTAGGACATTTATTTCAATTTTCTATACAAAATAGCCTCCTAGTTGATGTAAGCAGTGATAACTCAAACTCTGTTCCTACCAGCTGCCTTCAGAAAACCCATCTTCCTCCTTTCATTTGCAAGGATAACCTAGGGATCTGGAGAAATTGGGTCAAGTTATAGATTAAGATCAGGAGTCAGTTTTGAGCTATAGTGATCAATTTTTAACTTCCAGTGAGTGCTATGTCGTAAGATAATAAATATGCTTTTTGATATTCTTTTTTTATTTTTTTGTTCATTTTTATTTATTAAGTTGAGAGCAACAGAGAAGAAAGAGGCAGATAGAGAGGTAGAGAGAGAGAATGGGCGTGCCAGGGCCTCCAGCCACTGCAAAGGAATCTAGACGAGTGTGCCCCCTTGCGCATCTGTCTAACGTGGGTCCTGGGGAATCCAGCCCTGGAACCGGGATCCTTCGGCCTCACAGGCAAGCGCTTATCCACTGAGCCATTTCTCCAGCCCATAAATATGCTTTTTGTAGACTCCAAGTTCACATAGGAGCCAGAGTTAGGCCCAGATGTGGATGCAAGAGCAGCCCACCCTCTCCTCTCCCTTGAGTGTGCGGGTTGGTGGGCTGGGCTCCAGTCAAAGGCCTTTGCAGTCATAAGGGAAGTGGTGGATCAGAGATGGAGAGGCCAAGGAGCTAAGTCCTACAATCCAGCCAGGTCTAAAACTAGAATTTACTCTTTTTTCTCTGACATGTGAGCCAGCAGATGTTTGTCTTCTTTTTCTCCACGTCAGATCGAATTGGGCTTCCCGGCACCAGAAAACGAACACTGCCATTCCATGCATGAGTGACAAAGCAATCGGCACACACTTGCAGGTTTTGAAATGCTTAGTCTCATATCTGACACACGTAAGTCATTCAAGAATTATTCAGTCCTCCTTTGTCTGATGTTTCGGGAGCAACGGTTTACATTGTCCCCACTTTTGCGCTAAGCCTAGAAAAGGGTCAGAACACAATAAATAAATAAATAATAAATAAATAAATAGATAAAGTTGAACACATATTGACAGATCAACTGATAGGCTGAGGACTGTACCCAGGAGAAATTAGACAGCAAGTGTGTGCTCAGTCATCCCCAGCCCTGGCGCTGAGTGGAAGGCAGCAAGGGAAAGGGCTCTCAGCAGGGCCCATAGCAAAGAGCCTCCCAGCAGAATTCTGTACCTTGGACTTGATGCATAACCATCAGTGAGCCAGACTCACCCCACTGCCACCTGGTTAACCAAAGGGCCAGAAGCTGTCTCCAGAAGAAAGGCTTCAGGGAGCTGGGGAAGTGGAAATCAGTTTGCAAAAGTTCTTGGCATCTGCCTGAGGGCACAGCTGGAGATATTAATAATCATTTCTCTCATCAGACTTCTGAAAATGAGTATAGAGTAAAGGGGGGGGAGAGAAACAAGCGTTTTGCTGCCTCGTGTTTGAATTAATCTCTTCTGACAACTGCTGATTTGGGTTTGTGATTCGATCCTCCATATGTCTAGCTCTATTGGTCAATTAGGTGCGTCGAGTGACTTGGGAAGCCAGGATGCTGAGCTTGATTAAGGGAGGATGCCTCACACAGCATTTAGAACATGCAGAGGAGCCCATGAAGCTTGGCTTAAAGGGAGCCAAGCAGAGCAAGGGTTGTGTCTGTCCCTGCCAGGAGGGTCAGGGGAAAGTAGAACCTCAGTGCTTACAGCACTAATCAAGCAAGCCGCATGCCAGCCTTAGCTTCTCACGTGCAGTAAATAAGTTCTAGCGAATTATGCGGGGACTCAAAGGTGCGTGCAAAGTTAGCTCACCTGTCAGCCAATTCAAATTTCATTTCTCCAGTTATTTTGCAATTAATAAACCACTTTTTGATAAAATTCCACACACTTAAAAAACAAGAAACAGTGATATTTTACTCGAAGAGCCCAATTTATAGATTTGAAGGGATCATCAGAAACAGCAGTAAGGAATAGGGCAGGAAAATGCCCATGTTGAAGGGAACACTGAGAAAGAAGAGATCTCCCACAGTGGTACGCAGTAATGGAAACGTTTATGAACTCTTGAGTTCCAGTCGGACCTGTGTCTGTGGCTTGTTGGCCACTTTGCGGCCAGATGTGCCATTTTGCCATTGCCGCCTCGCTGTTTTCAAGAGGGCTGATGGTGACATTTGAGCACTTTGTACTCTGACAAATACCAAGTCAAACTGGAGCTAATAGCTTGAAGGACTGTTTTGACTGGAGTGACGATAGCTCGCAGACTTTTGTGAATTTGATGCTGAAGCACTCCATGTGACTGTTTAAAAGAACAGCTTATAAACACGATGAGGCACCATTTTAGAATTGGAAGGTCCCAATCAATGCTTAACCACCATGGAAAGAGGACAAAAGCTCATTCAAAAGTAATATTGGGCTGGAGAGATGGCACAATGATGAAAGGTACTCGCTTGTAAAGCTTGCAGATCCTGGCTCAATTCCCCAGTACCCACAAAAAGCCAGATGCAAATTAAAAGTGGTCGAGGCATCTGTAATTCACTTGCAGTAGCAGGAGGCTCTGGTGTGCCCGTTACCTCCCCTTCCCACTTTCTGTCTGCTTCTTTTTCTCTGTCTGTCTCTCAAATAAATAAATATTTTTCTAAAATAATTGATATTATGTCAATAAGCAGTTAGCATGCTAAGCATGTGGCCACAGGCTTAAAATAGCAAATAGCATGGGATACTCATATTTCTTTTTCCTATTATGGAAAGAAAATCCAATGTTATGCCCTGTAAATTGCCCAAATCATAGAGAAAAGGAGATGATTAATATTTGAACAAATGCTTGTGATATAAGTGAGCAGGGAAAATGTAGTTATTTAAAATATGTGGAAAAGCATTAGCTGGGTTGCACATTAGATATGAATACACTTCATAGAATACCTGTCAAAAGTACTTTAACACAGGTTAACGTTACGCTGAAACAAAGAGTACATTTGAAGCTAAGTTGTATTCAACATTTTTTACTGATGAGTTAGGTGAAATATCTGCATATCGTTAAATTTACATATAATGGAAAGATTGTATTCATCTATCACCTATTTAGCTACCCATCCATCCATCTAGCAGGAGTATCAACAGATTTACCAAATTTTAAAAAGTGCTTTGGCGGAACAGGTATAAAATGAATGCTAGGTCATATCAAGCAAAAGCAACAAGAGCAAATCCATCAATCCATCATGTACAAATACAAACCTCATGTTAGTGTACCGCTTCTCCTCAAGTGCCAACTGATGAGTACAATTTACCACACTCCATCTGAGTTAGTCACTCCCACAGGTTTAATGATAAGAACAAAACCAGGGCAAATTTCTCTGTTTTCATTTCCTCACTGCTTTCACTAGGATTCACCCCTGTGTGGACACTATTAAGTTTGCCCATGCTGTGTAGAACTCAGCATTCATACAGTGCTTTGTGACGTGGGTGGTCATAAGATCTGTCCATTCCATGACACTCATTGTGTTATATCAGTACTGTATTTCAACTCTACCAGCACTGAAAGAATGTCATTAAATTTTAGGGCAAGTGAAAAGTACCTTTGATGGTGAGAAAGATTAGTAGTACACTGTCAGTTAAAGGAATATTGAAGGAATTGATCAAGAGAGTGCAGATATATTTGATAAAAATGAGAGATAATGGGCACACCAGGGCCTTCAGCAGCTGCAAACAAACTCCAGATGCATGTGTCACTTGTGCATCTGGCTTACATGGGTCCTGGGAATCAAACCTCAGTCCTTTTGGCTTTATAAGCAAGCACCTTAACTGCTAAGCCATCTCCCCAGCCCCAAATAAGGCCATATTTTGAGAAAGCTTTCCTTTAAATGCAAAAGTTGAATTTTAAAAAATATATCCATTAGGGCTGGAGAGATGGCTTAGCGGTTAAGCACTTGCCTGTGAAGCCTAAGGACCCTGGTTTGAGGCTCGATTCCCCAGGACCCACGTTAGCCAGATGCACAAGGGGGCACACATGTCTGGAGTTCGTTTTCAGTGGTTGGAGGCCCTAGTGCACCCATTCTCTCTCTCTCTCTCTCCCTCTCTCTCTCTCTCCCTCTCTCTGCCTCTTTCTCTCTCTGTTTGTCACTTTCAAATAAATAAAGCTAAACAAACAAAAAAAGAACAAATTGCTGTTGAGGTAGTAAAAAATAAAGTTTAAATATATATATGTAGCTATAAAATCAGTGGGCAGAACTTGCAAAGACATAGATTTTGACCCCAATTCAACTATATTTTTACAAGCAAAATGGTTTTTATAATAACTACTGAGTTCTCTGACAGAAGATGTTTAAAAGAAAGTAGGCAGGGATGGAGAGATTGCTTAGTGGTCAGGACTCCTAGTGGTCGCCTATGAAGCCTAAGGACTTGTGTTTGACTATCTAGATCCCACATAAGCCAGAAGCTCAAAAGGTGAGGCAAGCACAAGGTCACACATTTCCACTAGGTGACATAAGCCTCAGGATTTCTATTTCAGTGGCTGAGGTCCTGGCATGCCAATTCTCTCTCTCTCTCTCTCTCTCTCTCTGTGTGTGTGTGTGTCCATCTCTCTAGCTTGCTCTTAAAAAGAAGAAGAAAAAGAAAAAGAAAATAGGTAAAACTGTACCCCATAAAAGAGCTTTGTGTGTCAATTAAGACTTATACATCTGGATTAATTTACTTCTGAGTCACTTCTAGTTCAGGGACTCCTTTGATTCTATCACATTGCAAAACATTCTACAATTACTTATCATATTTCTGGAAAAACATAAGTTTTGATATATATGAGTCCCTGATAAACTGTAGCTTCAGGAAATGTAACATGAAGAATTAAATGTAAGCCTTATGATTTTTATAAATAATGATATGGTAGCAGAAATAGAATCTAGGAATTACTTTAAGAGAATCAACAAACTATGAAAAGAGGCACATTTACTGATAAGAATGCATTATATGTGATAGAGCTGATAGTGGTGAGTGAGAATATGGGTTCTGAATTAGCTTCTGTTGTTTAAATTCTGTCTTTCCTGGATGTGAAACCTTGGTTATTCCACTTTCTTACAGTTTTTGTCAACTATAAAATTAGGATAACCACTAATTTGCCTCTTAGAATATTACTATTATATAGATAATAAAAAAAACTATAGACTAGTTTTAGAAACAGAGTAAGGGCTATGTGAGCTATAGTTATAATAAAAATTAAGAAATACAGAAATAGAAGTGTTCAAGTAAATGTATGATTCCAAAACCTCTTTGCTAAAAATAAATAAAAATGCTAATAAACAACAGAGGTCAGTATTTGATGTCATTATTGCATTCATTTATTTGATACTAAGTTTATAGATTAGCTATCTATTTTACAAAATAATTTTATTTTGTTGTTATCACTGCTGATGAAAAAGATAAGCACAGAAAATTCAAGTCTTCTAATTTTCAGATATCACCTAACTTTTACAAAACCTGGAACTTAACAACCAGGATTAAAGATTTCATGTATGCATCTTTGCTCTTTCCTGTAGCTAAGGTAATGATGTCAATGAATGTCCAGAGGTTAAAAATTTATCAGGCAGCCCATGTAGTTAATATATTGTGTAGCAGATGAATATACAAATGAGATTTGATTATATATACATAAATTATATGTTATCTAAAAATGAATGTGTATTACGCAATATTACAACAGGTGATCTCATGAGATGAAAGTAAGCCATAAAAGTCAAAATATTAAAACAAGGGATGGAGTGATGTCTTAGCAATTAAGGCTCTTGCCCATGAAGCCTAAGGGCCCACATAGCTGGACACACAGTGATGCAAGCATGCAATGTCGCACATGTGCACAAGGGCATGCTTGTGTCTGGAGATCCTTCGCAGTAGCTGAAGGCTCTGCTGTGCCCATTCTCTCTTTTTCTCCTTCTCTGCCTCTCTCTCTCTCTCTTTCTCAAAAATAAAAAAAAGGGATTCAAGCAGATATGAAGATCAAACTTGTGAAATGTTCGCATCAATTTATTAATTTCATTGCTAATATAGAATAGTATGTTTCATATTGTTAATGATGTAGAAATTACAACAGTAATGTTTTCTTGATCCAGAGCATGGATGCCAACCTTTATCAGTCTTCTTTGCTTGTCTACACTAACACATCACCAATGATAAACAGAAGATGATAAAAATGGGCATATTTGAATCATTACATGGAAATAAGTCCCATCTGTTCTTAAACAAGGGATTGAAACTATTTTTTATTGCTTTGACTTTCAAAGCCTCTATCCCAGGCCTGATTTAAAAATAAATGAATAAATATAAATATAAATAAAGCAATAACTGACTGCTGCTCCCACAATGTATGACCCACAATCCTCATGGGGATAACCTGCATCCCCAAAGAGGAGGGTCCCTTCAGAAAAGGGGCAGGGATGAGGAAACGAATGGTACCAACATGTGTTGTTTCCATACTAAGTATGTCCATAACCAATAAAAATAAATTTTAAAAGGAAATTTTATCATAATTTTTTTTCTTTCCTTTTCAAAATAGGGTCTTACTCTAGCCCAGGCTGACCAGGAATTCACTATGGAGTCTCAGGGTGGCCTCGAACTCATGGCGATCCTCCTACCTCTGCCTCCCGAGTGCTGGGATTAAAGACGTGCACCACCATGCCCTGATAAAAGGAAATTTTAAAAAGGAAAAAAATATAATGATTTTTACACTGGGGGAAAAAAATGCTCTCAGTTTTTTACCTTGGCTTCTTTTCTTCAGCTCCTTTAATGGAAATGTTAATGGCACCACTTCACTCAGAAATTTTGTCTCCAATAACTAGGAAGTAATAGTGACCAGAGATTGACTCAAGGTCCAGTTCTTTTTAGCTCGAAAATTTTTGTAGTCTTTTAAACTTCAGTATTCACAGCTGCAAAATAGACTTCAGTACATCCTCCATTGGTTTAGAGACATCTGCAGGATCATACAAAGTGCTTTTAATATTGCCTCATAGGTATGGTAATTTTTGCCTTTATACCAGAATGGATTGATCACTGCAATGTTAGTTTCAAACACACATAATTTCATCCTTCACAAAAATAAGAAGAGGTGGTGGAAAGAATATAAGAGCCAAAGGAAGGGTAGGACTCCTTACAACATGCTCCCCCCAGACACAAAATGGCCTGGATACCCATGACCTCACAGTACCTGACACTACCTACGCAAGACCATCATAAGAGGAGGAAAAGATCATGACATCAAAATAAAAGAGAGACTGATTGAGATGGGGAGGAGATATGATGGAGAATGGAATTTCAAAGGGGAAAGTGGGGGGAGGGAAGGTATTACCATGGGATATATTTTTTTAATTTTTTTGTTTATTTTTTACTTATTTATTTGAGGGTGACAGACAGAGAGAAAGAGGCAGAGAGAGAGAGAGAACGGCACGCCAGGGCTTCCAGCCACTGCCAACGAACTTCAGATGTGTGCACCCCCTTGTGCATCTGGCTAACATGGGTCCTGGGGAATCGAGCCTTGAACCAGAGTCCTTAGGCTTTACAGGCAAGTGCTTAACTGCTAAGCAATCTCTCCAGCCCACCATGGGATATTTTTTATAATCATGGAAGTTGTTAATAAAAATTTGAAAAAAAGTAATGATCAGTAGCTTAATGATCTCTAAAGCATTTATTGAGTACAGATCTAACCTACTCAAAAACCAAAGTATAGCTTTGATTTGTTATGACTCCAATGAAGGTATTATCCTTTTTGTTGTTAAGAACACTTTTGTAAATATCCCATAATGCCAAATTATTATTGCATATGCTATCACTAAACCTGTTTGTGTTTTCTGAAGAACCTGAGTGGTTTTCCTATAGTTTACTGAAAAAAAAAGAAAATTCTATTTTGACTAGGAGAGAAATTAGAGTAAATTTTACATTTGTATTTATTACACATGATCTTTTCTCTCGTGAATACTGTATTGTATAAATATCATGTCAGTAAGAAGGCTCAATCAATAACAACCAGAGAATTTATTATTTTAGAGAATTACAATGTTCCATTTAATTTGATATTATAAATCTAGCTTAGGCATTAGATATTTTTTCCTATGAAACATATATGTATGCTAAAGTTATATGCCATGCTATACTCAGAAGCAATAAGCAGATGATAAGTGATCATTACTGGTCTAGGGGTGGAGTAAAAGCTGTCTGGGGTACTTCCCTGTGATTGTGGAAACATCCATGAAAGGCCTAACAAATCCATTCCCTTAAACAGGCCAAAGAGCATCAAAATATATATTTTTTAACCTTGTTAATAAGTTTTCAAAGGATACTTTATTTTTTTTTGGTTTTTCTGTTTTCTAAACTTTTATGAAAATATATAAATGTCTAAAAGTATAAATAATTTTTTGAGAAAAGTCTAATATGAAAGGAGGAAAGGCTGAGGTGCTTTCATGTTATTATTATTATTATTTTGGTTTTTATGAGGTAGGGTTTTACTGTATTCCAGGCTGACTAGGTAGTCACTCTGTAATCTCAGGCTGGCCTTGAACTCATAGTGTTCTTCCTACCTCTACCTCCAGAATTCTGGGATTAAAGGCATGCACCCTCATGACCAGCTTCTTTGATATTATTTTATTATTAATATAATATTTAATATGTTTAATATAGTGGCACTTTTTTTTTAGACCAAGCATAGGCAAAGTACATTTAAAATGAAAAAAAAAATATAGCATTCAAAATAAAAGGCGATTTAACAGGGAAAAAATAAATAAATAAAATGATACTTTAGTTCTGCTCTATGACTATTGGTTAAAATGGTCCCAATCCTACAAAGAACTAAACATTATACAAGAAATAATTGAAATCAAACTTAACAATCATAGTTAGCTATATTAATTATATAGCTTTCAAAACACTGAAATTCATTATCTTACATAACTGAATTGATACCTGTAGCATCTTCAATGTCAGCGAATTATGTACTAGGACTTTTCTTAGTGAATGAGGGGGGGTCCAATGACTGAGCTTCACTCATAGCTTTATGTGTGATATCTTACCTTGATCTCAGGTCTTTCTATTTAAACTCTGGGAACATCATGAGACAAGAGGCTCATTTGTACTTTTAAAAAATATTGTTATTTATCTATGTGCAAACACAGACAGAGAGGAGAGAGACAGAGAGAATGGGCATGCCAGGGCCTCTAGCCACTGCAAATAAATTCCAGATGCATGTGCCACTTTGTGCATTTGGCTTTATGCGGGTAGTAGGGAATCAAACCTGGGTGGTTAGGCTATGGAGAGAAGCAGTTTAACCACTTAGCTTTCTAGCCCCATTTTTCTGTATTTTTTAAAAATCCTATACATTCTTTTATTTGAGAGAGAGAAAGAGAGGAGAGAGCCTCCTGTACATGATATAACTATTTGTTAAATAAATGAAGTTGAAGCATTTCATATTATCTTGAGGAAAATTAGATTGTGGCTCTTCTTTATGGAGAAGCAGTATTTATTTACTTTTTCAGGAAACCAATATATTAAAACCTTCTCTGATGATGAGAAAGGATAAACTTGTCAGAATCAAAATGGAGTTGCTTGTGTCAACCTTGCCAAAAAAAAAAGAAAGAAAGAAAGTAAACAAGCCCAAGGTACTTTTGAAGAAAGCATTCTTATGTATGATTGCCTGACAATAACTATCACAGGAGACTTCCAGAATCACATGCTTGCATAGAGGCTACAACAGTCTTATACTAAAAGTACTTGCTCAAGGATATCTGGCTATTCAACCGCAGACTAAAATAACTCATATTATTAAACACTTTGACCAGGATTGATGCTTCAGATTATTTGATGGCATCTTCACTTTTCACCTTAAAATACTTCCCCTTGTATAGATCTCTTTGGATGTGCTGAAAATTTACCATGGTGCTTGCATTCCCAGTATTCCCATTGCAGTGTTCTGCTAGTCTCAAGGAGGTATCATTATTCTTCAAAGGATCTCTCCCTCCTATCTTGCTTATTTATGTTGACAATGAAAAAAAAAAAAAAACTTGCTTTTTAACTCCAATAACCGGCCTCATTTATATGTGAATAGAACGCTACTTCCACATCTAACACTAAAGGCCCGTGTATTTCCCATTCCTTTCCTGTCAGTCACACTGCCCACAGCCAAGCAGAAACCAGGCAGTGACTGGCTGTCTATGGGGTACTTTCTGCAATCCCATGTTCTTTGATACTGGCACCATTGCAGCAGGCCTTCAAAATTGGCTCTGTCACTTTAAATATAATAGACAATAAATCATCCCTCTGAGACAGCCCCTAAGGAAAACAGGGGAAAAAAATAGAAATAGCATTTAAAAGCCCTTTTCTATTACATGCCTCTGGGGAGCTTTTAAAATTGGAGCTCCTTGAAAGTGAATTTTATGCTTTTGGGGGCCTTTTAAAAATGTTTCTAGAATTAGCCTTGCAATTCCATGACCAAATCTTCCATTAGATCCTTGAACCTGGGGGCCTTTATTATGCTGGCCTTATCAGAGTTGATTACTCCTCTGTGTGCTTTCCCTGGTGTCCCTCCCCATCCAACCTCACGCTTCCCTCCTCTCCCCCTTGTCACATGCTGCCTTGTCTTCTTTGGTCTTTCTTTCTTTCCTCTTTTTCTTTTTATTTCCCCTTCATGTAATATCATTTTAGTAGCTTTGAACTGATAATCCTAATTATGAAGCTGATTTAGAGTTATCTACCCTTGTCTTCCTGTGGCAGAATTTTCCCATGACATAGCTGAGCACATTCACCTTGTTATTAGTTGATGAGAAAAAGAAAGAAAGAAAGAAAGAAAGAAAGAAAGAAAGAAAGAAAGAAAGAAAGAAAGAAAGAAAGAAAGAAGAAAGAAAGAGAGAAAGAAAGAAAGAAAGGAGGAGGAGGAGTATACAAACAAATTGAACTTACTTCACTTTGAAATAAAATCTAAATCAAATTGTGTGATATAGACCCAGCCAATACAACACAGTTGTCCAAAAAAGCATAGGTTTTCATGAAAAAATATGGAAGTCCCTGGTTCATAACATTGCTCCCGTGTAAATGGTGCTGCCCTGAGATCACTTGAAGTCCATGTAGCATGATTTGGCTCGATGAAACACTTATGGTTCAATGGACTTTATTAGTTTTTCAAATTAAAAATCTATACTGAACAAAACACAGTTCATCTTAATATTAAAAAAGCAAGAGCTGTGGAGGTAAACTACGTAAGAGCAAGTGGGTCTCGATAGTTTTTTGCATGTCTTCTTACGCCACCCGTCTTCTGTGAGGAAGGGGGAGGGGAAATCCAACACTGTATTGAGTTGGTGTCTTGCGATAAATTGGGAAGGCTGAAGTATGAAGCAAAAAGCAGCCAGAAAAATTATTCTGACACCCTTAGATTTATAGACTTCCCAGGGTCCTCACTGGCCATCCATCTCACCTGGTCTGCCCGAGCTGCTGCAGCAACCCTCTGGGTGAGTGCTTATTACCAACAAGGCAGCAATCAAATTATTGTGGGAAATTTATGGAGTGAGATAAATAAAGCTGCCCAACTCAGAGTTTCCCATCGTGCTTTCCATGAAACATGAGTCCCAGGAGAAGCTGTGGAAAAACGGTACGTTGGGCACATGGGGTATTTTCAATGCAGCATTCCCTCACCCCTGTGAAGAGTATATCAACATATAAAGGCACCTAGAAGAACGTCAACGGAGAAACATGTTTAAACTCCTTTCAACCAACATAGACCCAGAGCATTCTTGCTTAAATTGAAATTAATATATATATATCTTGATTTGAGAGAGAGAGAGAGAGAGAGAATGGGCATGCCACGTACTCCAGCCACTGCAAACGAATTCCAGACACATGCACCCCCTTGTGCATTTAGCTTAATTGGGTCCTGGGGAATCGAACCTAGGTCCTTTGGCTTTGCAGGCAAATGCCTTGACGGCTAAGCCATCTCTCCAGCCCATTAAATTGAAACTCTTTATATGCTTTGGAAATGTTAGAAAAGCCTAAGAAAGGTACTTACTGGCCTACCAAAAAAAAAAAAAAAAAAAATCAGGCAATCAGCTCTGGCGGTGATGATGAGTGTGAAATCCTTGGATGAAGGGAAATAGTCAAGAAAGACGAGTGCAGGTTTATATTAATGATTTCCACTATGGAATGAGAGAAAATGTGGCAGCAGATCAGAGTCATTAAAAATGACCCATCAGTGGATAGCAAATTACATGCTTGGGAACCAGTGTTGAAGAAAAATCAAAGAGGTGGAGGTCATGTTTTATGTCACTTGTAGCTCTTTTCGGATTCAGCCCTAACCAAACCTGATTAAAGTAAATCCCTTTTTTACAGCCTGTGGAGTCTATAAGATTATGGTGTTAATGGAAGTGCGATTCGATCCGTCAGTAATGGTGCATGTCGGGACCCTGGCGCCTCTGACAAGTCCATTTTTTAAGACGTATTTATTGTTGTTTTTTTTTTTTTTTTTTCCTTTTCCCTTCTGTTCTCTGCATTGCGGGGTTTAATTGAACAGTTTAAAGTGATTCTTCTTCAAGGCCCATTAATTGATTTTATTTGTGTATTCTCTAGGGGTCAAGGAAAAGGAGAAAAAAAAAACAATGAAATTGCAGCTCTTGTTTTCACAGTCATATTCTTTCTGGCAACTCACGGCTTGGATGTCTCTCTTTCTCTCTCTCTGTCCCTCTCCCTCTCTCTCTCTCTGTCTCTCTCTCTCTCTCTGTGTGTGTGTGTGTTTCTCTAACTCATTATTTTTCCCTGTGAGTTTCAAAGCTGCAATATTATTTGTTTTATTTTATATCACTAAATTATTCAATTCTGATAATGCTTCACCATTAAGAAAATGATAAATTTACCCAATCTTTAAGAATTCTTCGTGATAACTCGTAAGAAGAGAGAAGAGTTCAGTGACACAGTTATGAACACATTCAGAAGTCAAAGTGCAATCACTTAATAATAGAACAAAGTCTCTTGAAGATTAACGTTGTGACATTAGTATTCACCTAAAACCTCAGTGTTTATATTTACTTACACGGCCCACCACCATATACCAATGATTCGAGGTCTGTTAAGTGAGAATGAAGATGCTATACAAATTGCAAAGCAGTATACTCCCCAAATAGAAGCTGCAGACTGAAATTGGGACCCTATCACACAACACTTGCGTACATATAGTTATGATATCAAAACTCAAGAAATGGGTGGAGTGTATGGCTGAGTGTTAAAAAAGTATTTTCAGCCAGGTGTGGTGGCGCACGCCTTTAATCCTGGCACTCAGGAGGCAGAGGTAGGAGGATCACCGTGAATTCGAGGCCACCGTGAGACTACGTTGTGAATTCCAGGTCAGCCTGATCAAAAAAAAAAAAAAAAAAAAAAAAAAAAAAAAACAGACAAATAAACAAAACAGGGAACAAAATCATTCAAGACATTCTATCAGGTCATAATGTCACACAATATAATCTGACATATGTTTGCTGTTTAACTTTGCCAAGGATCAACCATAGGGCTTTTATATAGTTGGCAAATATTCTCCAACTGAGCCACGTCCTCTTGCCTAGCCCTTGTGTACTCTTTTCTTGGCTGTTTATGTCAGGCAGCCCCTAAGTCTTCCAATGATCATCAGAGTAGTGTATGATGAATAGCACTTCATGGTCAAGGCCTATGACTGAGGCGTGAAGTAATCAGCCAAGGACAGAGAGGTGGTTGAACTCAGTGTCTTACCAGCTCCACTCTGCCTCTACTTTCCCACTGCTTGGAGAAACCATTTCCTTGGAAGGTTACTTTGTCATGGCTTTGATTTTGTTAAAGCAATTTATAAATATGTCACTTAAAGCTAGGTATCATTTCTTCTTTGTTCATTAGGATGTTTTCATAGCTCCCTCACCAGGATAACTGTCAAATAAAGAACGAGTAAGTAAAATGCCTGCCCCATCGCTGTGACATGGTGATTGCTTCATTCCAACCCTACTCCTCGGTGGACACTGGTGCTGACAGTGCACAAAAGGGAAGAGCAATTGAGTTTCAACCTCTACCCCAGCACAGGTGCAAAACTGCCCATCACCTTCACCACTCTCTTCCTTCTTACCCCATGTCCTCCAGGTTACTCATTTCCAGTCACTTTCCTATGTCTCCAGATAAAGAATGCTAAGCCTCTAGCTTTTTCTTTCTTTCTTTCTTTCTTTTTTTTGTCCCAAAATGTGATTCAACATTATCTTCAACTCCAACAGCTCCTGGTTCTCTCTCACCTTTCATGTGTACGGATGTATTGAAAAGAGGTTGAGATATTAGAAGGACGATTTTTGTTTGCTCAATTTAAGTTCATCAGTAGCTTCGAAAAGTGACTAGTTCCAAATTTACCCTCAGGATATTAATAGAGTATCTTCAAGCAAAAGGCACATATGTATTTTTTGGAAATGTCAGTAGATTGGAACTCTCGCTGGGCAACTGTCTGTTTGAAGAGGTGCTTTCTCTGTTCTCTAGGGTTATGAAGTCAGAGAAAACACTGCCATCTCTCATATCTATGCCTCTGGAGTGTCCCTGTGCACCTTTAGTGATGAGAAGTGGCAGAGCGGAACTTGAAAAGAGAACAGAATTGCCAAATACATTCTCAACGTGGAATTGCATCTCCTAGCCATTCAACATATTCCTTACGTATCCTTAGTACTAAATTCAAATGTAGGTATTGAATTTAGCTGAAAGTTCCTCCTCTCTTTCGTCTGCCTTGGACAACCTCCTTCCTAGAACCCCTTCACCACCTTTGACTAGTGACTCTTTTCAGTAGTGTCATCCATAATTGTATCTTTCTTGATAGATTTTAGCAGCAAAGTCCTTCAAAGGTCCAGTAAGAAGAGCGGTTCAAAGGAAAAGGTTCCACTTTCCAGATAGGTAAGGTTAATAGGGTGGCTATAAGGTGAGCTGACAAGACTCTTAACCAACAGAGGCAGGTGGTCGCCACTACAGAGGAAAAGGAAACATGATTGCTTCTTGGGAAACAGATTGTTATGCAGAAAAAGTCACACGTCTCTCCAATGTCCACATAGTGCCCTCCTCTGGATGGCCACAACTTGCAAACACTGATGTCAAAATATGTGTCAGGGGCTGGAGAGATGGCTTAGTGGTTAAGCACTTGTCTGTGGAGCCTAAGGATCACAGTTCGGGGCTCGATTCCCCAGGTCCCACATAAGCCAGATGCACAAGGTGGTGCATGCATATGGAGTTTGTTTGCAGGGGTTGGAAGCCCTGGCACGCCTATTCTCTCTCTCTCACTCTCTCTGTCTCTGTCTCTCTCTCTCTCTCTCTCTTTCTCTCTGTCACTTTCAAATAAATAAATAAATAAATAAATATGTGTCAGACTCTTCCCTTGGCTTCAGTGTGATTGCATTTCCCCTGAGGGACAAGTTGACTCATAGTCACCTCTGTATTTTGTTTCTCTTTAGTATCTGACATGCTAGGCAGGCAAAATAAATATTTTCTAGCACAATGAAACAATGAATATGATATATCTTTATAGAAGAAATAGCATAAAATTGTGGTGAAAAAATAGTAATTTAAGAAAGGCAAAAAAAAAAAAACCAATAATGGAGCTCAGAGTCTGGTTCAGAATGAAGACATGGAAGACTTTTTGAACTTATCATTAAGGTTAAGTGAGGCTTTCACAGGGAATGCATTTTTTATGTGGAAATTCATTTTTAAATGCCAAACAAACAACTGGAAGAAAGTTTAGAATGCAGCCTGCAATATTGATAACCATACACCCATTAAAATAGAAAGCTTCTAAGAAGAAATAAATATTCACCTTCATAGGGTAGCCTTAAGCCTAAATCCAAATACAAAGTTTGTGGGTTCTTCATTCCAGGTGTTGCTTGTTAAAAAGGCTCCTGATTTAAGGTATCCGTAGTGTAAGTATGTAGGAAGGGAGTGAGGAAAGGGGAGAGAAAACAGGTCACCAAAATCAGCCACGTATGAAAGCTGCTCTTCTCTTTGGGAGGGGGGGGGGGTGAGTGTTGAAGAAGCAATGTACTTTTCTCAGCACAGCATCTCACTACTCATCTTAAAGCTCGCTTGTCCGCAGGATAGTGTAGAAGAGTCTTTTCAATGCAAGGACGCCCCCGTTTGTAGCTTTCCACTTCCAAATGGCTTACAAACTCACTTCGAATCAGATAGAATGATTGTAAAGGGAACCGATGCTCTCCTCACAAACCTCCCGTTTTTCTTTTTGTTCTTCTAATGCCCTCCTAAGATATGAACACAAAAGTCACATATAATCTCCCTAGGAACAACCTAGACTCAGGAAAAGCACACACTGGCATGGAGAGATACTTTCAAAAAAGAAAGGTCCAGCTGGGCGTGGTGGCACACGCCTTTAATCCCAACACTTGGAAGGCAGATGTAGGAGGATCACCATGAGTTCAAGGCCACCCTGAGACTACTTAGTGAATTCCAGGTCAGTCTGGACTAGAGTGAAACTCTACCTCGTAAAACAAAACAAAACAAAACAAAAAAAAAAAAAAAAAAAGAAAGGTTATAAAGTGGCATTCATTGGCCTGACTTCACAGTCATTTCTCCTGAAGCCTAAGCAATCCTATGACAAGCATTCACAATCTCCTCCTCCTTCCTCCTCGACTTACACTTACAAAGAACTGGAGTAACAAATACATCCACCTGCATTTTCAAGTAATTTCACTGAATACAGTTTTCTTCCGGTCTTGTCTCCCAAAGAACACATTTGCATGGGGTTGAATACTTACATTCATTCTTTCTGGTTCCACTTATTCCTTCTATTCAAGGAATGTTTCACATATGATCATTAATATCTAAATAAATAGTGCCTAAATTTAGTTTAAAACTGTATGCTCACTGAGTTCGTTTTGGTCTGCTCAACTTAGTTCTACTTCATTTTAGCTCTCAGTGAACTAATTTCTATCTAGCTTCAACTTGTCTAACCCAACGAAGCCAAAGTCACTTTCTCCTAGTACATTCGGGTCTATCAAATTACATTATAGTCTTTCAAGCTAATATATTGTTATGAACTTAAACATGGACAAACTCAGCAAAATTAAATCTCTTCAATAATAGAGTGGGTGCTACGCTGTCTGTATCCCACCTTCACTCTGCTGCTGTAAGCAAGTTTCAGGCAACATTGCTGGTAGCTAAATCAATATTAACTGTATTAATAAAAGCAAATTGAACACATGCGCCTGAATTTTTTCTCTCTCCATCACTCTAGGTCCTAACCTCTTCTCTTAGTTTTGTATTCATCTTGGATGACTGTCAAAGACATGGCACTGTGGTCTCTGAGATAACTACTGTCAAAGCCACTATGTGGAGCCATCAGAAGAAATTGCCCAATAGATGTGCAGGGCTTGCATAGGCCTGCAATGGGAAGTCAGGTGATGATATCTGCATTGCATAGTTGGTGGAGAAGCCTGTCACGACACTGCTGGAGCCAACACCTGCTCCCTGCCAGAATATTCACCTGATCTCCTGATCTCCTCCACATCACCAGAAGCCAGAGCACAATGCACGGCTAAACTCGCATTTGTAGACGGAGGACAAGAGACTCCTGTGGTGGTGGGAATGGGCTTCTGAGCAGGTGCCAACTGCCCAGTCCTACCTCCCCTTCCAGGGAGCAGCTTTCATTATGACCTAATTTTCTCTTTTCCTCCACAGAAGAATTCTTGAACATCAGAAGTGACCTTATGTATGGTGATGTGATGCTATTCCTTATCACCGTCCAAGTGCATATGCTAAATCCTTACAATGTACTTTCACATGCAAACATGGGCTTCATAGAGGTGACCCAGTTAAAATGAGGAGGCTAGTTGATGTCTTCATCCAATCTGAGTGAAATCTCTAAAAGAAGGGCACAACCGGGACATATAGATTATAGGCATCAACTCAAACAGTGGCAAGTCTGAAGACTCAATGAGAAACAAGTCAGGCTTCAGGAGAATCTCATCCTGCTGACCTCTTGGTGCTGAATTTCTGGTTTCTAAAACTAGGAGAAAATTAACATCAGTTGCTAATGCACCCAGTCTGTGGTATCAGTGCAGGTGTTAACTCACGTAGCACAGTATGCATCGGTCCTGCACAGAAGAGGATGCACTTAGAAAGAGAAGTGCATCTTCAGAACAAGAAAACTGATTGCATTAAAGCAGGTCATTTGTTAAAAAGTTCTTAAGTGTCATCCTGCTATCCCTTTGGTCCTACTCTGCACTTTGGTCCAAAATCATGTCAAATGTCTTTCAGGGCATCCCTTCAATTAGGTGAAGGCAGCCATTGTACTTCATACTTTTTTCTCACGTCTCCTTTCTCTGTTAAGCTGTATTTGATGTTTTAAGGCCAGCCTCCATATGTGGCTATTCTGATTCTATGTTGTATGCCCTGCTTGAAACCCATTGTTTCCTTTAAAACGAGACCCAGTTAAAATTGCTGTTAGAAGTTAGCAGTGTGAAGTACTTTGGGATTCTTAGCTTTCTTACTTTCCATATGGTAGTTTGGAATCCTTGCCATAAAGAAAGGAAGAAAGAAAGGCATCTCTGAGGCCCAATAGAGGACAGTTCTGCAATGAGTTTCTGAAGGGACAAGAGAACTGAGAGCTACTGGCTATTTTTCCATTATGTAATTATTTTTAAAACATTTTTATTATGTATTTATGAGAAAGTGAAAGAGAGACAAAGAAAATGTATGGGCACACCAGGTTCTTTTTCTGCTGCTAAAAAAAAAAAGAAAGAAAGAAAGAGAAAAGCCCTCTAGACACATTTGCCACTTTGTGCATCTGGCTTGACATGGGTACTGGGGAATCGAACCCTGGGCCTGACAAGCTGGGTAAGCAAGGACCTGTAACCACCGGGCCATCTCTCCAGCTCACAAGTATTTTTAGCACATGTTTTTTAATATTAATAGTAAATTTTCTAATAATTATATTTTATTTTGAGAACACACTTTAATATGCATTCAGATTCAAATAGCATGACTTACATGTGCTTATATAATTGTTAAGATGTTAATATAATATTTCCCAGAAGATACTCTCATATCCTAAAAGAAAAAAAGAAACCTACATAAAATAATGGCTTCTCGGGAGTATGTTTCTATAGCACACTACACATGAAGATTACTGTAAATATCCATTAATCTCAAATATGCCACTCAACTGAGTCTGCAATTTGCAGCTTTGAAAAACGTGGAGACATGTGATGATGCTCTCGGGCACTAGTACATGAACTAAGTTGCCACACGGAGAAAAACAGTTCATATTTTTTGGCTTCTCTTTGCTGAAGTGTGTACTATAGTGCAGTACTAATAATGTAAAAGACTCATGCTTGCCCGGTGGTTGTTGAAAACGGGACACCATTAAAAACCCTCCCCTGCTAAACTCCAGCCTCTATTACACAATGAATGTTCGTGTCTAACTGACATGGAAGCAGGACACAGGTACAAGGCAGTCTACATTCAACAGATTTCTTGATAAACAAACATTAAAATGCTAGAGACAGGGCTATGAAAATGCTGGGCAGAGGCAGAGGAATTTGAGAGCTAGATTAGACAGGGTAAATAATAGAGACATTGGCGATTTCAGTTGCTAAGCAGGGATGACCAGAATCTTACCCTATTATAGAACCTTTCTTTCTCATGCTAACAAAAATATCTCTAGAGAAAATAACCATGGGCATATTTGAGTACTTATAGAGAAATTCAGGAACAATATGCAATGCCTTTAAATTTATGTCCTAAAAGAGTTTTCGTTTTTGTTTTGGTTTTATTTGATGAATACAGAATGGTCTCTCCTTAATTCCAAACTATTCTGCATTTAAGCATTTTAGTTGCCAGAAGGTACTGTCAAAAAAAAAAAGAAAAAAAAAGACAGATGGCTTAATGGAAAAGAAAAGTTAATGAACTAACAAGGGAGCCATAATTATTCCACAAACCAAGGGAAAGATGGAAAGGTTTTTCAAGAGGGATCTAGATGCATCAAAACGTTTTTTGCTAGCATCTCAAAGCAGCATGTTCAAAAGACCAAAGTTTAGGGTCCGATGTCAAGGTTGGTTAGCACATTATGTAACACAATTTTCCTGAGTGAGAAGAAACATCAGGAAATAGAGGGCAAGAAGCACTGGTTTCCTGTAGCAGACGAGCAGCTTTTCAGCCATGTGGCGTTAGATGACATGAAGATCATGTCAGTGAAGAGTCCTGTGGGCATTCTGGAAGGAGGCGCGTATGCCTGACACCTGTCAAACAGCCCCAAGCCTGAGTTGGCACACTTACAACTAAATTAGAATGATTTAACCTTCGTTAACCACTACCTGTGTTGACGAAAGTAGAGAGAGTAATTTACAAAATGTGCATGTTGGGGAGGGGGGCTTGATTTTAGACTCAGTGGGATTTCTGTGAGTCCAGCAAGTCCCTCTGGTCTCATACTGCTGTGTGGTCTGTCTTGGATCCTGTGTATCTGGAGACTATGAACCTGAAGTAAAGCATACCTCAAGTTCCCGTGTTTTGAGGACAAAAAGAACAACAACAACAACAACAAAAAAAGACAAACTGTCAATTGGCAGACTTTCTTCTATATAAAAAATGAACAGGATAGGATTTATGGGGCAAATAAATATTGTGGCAGAGCAGCAGGCAAGCAGGAGAGAGCACAGACCGCTGGTGTGTTATCTGCAACCTCCCACGCACACACTGTGAGCTGCAACTCAATAAGTGGATGATTACAGAGGTTATGAGAAAAGGAGAAATAAATACAGTGAAGTTTAGAGAACACCTGGTATGAAAGATAACTTGGTTTCCAGCAGACACCTCAGATTCATGGGAGGCAGTTGAGAGTGGTGGTTAAGAGGGCTCTAAAGACAAGGCATCCTGGCTACCTAATTTCATATACACCAATTATGAGCCATGGGACTGAAACGAGCCACTGAACCTCGCTGTGCGTCCGTTTCATCTCCACAGAACTGTCTGCCTTGTGGGAATAGAGAGGAGAAAATTCTGACTTACTCCTTATGAATTACTTATCAGAGTTTTTAACAGTTGGCATGAGTTTAGCAAATTGTGCATATCAATATCAACACTAATGTCGATGGCTTGGCACATTCTCAGCCATGATGCCATTGTTTTCTCCTCCCAATATTACAATTTTAATTCAATGTAGAGTAGCGGTAGCTACTTAAGTTGGAGCCAGTGCATGTTGATTATAGAAAATACAATAGTTTGAGAGGTTTCAGCACTTTAAATAAAATATTTCTCTGGAAAGCAAAGTTATGGTCATGGAATAGTTTAACCATGGTCTTATTCCCAGAAACAAATGAAAATTAGTAGCTCTTATACATGTTTGTATGTTGAGTTTAGGAAGAGACACTGGGGCTGGAGAGATGGCTTAGTGGTTAATGTGTTTGCTTGCAAAGCCAAAGGATCCCAGATCGATTCTCCAACATCCACGGAAGCCAAATGGACTAGGGGGTGCATGTGTCTGGAGTTCATCTGCAGTGGCTGGAGGCCCTTGCATGCAATTCCCTCTCTCTCTCTCTCTCTCTCTCTCTTTTTTCATTCTGTCAAATAAATAAATAAATAATGTATTTAAAAAGAGACACTAGAGGTATTTGTTTAGTTTCACAGGCTAGTAGGTAAAGTCCCTCTAAAGTGATGTTTTATTCCATGCATGTGTGAAAGTATAAAAGGGGAAAAGGTGAGGCTAGAAAAATGCAAGTTAATTCAATAACTTAACATTTGCCCAGAAAAAATTTACATAGATTCATATACATATTGATCAACTTAACAAAGCATATTAAGAACACCACATTTATTGATTTGGTTTTAATTAGTGGCTTGATAACCGCATATACCCACTGCCCATAACTGTGTTGCTTACTGCCAGTGCCTACCACATGGCTTGCTTAACAATAACTGATACAGCAGCAATGTGTTTGCTCTGAGTGTATATACACATGTGTTTAACATTCAGATTCCATGTACAAGTTTCACTTATTTTTTGAGATATGTCCTAATTATAGCCACTACTTTGATGGAATACTTTATGATACACTTTATAAATGTGTTCTACCTAATCTGTTTTTATGGAAGTTCCAGTTTGTAAGAATGATTTGAATTCAAGCTCCCATACCTACAAAACATCAAAACCAAACAAAACAAATATACCACAACAACAAAAAAACCCACAAAGCCCTTCCATATAATGTCCCTTAATACTCCACAAATCATCCATGCTTTAGCTCTTTGGTGTCTAGATAGGTGATGTGAGTTAAGGAATACTTCCTTTATCTCTATGAGAACATGAGTTATGCAGATCATTCATTGTGTTCTCCAATTTATTTCTAAAGACATAGGTCACTACATAGCAAGGGTAGAATTCCTATATTGGAATAAACTTACTATGTTCAACATGTCCTGAGGAATAAAGCTACCAGTTCATAACAATTTTACTCTTTGACTAGGCTTCTAATCAATTATATTAGCTTCACTAAAAAAACAGTTAGACATTATTGTTCATTAATCCTGTTCCAAATTTTGCCCCAAAACCAAGTGTTTTTGAGCTATGTCAGTCTTGTTTTTATAATATTTTATCTCACTATTTTTCTCCCTTGCAATATTGCCAGTATTCCTCTTGGAACTGCATAGGTAAATATTCTTGGGTTTAACATGTAAGTAAGGAGGGTTTTACCCACCCTTTTAATTATAAGGAACTGTGGAATTCAGTGATGCAGAAAACCCATCTGTAGTCTTTCCCAGAGGGGATTCTTTTAGGTGACTGTGTTAAGCCTGATTCGACAGTAAAATCTTGATTCGTTTTTAAGTCACAGAAAGGCCAAATTGAAGTGCATTTTCTGAAACTAGACATGCAGTCAAAATTCTGGCACTGAGAATAATAAAATGCAATGGAATAAACAATTTTCGGAAGTGTACTTCTCAGCATACGTATCTGAAAAGCAGCAACAGTTTCTCAGTTTAGGAATGAATGAATGAACATCTGTACCCAGAGAAACTAGACAGCTGAGTGATAGGTTTAGTTAAATTAATTAGCATTGATGAAGTACGATAGGAGTTTAAACACAGTCACGCTAATTATATCCTTCCGTCTTTGGAGGCTTGCTGTATGCTAAGCCCTATGCTGAGGAATTTATGTTTTTCACTCATTTACCTATACTTTGAAACTACCTGGCAAGTGCTATCTGTACGTCTCAATTGCGGGTTATGGATCAAGATATATGAGGATTAGGAGGATTACCTGGGCAAAGCAACTTGAGAAAGGCTATATTTGACACCATGTCATACTGACTCAAAAGCCTAATCTTAATATCCATGTATATAAAATGGCACAAGCCATTGGTTTGGTTTACAAACTCCTGTCATAAATCAAATCATCACTCTTAAAATTCCAGTAGTCTGCAGGCAAATAATAAAAGTAAGCCTGTGAATGAAAGATTTCAAGGTGTAAACTTTTTCGTTTATGAAAAATGCCCTTTATTCTATGTATTTTCTTCGCAAAATCATGAAAACGATATATGGCAATCTAGGTTCATCTCATTTTGAGGTATGATTGGAAAAAAAATAAAATACTGGAAAATAAATTTGTTTTTCTACATTAAAAAAATAGACTTTTACCAATTAAAAGGAGAAAAGGAGCCTCATGCTCTCTGTGCCTTGGGAAAGTCTGAGCTAAAGTCAGAACAAAGAATCCTTTTCTTGGTTGTTTGTGAGTGACATTGTTATAAAGAGCAAAGAAAGATGACCTTGTAAATAATGAATGGTATGGATATGGGAAATATTAGACAAAGGAGATGACATTGAAAATCATGCATCTATATGATTTAGAAATTTCACAAATATAGAAAACCATAAGGCAGCCAGTACTCTTCTATTTGAGGACATGGTGGGTTGGCTATTGAGCACGTTCCCTTTGTGGTACAAGACACAAACAGGCAAATATCTCCAAACCACAGAAGGAAAGCCACAGGTTTCCTGATCAGATAACAACTAAATTCTTTCAGGTAAGGTAAGTTGTGTGGTCAACCTCTGAGGCAGATTGGAGGGAAGGAGTAGCTAATTTCCCAGCCTTGATAGTTTTAATTCATCCTCTGCTTGGGGACTTATCTTAACTCAATATTGCCACTATCACACTGGCGTGGGTTGGGTACAACTCCACTTTGCCATTAGAGACTGAGGTCGAAAGCATGCCCCTTCTTTCTATTCTCCAGTTCAGAGTTGAGACCAAACTAGTGTGTTTCCCAAACAGTAAAGGTTCAGGGAGACAAAGGAGAAATTAACATAAAGCATATTATATAATTACATGCATGAATTTTCATCATTATTGGATGGCTTTATGAACATGTTGAATATACATAATTTTGCACCACTGCTGAGAGTCCTCCTTAAGCAGAGTTAGTGTCCTCCACTTCTAAAGTTAAAGGAAAAAAAAAAAAAAAGACTTGAGACATGCAGGAACTCCAACTCTGGCTCCTTTAAGGTCTGATTTCACCTGCAGATGATCAACCAAGTAAGATCCTTTCCCTGTAATGACATTGGATTTGTTTCTTGCCTCTGATGTGGGGGTTAGGTCTTAGTTTATGAACCACCACAAGAGTCAACCATATAAAACAGACACAAGTTTAGCAAAGGTAAGTGAGATATGCACACACATGCATGACAAAAGTGTGATTTCATCATAGGAGTAACCTAAATAAAACAGGGCTATTGAACTTGCAAGTCCTAAAGACCACATTGCACACAGGCTACATCCAAACTAAACACCAAGAGCAGATTAAGTAGTTTCCAGAACCCTGACTCCTTCTACAGTTCTGTAGTAAAAGTTTATGGAAGAGAGACATGGAAAGTCTTAAACTACAAAATACAGAGAACAAAGACTTTCCTCGGTTTTCTCACTGTCTCACCAAAGGCCCACACAACACAGATCAAGTCCCTCCCCTTACAGTGTTCAGTTTTGTTAAGGTTTTCTTTATCCACTCCTGTGTCCTTCTGCAGTATCACGGTTTCCCTTCCCTTAGTGGGTGTCTTTATGCATTTTCCTGAACTGATCAGTGCATTGTGCACTGAAAGATGGGAGGCTAGCAACGCTGCATATAAGCTGCACATAATATTTGGTTGGAACAAAGAAAATGATCTTTTTTCATGTTAAACTCCATGGAACCAAAAATTATATTATAGATACCCCCTTCATAAAAATAGTTCTTAACAAATTAATTTTTAAAAAATTAAACATTTATTTATTTGTTTGTTTAGGAGATAGATAGAGAGGCAGACAGAGAGAATGAATAGGCACACCAGGGCCTCCAGCCACTGCAAAAGAACTCTGGAAGCATGAGCCTCCTTGTGCATCTGGCTTACGTGGGTCCCCTGGAAATGAACCTGAGTCCTTTCGCTTTGCAGGCAAATGCCTTAACTGCTAAGTATCTCTTCAGTCGAGTAAAACATTTTCTGAGTGAATATTAGTTAGGATTAAATGTTGACTTGAATGAACAAGATCACAGAATCTCAAATGGTCTTGTATAAGAAAGCAATCTGTGATACTGACAAGAAAGTACAACCAAAAAGATATTTTGAGAACAGCCAAAGGAACAGGAAAAGAGATGATAAGATGTCCATATATGTGAATGAGATATATAAGAAGTCATTAAGAAATTAGCAATGGTCTGGGGAGATGGCTCAGTGGACAAGCTACTTGCCATTGCAACTCTGATTTCCTGAGTTAAGATACCCAGATTCCATGAAAAAGCCCAAAGGTATGTCAAGCTTCTGCAATTCCAATGTAGGAGAAGGTAAATGTAGAGAGAATTTCCTGGAAGTCTGTCAATTTACAGTGAACAACAATGGCTAGAAACAAGATAGAAGGCAAGGTTCAACATTAAAAAAAAAATGTTCTCTGACCACACAAGCATGCACACTCATACACACACACACACACACACACACGCACACTTAAATCATTTTTTAAATGTATACAAAAGAAGGCATCTATAAGGGAGGGAGGAGGGGAGGAAGGGAGACAGGGAGGAAGAAAGAAATGGAATAAGATGATTATGGATAAGGACTCTGTGGGGAATCAGAATGATAGGCCCATTCAAAGCCAAGTACTAATGCTGAAGAAGAGTCACATACTATAATCTTCCCCACAAGTGTTTAATTTAATTTAATCAAAAGATAAATCTTCCTTTAGACTTTTGGTTTTTTGAGGTAAGTCTAACAGACTAGCCATTTTTTTTTTTTTAATGTAAGAGAGCAAGGGTGGAGAATTGGAGTGCATTGAAGCCTCTAGCCACTGCAATTGAACTCCAGACTCATGCATCCCTTAGGTGCATGTGTGACTTTTTTCACTTTGCATCAATGCGTGTCTGGCTTACGTGGGACCTGGAGAGGTAAACATGAGACATTAGGCTTCACAGGCAAGTGTCTTAACTGCTAAGCCATCTCTCCAGCCTCCTATTGAGTTTATTGTTTATTTTTATTTATTTATTTGAGAACAACAGAGAGAAAGAGGCAAAGAGAGAGGGAGAGAGAGAGAGAGAATGGGTGTGCCAGGGCCTCCAGCCACTGCAAATGACCTCCAGATGTGTGTGCCCCCTTGTGCATCTGGCTAACGTGGGTCCTGGGGAAACAAGCCTTGAACCAGGGTCCTTAGGTTTCACAGGCAAGCGCATAACCGCTAAGCCATCTCTCCAGCCCCCTGTTGACTTTCTTAATCACAGTTACTTCATCTGGTGAGATTTGAAACTTGAAGCTGATCAAAGAAAAACAAGAAACATAACTGGCTTTGCTCATAACCCTGAGGTTAAAACAAAATTCTCCCCTTTTATTTCATTGTGCATGCAAAATTCTACGTCACTTTTAGAAATAATTTATCCTTAAGTTAACCTGTCAGTAATTTTATTTTATTTTATTTTATTTTTTAATTTTTATGTTTTGGTTTTTCGAGTTAGGGTCTCACTCTAGCCCAGGCTGACCTGGAATTAACTATGTAGTCTCAGGGTGGCCTCGAACTCATGACAATCCCCCTACCTCTGCCTCCCGAGTGCTGGGATTAAAGGCGTGCGCCACCACGCCCAGCTCTGTCAGTAATTTTAAAAGAAAGAAACTATCTTTATAAAAGTGCATATCAATTCTAATCATGAACCAAGATTTTAATAAATAGTGTTGCGAGTATTTGTGTTTGTGTGTTGGAGGATCTCATTCCTACTAGTTATTAACCTATAAAACGAAAAAAATGTCTGTGAAATTTTTAATTAAACTTCTACTTTAAAAGTATAGGATATTTCAGCCAAATAGCAAACTTTGTTTCATCATCCAATATCCATATCCAATTTCCAGTTTCCACTTTCAAATTCCTCTCCCTTACTTCTGAAGCTATGCACAAGTAAATAAACACGTTGGTCATATATGCTTCATGTTATGAAAACGATGGAACGACAGATATGTATGACAGATAGACATGCAGTACTTGCTGTGTGCATGAGGGGGCAGTATTAAGTGGAAGTAGGATAAGGAGAATCTCTAAACTCTCTGGTACCCATAGGCTAAGAGTGCGTAAACCCTCATAGCTTAACCCTTTCTTCCCTTTACTCTGAACTATCTTCAACGTCACCTTTAAAATTAATGGTCCACTTTGGTTATTATTAGCCGTGGTGATTTCTTTGGAGGCACCTCACCAGGGTCATCTCAAATAGACTTGTGAAAGAATGACGACCAAGTGACCTGAGAACTAATAATATATTATCTTAGTTTTTTTTTTTTTCTGAATGTTTAAAAAGGATGAATAACATAAATACGGGCTGAAAAACAAAACATAAAATGTAAATTTTGGAGATTTCTCACTCCTCCCAGGAAAGCTTCAGAAAAGGGTCCTCTGTTTTGATAATCCCACACTTTTGGAACTCCTGTAGAGCAGCACATGACAGCTCTCTTCCTGCGGAAGTTGTCTGCTATGCGCCTGAGCAGTCTGGGAGGTTTTTGCTCAACTTTGTTCTCTTTAGTGGAAAAAGTATGTGTATATATACATATATAGTCATAAATATATATTCATATATATATATATATATATATATATACACACACTTTTGCCACTGCATGTATAATCTCAGCCTAAATTCTTGTAAGTCCTCTGGAGAATGTATGCAAGTATATAGACAGAAAATTGTGATCTATAATCACTCAACAGCAGAAAATAAATAACAACCTTATTATTAATAGATAATTATGCTAATCTCCTCATAAGAGTAATATACAAAGTAAATAGAAGGTTTAGGGAGCCTAGCAGTATTGGACAACTTTCTTTACAAATGCTGAGTTTATTTTTTCCACTGTAGCATTTAAACTTTATATAGTTAGTAGTAAAACAAGATATTTTTTTCTCATACAAGAGAGAATAAATACCAAATTGATTAAAACTAAAATGATGAAAGTGGCATCTTATAAATTTACTTTTCCTTCATTCATACATCAAATAATATTTTGACATAGAAAAAAAACACTGACCATTTTCCAGATGTCATTTGACAAATGTCCAGTAAGTAAAGTTGAGATCTAGGTCTTTCCAATTCCACTAATACTTTTTCAGTAATAAATTACTTTTAAGTCTTTGCTGTTTAAAATTACCTAATTCTGAATACCTGCTTCTTCAACTACTGACATGAAATTCTGGGTTCACTTTATCTCTAGTTTGACAAATCAGAGAGATGTTTTAGTGCATATGAACATTTCACATGCACTAGAACATGATTCTAGCATATTTTCTCCTAATACAAAGGCGTAAGGTGAAAGACTATCTCCCAACCCTCCTTGTTCTTAACTTTCATTATGTAATTTAGATTTTCCAGGAGAGCACTCCAGTTTTGGAAAGTGGAAATGAGGCAGGGCATAGAGGTATCTGTCTGTTGGCAATGATGTTAGCAGACAGGCATCCAATGTCCAATTACTATTTTCCTGAATTTTGAAGTTTTTTAAAATATGTTATTTATTTATTTGAGAGACAGAGTGAGGAAGACAAAGAGAGAGAATGGGTGTGCCAGGGTTTCTATCCACTGCAAATGTACTCCAGACATAGGCACCACCTTGGGCATCTGGCTTACCTGTGTACTGGGAAATCGAGCCTGAGTTCTTAGGCTTCACATGCAAGTACCGTAACAGCTAAGCCATCTCTCCAGCCTTGAAGTTTTGCAGGTGAGGCATATTCTATGCATAGGATAGTATTCCTTCAGATTTATCATGGTGAAGACTAGCCAACAGCAGTGGAATTTGATGAATGTGGTATCTTTTGGAGCCAGAAGCTACCTGCTCTGAGAAGAGACACTGCTTTCTTTGGAGCAATGGTTTGGGTATATATCTATATATCTTCATTCTTCCTGAAAATCCTAAAACTAATTTCTCCCACTTAACCTATGGCTTTTGTAGACTTCACTATCCTTTCTGATTAAAAATGTGGATGCATTTCTATTATCAACAAATGAACTGAGTCCAATTCAAGTTTAAAATCAATTAAGGTTAAAATGGCATCTGTTCTTTCAACTCTAATTTTTGTATGTCTATTATTTGCTCTGTGATGGAGGAGTGGTTCTTTGTATTCACAAAATGATTAGCCTAATTGGAGAATCAACCAGAGCAGTGTCTGGAAACTAGGTGAAGAAACACCTTGCCCAAACTAGTAACATAATCATTTAATCAGTGTACAAAGTTTTCAAGGATTGTAGGCTTCAGTTTTTCCTTCAATTTTAAGTTATTTTTTAGAGAGCCATTTTAAAGGTCAAAACACATGAAAGATAAAAAAACAGATATAAAAGAAGTGGAAGAATACTTAATGAGCTAGAAAACTGTTCTTGATATAGTGTTCCTTACAAATAGGTTACAAAAATACATGCAGAAGAATTTCAATTTTTCTTTAAAAGCTTATATGTATTTGTCAAAAAGTACATCAAAATATCATGAGTGTCAGTAATCATTTGTCAGTGGGCTTAAGGTAGTTTAGTGGAAGGTTTTTGCTCTAGTAATGATTTGTCCTTCTAACACAATAATGCTGTTTATGGGAACTGCTTCTGTCCTGTAAGCTGTCTTTATTATAGTCTTCATGGCTAGGTTTAATCTAGTTCCTATTCAATGTGAAATGATTCAAGGAAAAACTTCCAAGCTATTGCTACTATAGCAATATTTAAGATATTTACTTGGAACAAAAGGTATTTAGAGAAAATAAAGATGAAGAAGCCATTTTCAGTCCAGACTTCTACAGAAAGAATCATAGCACCCCAAGTTTGGAAGAGTTCTTTCCTCAATATAGAATGCAGCTATTACTGAAAATAGAGTTAAAATTTTTTGGTCTCCACAAAGTGGAGGGCTAAGCGAAAGCCTTCTGAACCTCTTCTATATGAATGAACTTAAATGCCCCAATTTTCAAACATTCATTTTGTAAATGTAAACAATAAATGGCTCACATTTTTTGGAGCCCCAAGCAAAGACAATCATTAAAAAGCAGGGCTGGGATGTTTAGGGTTCACCAACCCAGAGATGAGAATCCCGACAAAGACACAATTCTCATGCTTCCTTTGCATTCAGATGATTATTTCATGCCACAGAAAAGAAAGCTGGACAATGGTAGACTCCAGGACAGTTTTTTTCTCTGATTTATATCCAATTTTAGGGTTAAATAGTATTTTAAATTCTCCTTGCAATCATTCTTAAGAAATAATTTAGGCATTTCCATGGGTCAAAGATGAGAATCCGCATTTGCATATTCATTATAAAAATAACTGGGATAATTATTCCTTTTATATTACAGTAAAAAGTTCTGGCATTCAAACAAAGCCAAATTAAGCGAGGGACGTCCACTCCAAATGCTGTTATGAGGGGTTATTTTTATCTGCATGTGCTGTGTTTCACAAGTACATCAATGCAAGTGCATTATGCTTCTTGGTACTTTGTGATCAAAGTTTATTTCGAGGCACTGGGCCAAGAGGAAATAGAGGGGCCCCGACAATGAGAATTAACACAAAATGACTGACAAGTTGAGTTCTTCAATCATTTTGACCAAGTGAGTCACGTGTACTTACTTTTTAAGAATTCATCGTACTCTGTAATTCAGGCTGGTGCAGGACTTACTGTATTGCTGACTGTGTTCTTCAACTCATGGCTAGATTGGTGGGCTGCCAAGGTCAGGTGTCCACCCTTCTCCAACTCCCCATCACTAAGATTACAAACATGCTCTCCCATGCCCGGGTTTTGCTTCATTTCATGAGTTCTGGTTGTTGAACCCAGGTACTCATGCTTGCAAGGCAAGCCTTTTCCTGATGGAACCATCACTTTAGTCATCTTTTCATAAATTTCTGATAATTTGCATGAGCACAAGGCCAACCACAAGTGACCGGCATAAAAGCAGAATGAGAAAAAGAAAAAAAAAAGATTCCTTCAATAAGTTAACGAAGTGTCATTCATCCAGGCACGGTGGTACACACCATGAACTCAAGGGCAGCCTGAGATTACAGAATGAGTTGCAGGTTAGCCTGGGCTAAATTGAGACCTTACCTCCAAAAGGAAAAAAAAAAAAAGAGTCATTTTCAGGCCAATAATGTAATAACATTTTTATTGCTCCATTTTTCCATACTTCTGACAGAAGCAAAATTTTATGACTTTATTAAATGAGATATTGTGTTGGTATAGCATTTAATTACTTCACTAAAATGACTTTTAAACTGCGCATGTATCCTCTTTAAACTCATGTTCTAATCACAAAACAGACAAACTAGACCTGCTTTAGAGGAAAAACCATGTCAGAACAGCATAGCTAGCATGGCCCAGAAGCTGAACGGGCATGAGGTATTATCTTCTTGGGCAATAACTGCAAATTTCTCAACACCCCAAGAATAATATGAACTGTAAATTCTCCCCTTCCATCCCGTCTTCTTTCATTTACAAGGAAAATAAAGTAGTTTGTTAGTATAGTCTGAGAAAACATGCCCATAGACTAAATTGGCAAAAGGAACAAGTAGCCTGGGAATAATATTGATACCTATTTTTTTTTTAATTCTGCAAGTCAGATGTTTTTTTGTCTTAATCCTTCAGATTTCTTCTATTGTTTTATTGGAAAATCCTTGTTAACAAAATTGCTCAAGTGGGGAATAGGATTAACAAGAAGTCAAATTGATGGGTCTTCTTTAATTATCATCAGAAGAAAAAAAAAGGCACACACAGTTCTGGACTGATTTGTTTCTAAGTCATTTTAAGCGTCATCCATTAACTCCTTAACAGGATGATTGAATGACATTCATTTAGTGTCATGCACATACTGTGAGAGATGCAAGCGCAGGGACAATGTTTTAACTTTTGGACTGGAGAGGAGATGATAAAGGTAGCACAGCGTGATGTCAGTGGAATGCGAGCTGAGAAGGGGAAGGATGGAAATTAGGAAAGCGTTTTGTATTCATTCCGTCATGGTATGTGGCAGGGCGCGATGTGAAGAACAGAGCCAGGGCGGCACGGTATAACTGAGCTCTGGAGAGCAGGCTGACTGGGTACCCGTGGCTGCATCTCTGTGTAGTGGACAGCAAGATGAGCCCACAGGGGGACAACAGGCCATTTCCAGTTTGGCAGGGAATTCCCTGTGTGAGGACGAAAAAGAGCAGACGAGAGGAAGGAGTTCTGGTGGGGCTAAAGTGTAAAGTTTCTTGGACCTAGAAATGAGGAAGGATTCTCTACTTCCTGGCTCAGTCACCATTGATTAAGGCAGCTCACAGAACAGTGAAAGAGAGAATCACCGAATGCTCCTAACCCAAGATGATCAGCAGTGGATAGTAACAAAGAGATCCAGGCCAAATACAATAAATTCAAAACATAATATCATCTCAGATAATTACTTTTGTGTTGTAGACAATCTCACTCATCAAAAATGTATGATAGCAAACAATATCATGTAATGAAACAGTGCATGTGATTTATTGTTGTCCTCCAACAAAGTCTCCAAAGTGCTTTGGCGTGTCTGAAGGGTGTGGTTTATGCACTTGTATGGCTTGGCTAATGTACTATTTATCACTCCAGCACTCCACTGAAACTCACATTGGAAGCGATGACAGCCAGTTTTAAACATTAGATCTAAATCCCAATAAAACCGTATTTAAAATAAATAAATAAATAAATAATTTCCAGCACTGAGGCTTGAAACCGAGCACTAGGACCCTCAGCTTTATTCTCAATCTGTATCTCATTTCTGGGAAATCAATGTTAGTTTGATGGCAGGCTGCTTCTGGAAAGACAGGGAGAAGTTGAAGGAGATATGAAAGAAATATGTTAAGTAAAGTGTTTCAACATGTTTTACTTCATTTTGACTTGAGATTTCCTTCTACTGACTGAAGCAGTTGAAGGCTGCCAGAATTGTGAAGCCTACAGAATTTTGTGACTAATTCAGCAAAGGTCATGGGACCCATAGCGTGCCGTGGTCTTGCTGATGAACATTAAGAGAGAAGGTAATGGACAGCCCAGTTAGTGCACATGCCATGGAACTGACAGAAGAGGCCTCTGTCTGTCCCTCTGACTGTCCTTCTGACCTGAATGTCTTTAAGGAAGTCTAGTTCAGGTCAATAGGTGATCATGTATTCTAACTCCTGTCAATTCCAATAAAGGTTTTAGATAGGGAACTTCTGCTTATCTCTGAAAATGAAAATATGGACTTCGCTTTTCATATTTTCTGAGACTTCCACACCTTTCTTTCATCTCCTGCATCATGACACACACTCCATGATATCTGCTAGGGGAGGCGGAGCAATAGTTTGGACCTAGGAATTACATTCACCACCACTAATCATATTTACCTCTATATGGATTTTCAGTGGTGTGTATGATAATTGGTTCAGTAATGCTCAAGCAGCTATGGGATTGGATTGTACAGGGAAGATTAGGTGTTCTGGGGAAAGGGTATTATCGTGATGTTATTTTCAAAGTTAATAGATATGGAGCCTTCGTGAGAAAAAAAAGCATTTAATATTGTTCAAGCATATTTTATGATGACATAATAAAGATTGGGTGTAAGAATGATACTGACATATATTTTTGGAAAAAAAAAAGATAATTGCAAGTACAAAAGGGTTAGTCATCTTTAAGATATGTGTGCAAGGGAAAAAAATCCCTAGTTTTATATCATCAAGTAAAAGGAGAATTATCTGATTATTTGCAAATAAGAAGATAAAACAAGCCAGGTGTGGTGGCACATGCCTTGTATCCCAGCACTTGGGAGGCTGAGGTAGTAGGATCACTGTGAGTTCGAGACCACCCTGAGACTACATAGTGAATTCTAGGTCAGCCTGGGCTAGAGCAAGACCCTACCTCAAAAACAAGGAAGATAAAACAACCCCAATTCCAACTTATTTCTGAAAACTATGCAACCTTTAAATGCTATTTAGCTGGCTCTATGTATGTCAGTTGCTTAATGCGTTTAAAATTGAACCATAGCTGGTGGAGACATGTTTTTGCTCTTTAGCACAGTGTCCGAATAATTAAGTTTTCAATATTTAGGAAGGTGACACCTCTTACTGTGGCAAATCTTTATGAATTAGGAATTTTTAAATGTAGATAATCACCAGTGAATTGTCTGTGTTTGATTTGTCATGAATGCCAGTTAAAATACCAGTCTTTAAAAAAATACGTCACCTGCTAATAAGGACTGGTGTATCAGTGAGAACAAGCATTCCTCAACAGCTTTCAGATAAAAGTCGCTGTTCTTTCCACTAAGCACCTCTCACAGGCTGAAGGCAACAAGGTCATTTTTTTTTTTTCATTTATGACTCATGTAACTGTCGCTGCAAGGGTTAAGGGCCTAGCTATCAAAGTACAGGTATTACTTAGTTGTCATATCTAGCTAGTTAACTGGTCTTTACTTTATTTTATTTTATTTATTTATTTATTTTATTTATTTTTTTTTTGAGGTAGGATTTCACTCTAGTTCAGGCTGACCTGGAATTCACTATGTAGTCTCAAGGTAGCCTCCAACTCATGGTGATCCTCGTACCTCTGCTTCCCAAGTGCTGAGATTAAAGTTGTGCACCACCATACCCGGCTTAGTCTTTACTTTTTTTTTTTTTCCAGGAGAAGTTAAGCTTTATTGGTTTAAAGTGCTTTTTAATGGGATTTCTCTTCCTAGTCAAAACATCAAGTGCCTCAAAACAATGCCGTTGCTGTGCGTGCACTAGTAAGATATTTTCAGTTTTAATAATTAGTATATCCTCTTAGATTGCAAAACTCAGCTACTCAACCAAGGGTACAAAATGATTCCTTTATAAGTATCTTAATAATCATATATAATTACATTAGGTAGTGGTGTTGCCTTGCACCCAAGTAAAAAAACACATGTAGTTGAGAATAGAGTTGACTGAAATCACTACAAGGTTGTAAAGCAAAGCACACTGTTGCAGTCAGGTTAGCCTGGCTGGCAGAAAACACCCAACCAAGAGCAGCTTATGGTGAAGAAAAGGGTTTATTTTGGCTTACAGACTTGAGGGGAAGCTCCATGATGGCAGCGGAAAATGATGGCATGAACAGAGGGTGGACATCACCTCCTGGCCAACATCAAGTGGACAACAGCAACAGGAGAGTATGCCAAACACTGGCAAGAGGAAGCTGGCTGTAATACCCATAAGCCCACCCCCAACAATACACTGCCTCCAAGAGGTTTTCATTTCTAAATTGACATCAGCTGGGGACCTAGTGATCAGAACACCTAAGTTTATGGGGGACATCTGAACTAAACCACTACATATAGCATGAGCTGATACATGCACTATTTCCCCATAAGAAAAGGCATTAATTTTGGTCTTGAAATCATATGTGGCCTGTATTCTTATCATACGCTCCCTCTTCACGAGCTGTGCACCTTTGAAGTTACATTGTTTTGCTATTCTTCAATGTTTACCCCCCTTCATACATTTTATACTAACAGGACGATCTCACTCATAGCCTTGTTGAGAAAATTACGTTTGACGATATATAGCAAGTTTTAGTTTAGTGCTTGACATTGTGTAAGCACTCCTTAAAATATGTTGTGATCAATATTAATTAACTTACAGAGAAGTCACATATTTTGTAAAACTAAGTGGTAAAGAACTGTTTGAATTGGTTTAAAATTTAAGATTACAGAGATATTATAATCATTTAACTAGGATGTACAAGACTTTAAGTTGATATATGCAGAGCTACATTAGACTTGTCAAACACGTATACCCACACCCACACAATTTAACATACTGTTCACTACCAGACTGCCGTTCAGTTATCCTGGCAACCTCTGGATAACTTTGCTTGGAAGCTGGAAGTAGTCTATTCTCTTCGCCAGTTAGTGATGTTGTTTGTCTTGGTACAAATAGTCCAAGGCCAAAGAACCAGGAGATGCTGGGTATTTCTCAGTATCTACGCATGCTGTTTTCCAGCAGATGAACCTAATGTGGTCCCCAAACTGAAGAGTTGATACAAAATATCTGGAGTACATCCCATGCAAACACAAGAACTCATGCCCAGAAAGTCATTGCATGTATCCATACATATGTTGCCTTTGGCTGTAATTGCCATCACTTGGAAACATACTGCAACTTTTCATGGGTAATCATCTGCAATATTCCACACCACTATGGTGTGTGGGTGTGTGTGTGTGTGTGTGTGTGTGTGTGTGTGTGTGTGTATGATGGGAGGGGTTACTCACAAAGAAAGAAGACTACTATAACAGGGAATGTCTTGTGGCTCATGCATATTACTTGAGGGTGGAGCCAAAACAGATGAGGACTCTCCTGGATTCCAGTTCTGCTGGGATATTTCTGAGTAGGACAGTTGTTCATTGTGGAGAGGCCCTCCAGCAAAAGTGTCCCAAATATCACACATGGGAACAAAATCCTCTTGCCCTTAGCATAATAAAGCATGAGTTTCCCAGGTTGCTGTTGTATGAGAGAACCTGTCATTAGGAGCCATTTTCAGAAACTGTACCATCTTACTTGTGTGTGGGGAGGGGTAGCATGAGTTCAGTTTCTAAAAAGCATATTTTTCCTCCTTTGGAAACATAATTCATGCTTTTCAACAGAATCAAATAGCCTCCCATCCGGCGGTAAAGTAAATACTGACGTAAGACAAAAACGCAGTATCTGGAGACTCTAAATGCCTCATACTTTGATTAAAAATGCTTTTGTCAATTACAGATTGATTTTGTAGCTCATTACTGTGATGGATGTCGGGGCGGGCGGAGGTGGTATTTTACCACTTGGCCTGAGGGTGTGTGCTCTGTTAGGAGAAGATGGTGAAATTATGACTATTTTCCAGCACTCATCCATGTGCCCAAACATCCCCAATGAATGCCTCTGGGATAATTTGAAAGAGTGGCATCAGATGGAATGGGGGAAAAGAAAAGTATGCCAGCCCCTCTAGAAGGAAAACATTTTAAATAAATATTTCCCAACAACCTGCTGAGATCCTTGCCAAAAATAAGTCACACTGAAACTGAGCTGTTTCAGCCACATTGGGAAGAATGCAAGAGTATTTTGCAGAGACTGCAGCAAAGATTATGTAAATGTTTCTGGATGCACTACCATGAATATTAAAACTACATATATCTATATAATGTATGGGGGCATATTCATCCACACATACAGATATAAATATCCTTTCCCCCTTAAATATTGGAGTCTGTTAGAAGCTGTGGGGACATCAGAGAACATAAGTAAGAGCTGCAGGGAAAAAAATCAATATTCAATGGTGTCTGAAAAAGAAAGGAAATTCACCTCAGTTTTTAATACATTTATATTATGCTCCAAAGTAGCCTGAACCTCTGTAGTCACTGTGGCTTCTTCCTCTAATGTTCCTCATTTGTTCCCAAGGCATTCTCTATTGGTAGAATGTGAATGACTACATCTGGGAAACAGTCACATGTCCAAAACAGCAGCAGGCATCACATACATAACATGTAAATCATCCACATGGCCAAGCTATCATCTCTAAGAAAAGGACAGTGACGCCACATTCAAGTAGAAATTTCAATATTAAAAATAATCAATGTCCAATATTAGGAAAAAAGATTAGATTAGACTGATAGCAGTAGACTGAGTTTTAATAAAAAAAATGATATCCAATTGACAATTAGGAAGTTTATCTACATTCAGAATGTAACAGTATTGGCTATGTACCTGTATAATTGCTTTTCTATAATGTGAACACAGACCTATTTATGGGCCTCTTTCATGGTGGTCTAATCACTTTTCTGTTGGTTATTTTGAATCTCAATACTGTGAAATGGAACTGTGGCAACAGAATATAATACTTCATCCAATGGAATGCAAGAAATTTAAGTTGAAGTTAAGGTAGACTACATAGGTTTGAGGCATAGAGTATGATCTATGCTTGTAATCTAAGTGGGAATAAGAAGTGGGCCATTGTTTGAACATCTGGATCACTTCAGAAAGTGATTAGGCTTATAATCAAGGATCAGTGGAAATTTCATTTTTTCTTAGCTTCTTTATCACAGCACTGACAAATAGATTCATAGAAAAGGTGCTCATATAGTCTGGATACAAATTTAATACAGGTTCCTTAAAATAGAAAATGGATATCCAACAAACAAATTGGAATATCTGGGTTAGTAAACACCCCTATATTTAGATATCTGAAACTAGACATAAAATGAATCACTAAAATGCTGTGCGTTTAGATGGTTTATTTCTCTGCCAGAGTGTAGACATTGGAGTGGAAATGTGCTACACAAGTAATCTTTGCCATAAACATCCCAAGACAAGTCCTGCTGATGGGATAAAATTCGAAAGGAGAAATAACATGGTCAGCAGTAAAAGTGCTTAGAACAGCAATGATGACAGCCATCTTAATGGTCCCAGGCCCTTGGCTCCAATATTACATTGTATCTACCCCACAGGTAAAGATGATTCTGACTACCATCTATATGCAACAGGAATATATCCTCTAGAACAATAAAATAAATAAATATCTATATCTGGGTTAGAAGCTCTGGGAGGGAAAGGCTCTTCATTTCTCTTGGCACCAGTTTCTGAAGCCAAAGGTTCTATCCATTCTCTACCCAGAAGTACAAGAAGAGCCATAGACACTGGGAGGCATCTGTCCTTCCAGCCACTGTGACACTGTCAGGCCATGTGTGGAATCCTTGCCACCTTATCCTCTTAGTATCCTTGTTAGAACTTCACCATACCTTCATACTCTTCCCTTGCAGGAATCAGTTTTTACATAGCTGAAAGTGGATGGTCTTGAGGATGCATCTAGGAGCTCTGAGGAGACACAGTAGACTTTTTCCTTTCCACTCAGGCGTATACTTGCTCACAGGTAAGTCTAGATATACAATATTTGCATTATACATTTGTCCATAGGAAAATACTAGATGGACAAAAGTGGTTTTTTATCTTGCCCAATAGCTACAACATCAAAAGGTCATCTATGACTCCATGTTAAATTTCCTGTCATAATATACAAGAAACTTCAAGACACTTGACTCTATCATGGTACTTCAAGCAATATTTCACTTCTATTTGTCAGTCTCTCTCTACCTCATTCTATTAGTTCTCTGAAAACATTCTGTCTTTAGCCCTGTGTGTATAACATGTACTGGTAGAATATGTTGATTAAAAACATAAATGTTAAATAAATGCATAAATTTGTTCAACAACTTCTTATTGAAACATTTCATACTTGTACATATTGTATTTTGATCATCATCCCCTTCCATTACTTTTTTAATCCCTCATCCTGCATTTCCCTTCCACTGTACCCTTATTCTTTGCAACTAGCCCCTCTTCTATTTTGATGAATTTATATTCTTGAAAGGAAACCCCTATTTTTCTGAAAATTTAAGTAAATGACTAAACAATTAATTCTGAACCTTAATTCATCTTTTTTAAACACATTCATTTGCTAGTTTTAGATTTTCAATTTCTTCAATCTAACACAAAGAATTATTAGAAATAGAAGTTTACAGCATTATGGAAATTATGGTGCAGGTAGTGATTCTAAAGATATTATGAAAAAAGCAGGTGGAAATATGTAAAATTAGAGCACACATATAATGTAATTGAAACCAGTTATATAATTGAAAACAAAAATTTGAAAGCCCTTGCCATTCTTTTACTCTACAATAATCGCCCTAGTTCCAGACTTGTGCCTTCCTAGACTAAATGTACCACAAAACTTCCTTAGAAGTAGTTCTTACTGTGGCAGTAACAGCAGAACATGTCAAGAGAAGACTCAGGGTATAGCTCAATACACCTGCGTAAGTTTCTCATACCAGAACTCATATAGAACATTTTCCTCCTTTCATTTGCACCCTATAGCCTGATTCAGGAGGTGAGTTGACAACTATCACAAGTTAATGATGCTTCTATACACCACGAAATCTCTACTTATTGGTTATGTCAGTGAAGTTTTGCTGGAGTAATTTCAAACTTCAGGGCAATTTGATTTCATCCGGCAAAGTGCTAGAATATATGACCCTGATAAAGAGTATGTCGATATACCTTGCCATACTGATAAAATGAAGATAAGTCCATGGAAAGATGATCAAGGATCCCATCCCATATTTTTTTTAAAGTAGCCTAAGAATGAGAAAGCCAGCTAAACCAAATACATAAGCTTAAATCAAAGTGCCACAATTTCTCATTTACCTTTGACATTTGGGACTCGTGCTAAAGTCATATGAATTCAGAAGGAAAATGGAAAATAAGATGAACACTAGCTGAGTTTATTAAAATCCATCTTCAACCCAGTGTGAGTTCACTAGCCACTTGTGTGAACAGAAAAATGTAGCACTTCGGAATGGGGTGTGAAATCAATCAAATGGCTGGCTTTTACCACCCCCATGTCATAATATATTGTGAAAATAAACCATGTCTACTTCAATGTTATCAGTGTTAAAATATGGAAAAAGGTCATCTTTCTTACAAACTTATATGACACCAAAGGAAGCATCAGACTTGGCAGAGCAGGGTCAAGGGACACATCATTGGATCCTCTCCACTGTGTAGATAATGGAGGGTTTATTTTAAAGAGTTCTAGAGCAATAATAAAATTAAAATTTATTCTACTTCTTATTATAACCATACACTTGACAAATCTAACAAAACCTTTTTATAAATATATTCCTACTCTTAGATGTAGAAATTCCAAATCCCTCTCTCAGCATATCAACAAGAGTCATGGGTTTGAATATGCTAAGCATAATAATGTATCAGAAAAAGGAAATAAAATATATATTCAATTTATCATATTGCTATATTATAAGATAAAACCATAATCATTCGTTGAAAGATAAAACAGACTTCATTAAGTTCACTCCTGATTTCATTTAAGGAAGCATGATCATTTCCATATTTATTATTCTCTGACATCACTAAATTGTTTTGCATCAGTCTTTGACTTCCACTCTCTCTTCCTGCCAATCTAGTTACAAACATTTACTTTGGGGTTAACTGGGAGATAAAAGGTACAGATAGAATAAGGCTGTGCTTATAAATTGTTTAAAACTATTAGGATAAGATGGACCACATATGAAGAGAACATTTCAAGCTATAGATAACAAAGGCAAAATAAAGATCCCATTATCTCAATAGACATTTTGATAGAAGTAGGGGTACTGCCATTTAATCTGTGTAATTTGTTCTTTTCCCATCAATGCTCTGTTAATTATTCTCAAGATCACTTACTTTTACTTGCTATTTTTTTAAGTTGATGAGATCATTAAATTTATCAGCTAACCAAATACATTTGAAGTTTATTAAGACTATATGCTCTCCTTGAACTGGAACTAGAAGAGGGATATAACTCACTTCTAAAGAAATTAAAGTAATAAAGCAAAATGGAGGCCACTTTACTTTAAGTACCCATTAACCAGAGTGTAAGAGAGAAAGTCGAAATGGAAATGCCAGCGCAATAAACATGTGAAACACATCCTGCTACTCATACACAGCGTTAGTCCAGCAATTAGCATACCAAGAATACATGTCAAAAACTCTTCAAAGGGGAATACTTAAAGCCTATTTTCTATTTTTAAAGATGGGCTCTCAATGAAAACCCAATTTGTGTGAAGGGCTCATTTAAGTGATTGAGATAATGTTTTCACTTATTAATGATAAATCTCAATTCATTTTCTTCATTTAGCCATTGCAGTCTTGGGTTGGGCATGACACAAAATATTTTATGTAAAATGATCTGATTTATGACATTTTTATCTCCTGTAAATTGGGATGGCACAAATTTTCTTAAACTGCAGATATTATTCTTGGTGTCTTGACGAACTGCTAGTTGCTTCCTAAATGTGTAAAATTTGCTTCGTTTCAACATGTTGGCCAATTGCTGGAGTTAATGATGATGAATGGCTAACGGGTTACATTTTTAATAAACTGGTTGAGTGCTATCTATTAGCAGCACCCAGCTATGTACATGCTGGGATTTCAGTTGCCTGTAAAGATCCTTGAATTCAATATAGTTTCCTTTTCGTTGCTAAGGTACCTAAGCCTTGGTGTAAAGTTCTTTTATTCACTAATATTATAATCCACATCAAAATCTCCATCAGAGGGATTTAATGAGGTGTCACCTTAGTACATATTATGCTTCTTTATTAACTTCTCATATCATACAGAAGTTTGGTGTATCAACAGGCTTCAGAAACATGGAGTACTGTCTTACCCTTAAGTCTGAGTCCCAGAGGGGTAGCCTGGATCCAAGGATGAAGACTGAATAATCAAGGGACAAATAGAACTGAAGTATTCTAGGTTTACTTTGAAAACGTTTCCTAGACTGGCCTGGATAATGGACTAGCAAGGATTAAATAAACTAATTTCGAAAACAGTGCGCCTTTCCTCCCTTGATCTTTTCATCTTACACTTGTTTCACATGTGGACGGCACGGTTGAGCCACAGAGGAAGAGCATTCACCTGCCTAAGGAAACCTCTCAGATTCGTCAGAGCCCATATTATAGACTTTTATAAACAAAAAGACATGGGTCGTCTTTCCATGAAAGAGATAAAACACTGACCTCAATGTTTGCGCTTTGTAAACTAAGCTGGTATCTCATGTATTCTGATTACACTTACAATAGCTCTTTTTTTTACTATGGTTAAAAAAAAAAGGTCCAAGACACTCAGTGGGTACCCTAAACTGTGGCTGGTATTCAATCCTCTATGCATCTATGCATGCTTATCTATGAGAAATCTGAGTTTAGAAATTATGCACAGTAGGAGATTAGCAAGAGTATTATACTCCAGAGTTTAACAACCTCAGCAGTCAATATTTTCTCTTTCCTTATTAAATTGAGGAATTTCATAGTTTCACTTACAGAACCGCATTAGAGTTTCTTTTTGAGATATCCAAACTATTAGCATCACTAATCTTTCTAAATTTTTTTTAAAAAATATTTTATTTTATTTATTTATTTGAGAGAGGGAGGGAGGAGAGAATGGGCACACCAGGGCTTCTAGCCACTGAAAATGAACTCCAGACACACGCACCACCATTTGCATCTGGCTTAAATAGATTCTGGGGAATCAAACCTGGGTCTCTACGTATCACAGGCAAGTGCCTTAACTGCTAAGCCAGCTCTCTAGCCCCAGCATCACTATTCTTATTTTGAGGTGATTTTTAAGCAAAGTAAGGGTTTGACACAGGTACTATAATTCCATAAGTGTCACTCTGATAATTAAAAGGACTACTTAGAGAGTAATCAGTATTCACTGGGTGTACTGGACAAAGAGCCCATTCACATCCTTGACAACACCATGGGACAGTTTATAGTACTATTCACAGTAGTGGGAAACTTAAAACATACAAATATTTATTTTCTAGCATTTCCCATTTAATGTTCTTGGGCTTTAGATTAATTACTGCAACTACAGAAAACAAAAATGCTAAGGAAGGACTACTATCTTTATTCCTTTGATGATATTGTATTAAATCTAATAAACACAAAATGAAAAATTCAAGTATATAGAAATAGGAACATGTTTCCATGAACTTCCTCAGGTATTTATAAAAATTCACGGTTGTACCTAAACACAAGATTGTAATATGTGTCCCCTCCCAATGAAATAATTTTATAATTATTTGTAACTTTATTCTTATTTTTTCTTATTTGTTGTTGATATGCATTTTTTGAGATGATGACTTTGTGAATAACTAAAATCAATCAATTAATTGATCAATGGCAAGGGTACCCCACTACAGAAAGTATGCTATCTCATATTACAAATGGCCTTAGGCCTACAGCTTTACAAGTGGTGATTATAAGGGGATTGAGCTATTACAGGGTGTATAAATTATGTTTTGAGGCTGGCTCACACTATGTAGACTAGGCTGGACTTGAACTGTGCTCATCAACCAGTTAGAGAGTCCCTGAATATTAAGAATGTAGGCGTGTACCGCCACATCTACCTCTTTACTTGCTGACTGCGGAACTGCCCTCCCAAAACACTGGTGGAATCATGCAGCCACTTGGTTCAGAAACCTGTAGCTAGAGGGGGAAGCTGATCTGATTTACAGTAGTGAGTCCAGGATCTCCAGAAAATAATCTCTTTGATATTGTAAATCTTCTTTGGGAATTAAAGTACTTTGGAGGTTAGCAACAAGAAGCACCTGGCAACCGGCAGCAACTAACCCCTTTGAAGGTATTTATTTAACAGATTCCACTAGGCATCTCCTAAGCATGCTCTCAGAGAGCCTACCCAAGGGCTCATGTGCAGGTAGAAGAGTACTCTGGCTGCTGTCTTCACCATCACTCCTGCCTTAGTTCTAAACAAAGTCTTTGAACTGCCCAACCCAACCTCTTCCCCTAAGTAAAGATCACTCGATAAGTGTGGTCATGGAAGAGAATAATTTATGCTGCTTGGGATTTGAAACAAACACCAACCCAAGGCTGGAATTAGGTCAAAACCAATCTTGATATATAACAGGTTATAGCATATAAAGTATGATTATAAATCATATGCTTTTATATATAAAAGCTGAATTAATTCTTTTCACTCGGGCATTTTTCAAATAAATATTTCAATTCACATTCTGTCTCAATTCAATCTAATGAAGAAATATTAATTACATCGGATGATTGTATTTTTCTTAGTGAATAAATTTTAGGAGAAAAATGTATATATGAGGGGACATAACCTCATTTCAGATGAGAGAGGTCAAAATAATCAGTTTAATGGCAAGAGACAATTGGAATATGTTTCTATTTTTGCTGCACAACAGCGATTAGACGTAAAATCTGTCTCCAGGTACATGGAAGAGCAGCATTTAAAAACTGTATTCTATCCCCCCCCCAATTTTTTTTTTTTTTTGATTCTTAGTGTGTCTGAACGAAGTTCTAGGGCAATTGACTAGGGATATGAGTCACAAATCTTTACATGTGTGCCAAACTATATGTTGAATATTTTATACTATATAAAAGTATTTAGACAAATAAAAGCACTAAATATGCCAAGCTTAGAATATGCAAGTATAAAGGTCATAATTTCACTGCTTGTTGCATCCTTATAAGCATAATGTCGCTGTACAATCACCCCAGGTATGGGAATAGAGCATTGACATTTCTGAGAAGCCCCTCTTGTTTTCTTCCAGTCACTGTTCTATTGTGACTTCTGTCCGCATAGGCTCATTTCGACCAATGTACTTAATATACATGCCATTCTGAGTCTTTTGTTCAGGATCATGTTGCAAGGTTTATTTTTTAATCATTACACATCAAAATTAAACATCATTCTTTTTGCTTCATGACATATTACTTGTGGGAATGGATTCTAGTCTATTTAAAACTCTATTTACAGTTTCTATGTGGCAAAATGAGTCTCAGGAAGTATCTATGTCGAGGAAAAAGACGACATTGAGGAAGAAAAAGATTGAATTCCCTTCCTTTTCTCTTTCTTTCTCTCAACATATGTTGGAAGGAATGTTGACTAACTTAAGTGTGATGTAGATGTAGAAAGTTAATATCCTACTTTTAAAATCAAGAAAGTGGCTGGGTTTGATTGTGCATACCTTTTACCCCAGCACTCAGAGTTCCAGCCTTGGCTAGAGTGAGACCTTATCTTGAAAAAAATAAAATAAACAAAGCAAAATAGCAAAGGTTAGGAAGAAGTCACAACTGCAATTCTTTCCAATCAAAACATTTATTTATTTATTTATTTGTTTTGGTTTTTTTGAGGTAGGATTTCACTCTAGCCCAGTATGACCTGGAATTCACTATGTAGTTTCAGGATGGCCTTGAACTTATGGCAATCCTCCTACTTCGGCCTCCCAAGTTCTGGGATTAAAGGTGTGTACCACCATGCCTGGCCAAAACATGTTTAAAAAAAAAAAAAACAGATTCAATACTCAATTAATTAAATAAATAAATATATAAAAATATTTGAAAAAAGATAGATTCAATGCTCAACACCAAGAACCTTTAATTAATGCCTGCAAATACTTAGTTTTAAATGTGATCAGTCATACCAAATTCTCTCATAAATACATGAGCAATGACATGGATATTAGTGGAATATATAAATATTAATTGATAATTAAGTTGTTGATGATAATGAAAAAAATCAGAATCATGAGTTCAACGTCTTGAGGGCCAGGCCATCAAAATCAGTTAATGTCTAAGTTTGATAGGTCCTGGAAGATGAAAGGCAGCTTTTAAGAACTCATGATAATTCAACTAATCACTACCAAAGGGTTTTCAAATTAGACACAGTGCTTGAATTACGTTTATTGTATAAGGGAGCCTCATTTACAACTAGTAGTTAAATTTCTACATTATGAATACATTGAAGTCCTTATACACCATTTTTTTCAAGACACTTGTAAAAGTTTCTCTTGATATTCTTGTAGGAAGCATCAATTTTCTAAACTTTTTTTTTCTTTTAATGTTTTAGTCACAAACTTTCAAGTAGTACGTGGAATTAATGAGATGTGAAGAACACCTTCACTGTGCATACGTATTTTCTCTAAGTGGTTAAGACATGTGGGGCCCCTTATGAAAGCAGAAGTCTCTTGAATGCCCCAAGATTTTGTGTTTGAAGAGCCTTGTTTCACTTGAGTTCTGTTTCTTCAGTCCTCACACTTCAACTTGGCACACCTTACACGTAGCGTCCTGCCTTTATTGCCTTTGATATTTCCTGCATTCATTCTATAGCGTGTCTCCAGAAAATCGTGCTTCCCCTATTAAAGTCTCACAGGAAGATGAAGAAATGAGCCTCTGCCATAATCACCCACCTCGCGATTATTAGAACAGAATCAAGAGTCGGAAGCTCTTCCATGAGCTAAGTGTCTCTATGATCACAAACACGCAACTGCAACTATCAATTCTGCAAGTGAAGAGAGTCTGCATTGATTCAGTTTTGCACTGAGCTTTCATGGCAATGGAAGTGGCTTTCCGAAGACAGAAACAAAATATCCAACAGCATCTTGCTAATGAAGAGCTCAGTCATACAGGGGCGCTTTCATCAGCAAGAGTAGTAAGGATTCTGTACTCACTTAAACCCAGCAGTGCAGGCAAAGACAGGGAGTTTCAAGTCCATGGTCACTAGCTTGTATCAATGAATGCTGATGACTTGAAGGGATTGCCTGGACAAGTTTTGTTTTTCATTTTTATTTTATTTTTATTTTTTTTAGATTTTAGAGGTAGGGTTTCACTCTAGCCCAGGCTGACCTGAAATTCACAATGTAGTCTCAAGGTGACCTTGATCTCATTGCCATCCTCCTACCTGGGCCTCCCAGAGTGCTGGGATAAAAGGCATGCACCACTAAGCCTGGCCTAGGACAAGTATTTTCTACAGGTGGAACAAAAAAGTTACTTAAATTACTAAAATTTTATCACATGTAAAATCATGGACATTCAGAAAAAAAGTAAACTTCCTGCATGTTTACACACCATGTCGGTGAAGCTTATATTTTAATGCAGACCAAAACTATGATTGTGAAACACACAGCATGGGGAAAAAAAAAAAAAAAAAAAAACAATGTCTAATTCTCAAAGCATGGTACTTTGAACTAGAATCTTGAGATTTGATGATTTCTGATGAAGGTAATTTTCTCATTTTAATTATGGTATTTACTGGAAGTGTTTACTGAGAGGAGAGGAAAAGGAAGTTTAAGTGTCTTCTGGAGGGAAGTGTGTCCAGAGCAAAATTATCTTGGCAGCAGCAATCAGTTAATGAGGGAAGAGGAAAATAAAAAAAAAATTAATAAAAAAGATTTTCAACTTGAAAGTTATTTCATGATCACAGCAGGCTTTAGCTAAAGTCCTGGCAATAAAATAGTATGAGGGTAACAGCCAAGAAGTCATCGTTCCTTGTTGCATTTTCTTTTTCCTGAATATCCATTTATGTGGAAAGTGTTTTGTTTGGGGAAAGGGGAAAAAGTATCATAATCCCACCTCCGCCCCGGTTCAAAATATTTCCAGAAACAAGCTACACAATGGCTGCTTAGAACGTGTCATCCCAGCTTAAAGCTGCCGCTAATGGCAACACAAAATGAAAAACAAAACAAAACAAAACCTCTGCATCTCTGCATTCCTCGACCTGGGACCTAAGTAACCTGCTGCTTCCAGTTTGAATACCAAGCCGAGCCACAGGGCAGCCAGGAAACTTGAGTCCGGTGTTCTGCTCAGAAGGAAGAGAAGGTGAGAAGAAGGCAAAGCAGACTACAGGGTTTGGAAGAAGTGCCCAGGTGATTGGAGTAGCCACTGCAAGCTGACCAAGGGGGCTTTATGAACAACCGTCCCTGCTATAGTTCAAGCTCACTAGGGCTAAAATACACTGAACTACCCGTTTGGAAAACATGTTCAGTTCTACCTGGGTTCTTGGTCCCACGCCTTAGATATCTGTCTCTCCTCCAACCCAGAACCCTCTTGAGTCTCTCCCTTGCATCTTCAGTCTATTTCTGCCAGATACCCCCTTACGAGTAGGTAGAACTTATTTCCAAATGTAGAGTATCAATTATACTCCAAATATAAAGTATAAATGATTGTAGTAGCCAAGAAGTTAAGTGAGGAGTGAAGTGGATGTTGGTGACAGAGATGCACCTAAAACTAGGGTGCATCAAAGAGCCCCAAGTTCACTCCGGGGTCATGAGTTACACGCAAGTAGTCCTAGTAAGGTATAAAGATTGAAGACAGGAGGAAATAAGGATGAGAATGATGTCTTGGAATATAAGTAGAAAGCAGAGAGTCCTGAGATCAGGATTCTGCTAAGGAAGGTTGGCAAGTCAGTGCTTTCACTGTGTGTCTTTTCTATCATCTCCTTTCTGCCATGCCCTTTGACCAAATTTACACAATTGACCAATACCTCTTTTCACTTATTGTTTCATCCATTGTAAACCTGCATAAACCAGTATCTCTTCTCCTTTGAGATTGTATTTTTTTTTTCAACATCACTGGTGACACCAAAGTAGCCACAATCAGTGAACTTTCTCAGCCTGCGTGTTCCTTGACTTTTTGGGCTCTCCAGTGGACATAACCTGCCGCTTTCCTCACAGGCCCTCACCTTTCTTACTTCCCTAATACAGATCCCCATCCATCTCTCTTTGCACTCAGTCATGATGAAGTTCAGTGAAAGACAAAAATGAAAGCACACATTGATGAGCTTAAAGTAACTAATTCGTATTCTTCTGAGTTTAGTTGCAACATCCTCTTTGCTCCTCCAAGAGGAATAAATAATAGGGATAGAGTTAAAAGAGTTGCCCATTAAGAAGCCATGGAGGTACTGGTCAAATATTCAAAGGTGGCTTTGATAAAGGTGCTCATTATGAAAGAATGACAGACACCATTAAATCTTGGCTATGCTTCGAAGGGAAGGCTAGATGGCATGGAGAACTTTCTTCCAAATAGGATGTTGGAGAAAGACCGAAGGCAGCTCATCCCCAGATTAAAGGTTATGTAACTGGAAGGTTGGATTTCACACCATCTAAGATGGTGTGAAAGAATAAGAGAGCTTGAGGAAAAGGTCAGGCATTGATATTTTAAGTTTAAAATATTTATTAAGACCACCCAGCAGAGATATTAAGTAGGCAGCAAGATATAAGGATCTAGACTTTAGAAAAATCTTTAGGCCAAAGAGTGAAATTTCAGATTCATTGGCATTTAGATGGACATTTGAGCCAGATAGCAAATGTCAGCACAGAAAGATGTGGGAAGGAGTATTTCAAACTCAAAGTTAGTAAATGTTTGATAAGCACTGACTGACCATATGTCAGACTCTATACTAGGCACTTTCCGATATTTTATCTCACAGAATGCTTACACAAATCCTATGGGAAGTTAGATTCAATAAAACATTTAATGAAGGATCTGAGTCTTGAAAAGTAAAATGAATTTTTTTATAGCAACAAAACTAGATATTATGAAGTGCAGAGGATTCAAGGTAATGTTTAAAAACAACAACTCTGTATGCCCCAAATTTGCTAATCTTCATAGGAATATTAAATCCTGGGCATTTATCCCCTAGCTATTTGTGCCATAGGATGAGGTCAAAATTCTCGCTATAGAGATAACCTCAGGGCATTTTTGTTGATTGGCCACAGGAAGTGCCACAGACAGCTTGCTTGACATTCCTTCAGTGGTTAGATGGGGGACTTCCCAGGTGCCATGCCTGCCTGGCCCCAAGCGCTGTGGAGAAAATCGCAAGACCAATCTCCCTCAGATGTACATACTCAGGCTGCAGGTGAGTCGTCATTGTATTTGCATCTTTGTCAAAACAATGAGCAAGACAAAGCTTAACCTTAGTATCAGGCAAAGGATGATGGCACTAGGTATGTTTCTTTTCTCACTGCTATGATGTAACCTGACAAAGGAAGCCTGGGGAATGAAGGGGTTACTTTGACCTGTGGTTTGAGGGTACATTCCATCAGGAGAAGGAAGGAATAGTGACAGAAATGAGAGGCGGCTGGTCACTTTGTATCTCAAGTCAGGAAGGAGAGAGAGAGAGAGAGAGAGAGAGAGAGAAATCCTAGTGCCACACACATTCTGAGTGGGACTTCCCTCCTCAGATAAACCACTCTGAAGTTGCTCTCAAAAAACCAACCTTGAGGTGTATCTCCTAGGAAACTGCAAAAGCCATTCAAGTTGACCATGGAGACCACAGGTCCCCACCTTCAATTTGATAACATAATCACATTCAAACTCGTACATGAGACAATGGCAGGGCATTCCCTGGAAAGAGAATTTTCCACTGTGACTTCATTTGATGTCTTAATTCATATTTTCTCTGAGATTTTGTGCATAGTGGTAGATTATGACACTTAAACTTTCTTCCATCTTGGAGTCTCTCGGTTTGATGCATATCTACCATTTCTTCTGCTTTTTTTTTTTTTTTGAAATCTGCTTCCTAGAGATCTCAGTTCTACCCTCCTCCTTATTTCTCACTCACTATGATACCTGGTACAATTCTGTAATTACATTTTCTCTGTACCTCTTTCTTTTCTACAACTAGTTTCCAAGGTGTTCAAGGGCAGGATCTTGCCTTAAGTTCACTCTTCCCTCAGAAAGCATGTAAGATGTAGGTTTGGTCTCCGGTACATTCTTTCAGCCTACCCACTGATGTGTCCTAGTTCCATCTCTCTGCAGCTGCTGGCCTAGTCCTATATGTTGGGCTAAACTGTCAATAACCCTTGCAGCCTCCGGGATATGGCCCAATTTTCAAGAATGCCTGCCATTATTTGAATGCTGTCCTTGCCTGAGAGTCACGTGTTGGCAACTTAATCCCCATTGCAATAATGTTGGCAGTCGGGACTTAATTAGTGACGTCTACATTATGGGAATCTTCTTTCATGAGTTGTCAGGCTACTATGAAAAGGTCTTGTGGTAATGGGCTTGCTCAATTCCTTCAGTTCTCTGCCGGGTGAGAAACACAGTCTCCCACCCCTGCCTGATGACGCCGTCTTGAAAAGACCAGTGGCAGAGGCGTGATCTGTGCCTGCACTGCTCATCAAAGCTGCTGCTGTCTTGGTTTCGTACATTCTACCTTCCAGATGTGTGAGGAAATAAATACCTATTCCTTAACAATTATTCCAATGGGTAATATTTTGTTACAGCGGCAAAAACGTACTAAGGTAATCAGCTCAGAAGCCTGTGAAAGAAATACCCCCATGGGTCTCGCTGCCTCTGAGACGTAAGGCGTACTTTCTCCTCTCCAGTGTTCCAGGTACAGGACCTCCCAAAACGAGGCTCAGCTCACCTGCTTCTGACCACAACCTCCGCCATTTATCCAGAGCTTGCAAGACCTTCCATTTGCCGACTATCTATTCTGTAGGTCACCTTTACTTGGGGGCATTAATATCAAATAACCTTCATGGCAAATGGTTTTCTACAAATAAGGAAGCTAAGGCTTGGAGAGGTTATGCGTTTTCCAAGATCGTCATGGAGGTGCAGCACCTACATCCATCTGCTCGGAGCCAGTCCCTGTCCTCTGACTATGCACTGCCTAGGTTGTCTGTGATGCCAAAAATGTCATCCACATGTATGACTTCCTTTTCATCTTCATTTTGTGTATACTCTCCTTAAATGGCTTAATCACAAAGTAACTTTTTAAAAAATATACTGTTTTTAAATTCTTTTGTGTATTTTTATTTATTTATTTGAGAGCAACAGAGAAAGAGGGAGAGAGAGAGGAAGAGAGAGAGAGAGAGAACGGGCATGCCAGAGCCACCAGCCACTGCAAAGGAACTCCAGACAGTGTGCGCCCCCTTGTGCAGCTGGCTAACGTGGGTTCTGGGAAATCGAGCCTCAGACTGGGGTCCTTAGGCTTCACAGGCAAGCGCTTAACCTCTAAGCCATCTCTTCAGCCCAAAATATACTCTTTATAAGAATATTTTATTTATTTATTTACCTGAGAGACAGAAAGGTAGAGAGAGGAGGACAGTACGCATGACAGGGCCTCCAGCGGCTGCTAACAAACTCCACAGGCATGTGCTATCTTGTGCATCTGGCTTTATGTGAGTACCGGGGAATAGAACCTGGGTCCTTAGGCTTTGCAGGAAAGTGCCATAACCACTGAACAATATTTCTAGCTCAACATTTATGTCTTAAAGAGTAAGTATGATGTTCCTGGGCTGGGGAGATAGCTCAGTTGGTAACGTGCTCGCCGTACAAGCATGAAGTACTCTCTCCAGTACTCAGGCATGCTGGGTGTGGTGGTGCTCTTTCCATCCCAGCTCTGGGGAGATGGAGGCAGGTGGATCCCTGAGGCTCGCTGCCAAACCAGTGTGGCATACTTGGAGATCTCCAGGCCTATGAGAGACCTTGTCTCTAATTACGTGGACAGCAACTGAAGAATGACATGGGAGGTTGCCCTCTGGCCTCCACATGCATACATAAGTGAACCCATACACATAGGCCTGTGTACACCTGTGCGTGCAGACGCAGAAAGACACACACTCACAAAGAAAGCAGTGTTCCAGAGACCAGGAAGTCTTTATCCTGTTGTTGTTGTTTATTTTGCTTTGCCCCTTGTAAGAAGCTAGTTCTTTTGTTGTTGTTGCTGTCTGTTTGTTTATTTGTTTGTTTTTGTTTTTTCAAGGTAGGGTCTTTCTCTAGTCCAGGCTGACCTGAAATTAACTATGTAGTCTCAGGGTGGCCTCAAACTCATGGCAATCCTCCTACCTCTGCCTCCCAAGTGCTGGGATTAAAGGTGTGCGCCACCACGACTGGCTGAGAAGGTCATTCTTGACATTGACATTTGCTGTCAGAATTGCAACTCCCTACATGCAGTTGATTTCCAAATCTGTACCTCAGAGCCTGACCCTTCTCATGGATTCTACCCCTTGTGACGGGACATGTTCACTTGATGTTTTGCAAATATCTCAAGCTGCAAATATCCACAGGCAAAGTAAATGTCATTTAACTCTCTAAACAATCCCTCCTCCAAAACAGCCTCTTTACTGACTTGCACATGTGAGTTGGAAAATCATGGAGAAGCCACTCCCCCGCTTGTCTGTCTTTCATTCACCAGTGCAGGCAATAAGCAGGTCTTCTCTTGTCATTCCCTTGTTTTCATCCCCGAGGTCATTCTTTTAGCTTTAGGTCTATACCATCTGTACCAAGTAGTCTCCCAGGTTTCAATATTTCCTTCACCTAGTGTATTTTCCACAAGGCAGTTATGTTTGCAAAAACCACTGTCCTGAAAGATTCACCGGGGATCAGCTGACATAGTTAGCGGCTCAGAATAGAGCCACTTAGAGCTTTTCCTCTGTTCCACTAATCCTAACCACAGAGTAATCACAGGATTTGTATGTGCTGTACAGCTTCCCTCCTTCCTTCCTTCCTTCCTTCCTTCCTTCCTTCCTTCCTTCCTTCCTTCCTTCCTTCCTTCCTTCTTCCTTCCTTCCTTCCTTCTTTCCTTCCTCTCTCCTTCTCTCTCTCTCTCTTTTTCCATTCTATAAATACTTTCTGAGTCTTGTCTTTATCCTTTTGCTCTCCATCATTCTTTTGCCCGGCATGTCCCTGTCCTATTCTTCATTCTTCAGAAAATATTATATCATTTGAAACCTCAAAGCCCAGCTCTAATTTCATTTCTACAAAGGCTGACCTGACCCTTATGAGTGGAATTAATTACCCTCTCCTTTTTTTTTCCTTTATAGTTTTTTTTTTTTTCCCTTTCATCTAACCATCGCAGTCCTGCCACAAGCTAGCGGAGTTAACTTTTCAGAGGTCTGGTCCTCGGCTAGATTGTTGGCTTCTCAGCGGCAACAGCTGCATTCCCATTCATCTCCAAAGCCTGTGTGCTCAGCAAAGAACTGGACATATAATAGGCCCCCAGAAAATGTTTGCTGAATTAAACTTCATTTAAATGGTACATAGTGGAAAAATAATATTTCCTTTACAGAATTGACAAAATTATCTTGAGAAATAACTGTTTAGAGACACTTATTCCAAAAAAAAAATGAGCACTTCAACAATTGCAGGGCAATTTAGGCTCCAACTCAGCTTTGGAACTTTCAAAATGATTTTTGAAAGTGAAAGATTGTCCACGGAAACCATTTGTTTTGAACAGGAAGCTGCTTTCTTCCAGTAAGATGACAGATATAATCTTAAGCTTTGAGAGGGTTTGTAACTGGTTCTCAAGGAGGGGTGGGGCTGGCAATCCTTGCAACTGTGAGGCAGTCTACGGACATCTAGACATAATATATAGCCTGCGTGACATGCAGATCCACAGGGTTGTCATTCTTGATATGTAGCTGGAGAGTGATGCTTAGAAATTTGTAGTGGAGACTGGCTTAGAGGTTTGCATGGAATATCTCACTAAGTGACTGATAAATTTCAAAGCCCTGATACTTGCCACACCTGCCTTTCTCTGGGACCACACATTATCATCCTTGCTAGTCTGCAGTAACATGTGCAGCGCTCTGGCTGGACAAGGGAGAGACTGAAATATAACTATATTGTATGTCACAGTTATTTAGTAATATCAAAGCATTAAGAAGATAATATGTTAAATATCTACATAAATACTATACAAAGTATTATTTATTACATATGCACATACTATTTTTTCTTTTGTGATGCTGGGATCCAACTGGGGTTGATCTATCTATAAAATAAACAGGTGCTTTCTCACTGGGCTACATCCCCAGCCATATTGTGTGTGTGTGTGTGTGCATGCACACATGCATGTGTGTGTAAGTATGTTTATGTATATGATTATGCATAAATATCTTTTATTTGCAATTTTGTCTCATATTTAATTTAGATTATTGAAGTGGCAAAGTTTGCCTGCTTGTTCTTACACTAGCTCAGCTCGCGTCAGTGGTATCACATTCCCCAGCTTTTGCTTAAAATCTTCCTTTAGGCTTAGGGTTAGCAAGAGTGTCCAGCTCTCTTATCCCTAGCTAAGCAGAGTCTCTGCAAAGTCCTACATAATTTCATTATTATCTCAGTTATGTGTAATTACATCATACCACTATTTACCAACTCTGACCAGAGAGAGCCAGGAAGAATAACAAGGAAGTCCTTTTCAAACCAAGCTCATGGGTAGAGAATACCCAATGTCCAGTAAGAGAATGCAGAGCTTGGGACGGGATCCTAAGCTGGCGATTTCACACATACTGTCAAACAATGAAGTAAAGGCAACGAAGGTATGTCAAAGCCTATGGGAAATGTGACATGAAGGAAGGAGGTGTGAAAGGAATCAGAGGAGAGCTGTAGACAGAAGCTGATGAGGAAGGCGATCCATTCTCAGGTGGTGGTAACTGCAAGGAGCTGATCCATCCACCGCTGGTACTTGAATGTCAGTGGAAGGTGATTGAAGGAAGAGAGTTTCAGATTGTAAAGAACCCAAATGGAAGATAAAATAGATTCTATATCCTAAAGTGAGTTTGAAATGAGCTTTTTTGTTGTTGTCATCCAAGCACAGAGGGAATCTGACTGAGCAACTATTTAAGCTCATAGTCTGGCCAAGAGTTCATAAGGCCCTGAGAAAAACCTTCTGCCTGCCTCTCCCTGTGCCTTCGAGGGTCCGCCAGGCTCAGGAGCCCAGAGGAGAGGCTTCCAGAGTAGGAAAAGTGCTTCAAGGCTGTTGGCACTGGCCCAGTTATAGAGCCTGTGTTCTCTCTCTGTTTCAGCTTAAGGGGCCTTGGTGGGGAAAGGCAATGTGCAGGATGAATTTCAATAGGATCTTTAAACCTCTTGGAGAATTTTTTTTTTTTTTTTTTTTTGCCAAAGAAATTTCCCACTGTCAAACAGTTGTAGACTGACAGCTCTGAAAGTACCTCACCCATACAGCTGTTCGTCCTTAGCCTGCATTATACTATAGGCCTTCTGTTCTGGGAAGTGTGAGTGTGTATGCATATCTATCTGTCGTCCATTAATCTGGCATCTATCTATCTATCGATTGATCTATTATCTACCATCTATCTACCTATCTATGTGATATTGTTTTGATGGATTGTTCTTTTCTAACAGACATCATCCTTAAATTAACATTAATTGAATGCTGGAACCATACAGAAATATTGTTTTTATATGTTTCTCAAAGTAGGATGTACAAAAAGAGACATCAAGTTTCAAGTGTTTCTTTTCTCACAGCAACCAGCTTATGTCCAGTTTAGAGAATGGAGGTTAGGGACAAACAAAAGATAACCTAGAAACACTTTCTTCACATAGAAGGCTCTGGAGTAGGGTTAGAGAGATGGCTTAGCAGTTAAGGCGCTTTCCTGCAAAGCCTAAGGATCCAGGTTCGATTCTCCAGGTCCCACATAAGCCAGTTACACATGGTGGGGCATGCATATGGAGTTCATTTGCAGTGGCTGGAAGCCCTGGCACATCCATTCTCACTTTCTCTCTCTCTCTATCTCCCTCTCTCTCTGACTCTAATAAATAAATAAAAATAAAATCTTTTTTAAGAAAAGAAGCTCTGGAGTAAATTTAGAGTCTCGTGGTCTCTATAGTTTTAAGACGGAACAAACAAAAGACATGTACATGGGTATACAAATTTGAGTATGAACTCATCCTCAACAAAACAGAGACTAAGTTATCAGGGTAGACGACAGTGTCACAGAAATATGATAGTTGGAACACATGAGGGGAATGAGGCCATGGGAAGTGAGGTATCCCAGGCAGCAAACGAGGGCCTCACTGAGGCAGGAACTGATCTGTCTTATGTCTCCATTCTAATGTGCTTTGGTTCCAAGTGCAAAGGGCCAGCTCTCTCCTTTCAAGAGCCATAGTTTCTTCAAGGAAACCCTGGCCCAGTAGCGTAACAACCCTTCACGTAGCATGTGAAACAATAACTAGTGAGTATAACACCCAAGCACAGTAAATTACTGGAATATTATTGACATGAAAGTATTGGTGAAGTAGTTTGTGCTGAGCTAAATTCCAGAATGTGTTGTTGGTGTTGATTTTACTCATACAGCACCCCTCAGCTCGTGCTAGCCAACTTTCAAGAGCCAAGTGGCTACTGCACTGGGTAACGCAGGTCTACAGTGTGAGGGTCAGTCATCCAGGGGTCCAGAGTAGAAGAGGAAAATCAGGATGCAATCATCTCTCCCCCTAAAATCTCCTCACCTGCCCATAACATTGTGTCTTCGTCATGTTAGATGATCTACTTCAACTCACAGCAGGAGATAATTTGCCATCTCATCAGTAGTTCTTCCACATCCAACTTTGTTGCCCTAAACTAAGCGTATGCAATGCAAACCTAGGACTTTAAGTTTAGAATATAAATATGTGTGTGTGCATGTATATGTACATATAAATGTATTAAGCTTCTTAACAGAAAAGCTAGATTATTTGCTTTTTTGTTGCTTTTGCTCATGTGATCAGGTCATTATCTTAGTTTCTATGCTAAATATTCTCTGGAACAAGGTGAAGCAAAAACAAATAATAACTTTACTTTTATATGCCATTTACACCCCCAGGGCACTAATGTGAAAACTACTTACCTCATGAAATAATTCATCTGAACATAGGTGTTCTGTGTTAATACGGGGCACTTTTTTTTTGGGGGGGGGCAAAATACCTTGTGGCCTCTTCTTATTGACCCATACATTAACAATATGAAAAACTATAAAGAGAAATTCAAGTCAATTAATAACGAACACCCACAGAACCATATGAGCTCATGGTCATAACCAAGGCATGGCATGAAGGCACAGTTCACCTTGGGTGTTAATGCTTTTTTTGTTTATTTATTGTTTTAATGTTCAATTCACATTTTTTTCTGTCACCTCTCATTTCAACACCTACCTATTAGAAGCTAATCTGATGAACCTGCACCTGCTTATGTGCTAATGGAAAAGTTAGAAAAACACATTTAGAGTCAAGCTCTGCTTTTCTAGGTTCTGGATGCCAAAAAAAAAAAAAAAAAAAAATTAAAAAAGTTTGTTGACAGTGTTTGATGTGGAGTTGTTTGCTGTACTTTTGACATTGAATCATAATGTGATGCTAAATGAAAGCTTTGGATTACAAAAACTGGGAGGCTGTAATAAGACAGGGCAAAAGTAGGAAATACCGGGACAGTTGTTTGTGTGTAAGGAGTGGTGGACACGTGTGTGTGTCTGTGTGTGTGTGTGTGTGTGTGTGTGTGTGGTACGTGTGCGCATCTCTTTATGCCTGATGGGGCTCTTTCACCAAATATTCACCAGTATGCTGTGTAACTTTTACACAGGTTATACACTTACACAATTGTTAAAGCCAGAGTAATTTCTTTGCTTCATTTATCTTTTAAATTTAAATAAAATGTCAAAGAAAGGGAAATATTTTTCAGCCATACATGCATGATTTTTTTCTTCTTATAAAATATTGTTATGTATATTTGAAAGTCTCTCTGTAGTTTCACAGAGAGGTAATTTTAAAAAATAGGGCTGGAGAGATGGCTTAGTGGTTAAGCGCTTGCCTGTGAAGCCTAAGGACCGTGGTTCGAGGCTCGATTCCCCAGGACCCACGTTAGCCAGATGCACAAGGGGGCACACACATCTGGAGTTCGTCTGCAGTGGCTGGAGGCCCTGGCGTGCCCATTCTCTTCTCTCTCTCTCTCTCTCTGCCTCTTTCTCTCTCTGTCTGTTGTTCTCAAATAAATAAATGAAAAAAATAAAAAAATATTTAAAAAATAATTTATATTTAAAACTTTAATATAAGAACATACTGCACATCAGTCATACTCCCATTGGGTGGTCTTCTTTCCTCCCTCTCCCCTGCACCCATACCACTCAGCACCCTTCTCAGGGTGGATAGCAGAAATCACCGTGTGGTCATGAGTGCGCCATTGGGTTCCTATGGGGAGGACAGTGCCGCACTATACATACGCCTTCCCACCTTGTGGCTCTCACATTCTTTCCAACCCTTCTTCCACAAATACCGAGGAGACCCAAGACCCATCAACATGACAGGAAGAGAAAACTAAGTTCCTAGCAAAGGACAGTTTGTCTCTGTTATACCTGCCAGAGTCTGGGAAACATTAGAGAAGAAGTGGCAGATGAAATGTGAGTGCTGCTCTCACAGCTGCGCTGAGAGCCTTCTCCACGGACATGGAAGCAGATACTGAGGAGACTCAAAACTCCTCAAACTGAAAATGATAAGTCATGAGTTATGCCATAGAAGTAATTTTATACAGGCATAATAATAATGGTTACTAGTTAAAGAGCTCCAAAATATACACCACACACTGCGTATTTTTTTAAATTTTGTCTCTAATTTATTTTTATTTATTTATTTATTAGAGACACAGAGAGGAACAGAGAAAGAGTTAGAATGGGTGTGCCAGGGCCTCTAGACATTGCAAACAAACTCCAGACTCATGCGCCACCGTGGGCATCTGGCTTATGTGGGACCTGGAGAATTGAACATGGGTCCGTAGGCTTCACAGTCAAGCGCCTTAACAGCTAAGCCATTTCTCCAGCCCATTTTGATCATTACAATGATGCAAAGAAATTAGCTCCCTATTCCTGATGAGAAAACTAATGGTAAGTGATTTAATTAAGGTTACAGGTCCACAAATTGGCAGAGACAATAGTATTTGAAATGAAACCTCCCACGTTCCACAGACACTCCTCTGGATTACACTTCTACTAACAGAATTAGACTGAGCGACCTGATGTCCCATCATCAGTTTATAACATGTAGGTGAACTCCAAGGCTGACTGCATCATACCAAACGTTTTCTCGGTTCCAGTTTCAGTAACAGAAACACATCCTTCTGACCACACTAAAGTAACTGACAAGAATGAAAAACACGAGAAGAGTCTTCAGCTATGGGGACTTACCTTTTACCTCACACGGGTAACCAAGTGCTTAGACAGAAACCTGTCTTGTTTTGGAGACATCTTAGGTGTTTCTGATCAATAGCTCAATGTGGATTGTAACCAACTTTTGGTACTAGGATTTGCAAGACAGTCAAATGTTTTAGGGTTAGGCTTCACCCCAGCCTTTCCAGGGACTTTCTTACCAGATGATCCCACCATGCTTCTGCTGAGGGCTTGATCTTTTAGTCCACTATCCAGGATGAAGACAAGAACAGAAAGCTGGCTCCCTGACAGGACGTGAACCACTCCTCACACAGCATCCAGGGCCTACAGAGGAACTGGCGGGATGAGTATGGGCAGTGCTTCCACAACGAGCTTCATGACCTGGGCCAGGGTGATGCAGGCAGACACTTGGGATACTCAAGGCCCACCAAAGCAGAACCCCAGAAGCTGCTGAGAACTCGAAGCTAACATAGACTTAAAGCACGCCCCCCCCCCCCCAAGGCTCAGGGGAGTTTGCAGAAGAGGGGACAGAAAGACTGTAAGAGCCACAGTGTGGGAGAGAATATCCAAAGACATTCCCACTTTCCACAATGATGGGCCACCGCTCTCACAACTCATAACCTGCAACTACATGGTGAATACCAGCAATCTTGTTTGTAAGGACCCTCAGTAGAGTGGGAGCAGGGAGGAGGGAAATGATGGTACCCACACATGTTGTATCCATACAAAGTTTCTACTTAATAGTTAAAAAAAAAACCAGACAACAGAGGGCTACAGAGATTGCTCAGTACTTAAGGTACTTATCAGCAGAGCCTAATAACCCTGATTTGATTTTCCAGTACCATACCTCACTGTACCCAAATGCACAAAGTGGCAGACGCATCTGGAGTTGGTTTGTGTGGCTAATGGCCCTGACATGTCCATTTCTCTCCTCCCCCCCCCCCGATCCCCCACCGCCACCCTCACTCACCCCAGCATGGAGATAAATAAATAAAATTTTAAAAGGTAAAAATAGAGAAAAGGGAAATTGGCATAGCTTACTGAGGAAGAGAAGAAAGTAAATGGACAACGCTAACAGAGTCAAAAATGGTGAGTGCAAGTTATCAGCCCAGCTTTTCCTAATCACAGTCCTGTGCCGCATAGTAATGTCCCAGTCAATGATGGGCTGCGTATACCATGGCTGTCTGGCAAGAAATGATGGAGCTGAAAAATGTATATCACTTGGCAAAATCATGGCCAATATAGCATTAGAGCACAACGCATCACTCATGTGCTGATGGTTATGTTGCTATAAAGAAATCTATAGTCTATCCATCTTGTGAAACCATAGCTTTATATAATGACATGCAGGTCGTCATGCTTGGTAATGATCATAAATGACCGATAACACTAGTTTATGTTTCAAGGACAAGATAATTTGGTTATTATATTAGAGTATATTTCTTCTTCTCACAACAAAAAAATTTGTAATTTAGCAGTACATTATATGATGCCCAAAACATCCTTGAGCAGCTCAAGTCTAACATTATCTCCTTGCTAACAGCTATAGGCCATGTCAAACGATGGCCTATACCATCTAGGTTTGTGTAAGTACACTCTATGTTGTTCATAAAATTATAAAATTGCTGTCCAACACATTTCTCAGAGCACGCCCTTGTTGTTAAGCTATGCATGGCTGCACACAGTCCTCTGTGGATACTTGACTGGAGGAAGAATGAAAGAGTGAGGATTGGAGGGGTGGGTCAGGAGGAACAGAGGTGCTTGCAAGCATTCTTCAGATGACGCAGATCTCTTACACCGCTCCTAATACTTACTGAAAATACCACGCTAGTCATCCCCACAGAAGCTAAGACGAGACACTCCAGAGCTAGCGATCTAAAACACTGTCAACAAATTAAGCCCCTCTGTGTCTTCATCTTGTTTCTTTACTTTCTTTGAGGCAAGCCCAACAGAGTATCTTTTCTAATTCAAGAGAAACAGAGAAAGAGAGACAGAGAATTGGCACACCAGGGCCTCCAGCCACTGCAAACACCAGATACTGTGCCCCCTTGTGCGCATGTGCCACCTTGCACGCTTGTGTCACTGTGCGTCTGGCTTACATGGGACTTGGAGAGTTGAACATGAGTCCTTAAGCTTCACAGACAAGCACCTTAACCACTAAGCCATCTCTCCAGCCCTCATCTTCTCTTTTGTAATATAAGGTTATTGATAGGTTAAGTGACTAATAGAAATATTTGGAACAATGCCATAAACATGGAAAGTCTTTGTTATTATTTTACAAGGGACGTTGAGGGCTAATAGGGCAAAAGGCTCATGTTTCTAAACTAAGTGCCTAGAATAGTCGACCAAATCCCTAAGCTGACATCTAGTGCTCTTTCCATAAGACCATTTAATGTTCCAAGTGAAGGTAATATGCATTTCTCATTTGCATACCTAGTGTCTGTCTACTCAATTTTATGTACTTAGCCAACAATGCCAGGCCACAGAGTACCGAATTTGTCTAGGAATGCTGAACTAACATATTTTGTAACTTAAAATAATTTACAACTTTTTTTTTCACATATAGCATCCAAAATCAGCATGAGAAAAAGAGGGACCGTCATCATTCATTTGATACCAAATGTCCGGACAGAAGCCACAACCTTCTGCCTGTCTACCTACCAGCTGCTTGCATCCATCAAAACTATAAACAGGAAAGTGATTCCACTGAGCTCACAGGAGCATACATTTATTTACACACACACACACACACACACACACACACACACACACACGACAGAATATGGCAAGGGGAATTTGGGAGGAATGAGATATGAGATTTGTCAGACTAACAGTGACAAATGTGATACAATTGTTCTCCAGAAGCTTTGGGCTGAATGGTCTTCCCTTTCCCCTCCCTCCGTCCCTGTTGCTGCCACCCAGAGAAGGGGGCTAACACAGGAAGCCCTGTGAATAAGCCGTGACAGCCCTACACTCAGAAACTGATGTCATTTCCCTAAGTACTGTTTGTAACATGGTAATTATCTGCCAAGCAATGACAGCTGGCACTTAGTGCAGATACACAGCGAGGGAGAGAGAGGGAGACAGTGAAACCGAGAAGGAGAATAAAGGGTCCCTGCGTAATTTACCAAAGGGCCGAAAGAGAGAAGGAAACATAATCAGAAAAATAAAATGATTACCAGTGTGTGGTGGGGTGAAAATTGCTTTGGACATTTTGTTTTTTCTTCTTTGAAGAATATGAGATTGAGTTGGAAGAACGAAGCCGGTGCTCTCTGACATGCCATGGAAGAGAAGACGGTGGATTGAGAACAAGTTCAAAGAGAGACGTGCACTAAAGGTCCTTGGCTGCAACAAATTCACATGAAACCCTGTGAACCTGTCATATCCATCCCAGGCAAAGGCCTCCGGCGCTAAATACTATGCTCAAATCTGTATACCCGTGCATTTTAGGGACGTATGGCAGAAAAGCCTCAAGTCCTGTTCCCTCTCGTCTAGCGTGCGGGTCAGTTCCATGAGTCAACCTGGCTCAATTCTAGAGCGTTGTGTGTCTCAGTCAGTCACAGATCCGGGTGTTCTAAAGGATCTTGTACTATTATCATCTGTAACACTGCTTTCAATTAAAGGAATAGGTGGGCCTGATCCAAGGAATGGCCTTAGTACATGACTAAGGTTTCCCCTCAGGAGCCTGAGGGAAAAAGACATTCTCCCTTTGTAACAAACCATCAGTCCCTACTGGAGGGTTTTCAAACCTGTCTTGCTGATGTCCTGCCCTACATATTGGATATGGGACTTTTGCACCCTGCCCCCCACATTTGCATAAATGTAAATAAATCATATATATATATATATATATGGCATGTGATACACACACACACACACACATATATATAAGCATATATATATATATATATATATATATATATATATATATATATGCTTTTCTGTTCCCAATCTCCTCACCCAAAACCTACTTGTCAGATTTCTAACTGGTGGAATATTGACTGTTGAAATCCTAGCCATCAGTACCTCAGAATGAGACACTATTTAGAAACAGGTTATTTCATACAAAATTATTTAAGTTGGTTTTATAACGGGTGTCCTTATAGGAAACACAGAAGTTTGACAATAAAGGGGCTTAATGGAGGAAAGTGAAATGAAAGAAAAGGCCACAAAATTCTTAAAGAATTGCAGAGAGCTTCTTCACCTTACTCCTCTGAAACATAAATCCCTTTTGTACATAGCTACTGTTATAGTATTATTTTATTTTTAAATACTTTTAATTTTCATTTCTTTATTAGAGAGAGAGAGAGAGAGAGAGAGAATAGTAGGCACTCCAAGTCCTCCAGCCACTGCATACAAATTCCACATGTATGTGCCACCATGTGCATGTGGCTTATGTAGGATCTGGAGAGTTGAACCCGGGTCCTTAGGCTTCACAGACCGGTGCCTTAACTGCCAAGCCATCCCTCTAGGTCATGGGATTAATTTAAAATGTCCCTTAAGAGGTCATATTAAAAGGCTTGGTTGCCAGTTGATGGGCTTTGGGGAACTGATCAGATCACGAAGGCTCTAACCGTTACCGATGGGTTCGTAACTTGATGGCATCAATGAGATGCCAGGTCAGCTTGGAGGAAGGGAGTCTTTAGGGGTGTCTCTCTTGATCCCAGCCCCTTCTCTCTCCTTAGCTTCTTGGTTGCCTTGAGATGTGCACCTTTTTCCTTTCTTTCCCCATCCCAAGTCCAGAAACATGAAAGTAAGTGACAGTGAACTACTACCACCGAGGCAGAATGCTTGGACAAAAACCCCCACCATTGTGGCTGATGGGAAGAAGGTTTACTTCAGCTGAGGGTCTTGAGGGGAAGCTTCCTGGTAGCAGGGAAAGGGTTCCAGAGCAGAAGTGGGACATCACCTCTGCCACAGCAGGCGGCTGCAAGACTGTGAGCTGAGTTCAGGCAAGGGGGAGTCGGCTATAACACCCCTCAAGCCCATCCCATCTACACACCCCCTCCAGCAAGCCTCCACTCTCCAAACGGCCACCACCTGGAGACCATGTGTCAAAGCACACGAGTCTATCCAGGACAGTCCATTTCAACCACCACACTATGATAACTGTTTCATTAATGATTTCTACCCTAGGAGATACTTTAATAATGTAACTGATAATTGCAAAGATGTTTTTTTTGTCTCTACATGACATTTGGGCTCTGCTTTTGACACCTCATCTTAAGGAGCCATCCATACCCTCTCATCTCCCTCTGACCTCCTGACATATCACTCCTCAGTTGTTCTTACTGGAGAAGGTCACAGTCTCCACCTGATTTCACTCGCCCTTTACTAGCAAGAGAAGTTCACTCAAGTTGTATGCAAAGAATAGCAGAGAAAGCCGGGCGTGGTGGCACACACCTTTAATCCCAGCACTCGGGAGGCAGAGGTAGGAGGATCGCGTGAGTTCGAGGCCACCCTGAGACTACATAGTGAATTCCAGGTCAGCCTGAGCCAGAGTGAGACCCTACCTTGGAAAAAAAAAAATGCAGAGAATAATTGTGCCTAAATGCTCCACAAACACCTTATAGCTTAACAGATCTACAATCCAAGTATGTTGGTGGGTCACCCAATTCCTTCCAAATTTTCTTATCCTAATGTTTTCCCTAAAAGCTACTATATTCTCTAGAGTGCAGGATTGGGCTTTTTGTATAATTGAATCATCATTTTAAGTTGCTTTATGCATGAAATAAAGAAAAAAAAAACTTAATCAAATGATACAATTTTGATGTTGTATACTGTCAAAAGTTAACTCAGTATTGGTGGAAAGAGCCCTATTCAAATCCAGGAATACTAATTATTTATACATGTCTTAATGGCCAAGTTATTTGCCTGTATTAGACTTTGTTTGTATATTTCTAGTTTTTTAAAATACTTTTTGTTTATTTTTATTTATTTGAGAACAAGAGAGAGAGAGAGAAAGAAGCAGATAGAAAGAGAGAGAGAATGGGCGCGCCAGGGCCTTCCAGCACTGCAAACGAACTCCAGACGCGTGCGCCCCCTAGTGCATCTGGCTAACGTGGGTCCTGGGGAATTGAGCCTCGAACCAGGGTCCTTAGGCTTCATAGGCAAGCGCTTAACCACTAAGTCATCACTCCAGCCCTATATTTCTAGTTTTTAGAGAGATAAAGAGAGACGGACAGAGGTAGAGAGAGAGAATTGTCATGCCAGTGACTCAGCCACTGAGTCATAGTCCAGATGCTTGCGCCACCTAGTGGGCATGTGCAATATTGTGCAAATGCCTTTGTGCCTTTGGCTAAGGTGGGATCTGGAAAATCGAACTCTGGTCCTTAAGCCTCAAAGGCAAGCACCTTAACTGCTAAGCCATCTCTCCAGTGCAGTTTCCATATTTCTAAAATGAGTAATGAAGTGGTATCTCTTTTCATTGGAACAATGCAAGATCACATGTGTGTATAATGTCACAAGCTCTAAAGTGGTTGGAAGTTTAAAAACAAAGTTACAATGTTCTATAACACAGTAGTTTTCATGTCTCCATCCTAGAGGGTAAACATAACTGAATGTTCACTCAGATTATACCCAACTTGCATCAGAAAGTTAGAGTTTGCCTGGGCATTCTCATGTGATTACTTTAAGAAAATATTCTACTTTATTTAAAATTATTTTGTGATTTTGTTTTAACAAGCTGTGAACTCTGACCTAGAGTGAGAATTAAGTATACTAAAAATGTTTCAGGGACAAGTAGTTAATGGACAGATCTGTCTGTGCTGTGTTCTACGTAGTACTCGTCTCATTGGTTATGCAGCTTGTTCACTATGGTCCCCCATGCTTCACTGTAACACTTATGAAAGCTAAGATGACATCTTTGCCTCTGGAATTTCCCAGAATCTATGAGACTTTTAGCTGGCCTTTGTGACTTTCTAAGTTAACACAAACACACACACAAGTACATATATATAAATATAAATATAAATATAAATATAAATATAAGTATAAATATAAGTATATATATATATATATATATATATATATATATAACGACTTACAATATGAGTACTGAATTCTACTGAAAAGGTTCCAAGAAGAACTGAAATCCATTTAAACCTCACTACCCCCACTTTATTTTTACTAGTATGACTATGTCCTATTACTACCTAAGCAAGGGTAGAAAGTTTCCCAAAACACAGGCCCTACTGAGGAAAGAACAATTCAGATGTACTTGCATGATTTAAAGACATTTGAATATAATAGCAGTTTTCATAATCACTTAAGACAATTCTAGCTGATTATCTCAGAAAGGGAAAGTCAAAGGTATTGGTTTATTTTTTTTTAAATCTCTGTATGTTGTTAATGCAAAGCTGGTAACACACAAGTAGTAACTTTTAAACATATTTTCTTTCTTTATTTATTTTGAGAGACAGGGAAAGGCAGATAGAAAGAGAGTGGGTGTACCAGGGCCTCCAGCCACTGCAAATAAACTCTAGACCCATGTGCCACCCTGTGCATCTGGCTTTACCTGGATAATGGGGAATTGAACCTGTGCCCTTAGGCTTTGCAAGCAATTGACTTAACTGCTGAGCCATCTCTCCAGCCCTACAAGTAGTAACTTCTAACAGCACTTAGAAGGATGCTGTCTTGGAAGTATTTATTATGTAACACTTGACTTCCAGAACTATTCCCCAGCTTCCATTTGAATGCCACTATTCAAATCCTTCATGAGATAGTATCCTGGATAGAATACTTGTTCTAATTTGAATACTATTATCTTGCAAAGTGTTTAGTCTCATTTCACTGGAGAAACCAAGCCATCCACTTTGTTGTTCTGGCTCCTCCTCCTGCTGCCTTCTCGGTTCTCTGTCACCAACACCATTGCTCACTTTTGCTTGGAGAATGATCATCAGGGCTTTGTACTTTATTGCTAAACTCAAATGTATAACTTTTTTAAAAAAAATTTTGTTCATTTTTATTTATTTATTTGAGAGTGACCGAGAGAGAGAGAGGCAGATAGAGAGAGAGAATGAGCACGCCAGGGCCTCCAGCCACTGCCGACGAACTCCAGATGCATGCGCCCCCTTGTGCATCTGGCTAACGTGGGTCCTGGGGAATCGAGCCTTGAACCAGGGTCCTTAGGCTTCACAGGCAAGCGCTTAACCGCTAAGCCATCTCTCCAGCCCTCAAATGTATACTTTTTTAATATTCTGTTTCTTTTTTTAATATTTTATATTTAGTTATTTATTTATTTGACAGAGAAAGAGGGAGAGAGAGACAGAGAAAGAGAGAGAGAGAGAGAGAGAGAGAGAGTACACCAGGGCTTCCAGCCACTGCAAATGAACTCCAGATGCGTGCACCCCCTTGTGCATCTGCTGGCTTACATGGGTCCTGGGGAATTGAACCTGGGTCCTTTGGCTTTGCAGCCAAATGCTTTAACTGCTAAGCCATCCCTCCAGCCCCAAATATATACTTTCGGCAGTGGGTGGAATATGCTGGTGGACAAAGTGGGTTTCTCTGTACTGTGTATGTGATCGGCACCAGCCTAGTACTGTGACCTCTAATATGTTTGCAATGAGGAGGGAACTGAAGATACAAGGTCCCTTGGGTGCAGAAGAGTTACACGCATTTGTAAAACCCTTTGCAAACGCACAGCACTGCGGAAGTGCTAAATGAGAGTGATGTTTATTGACAGTGGTGGCTGGGCATGATTATCTCCTCATTCCTGGCTCCTTCTCACTGAAATGCTATTTGACTTGAAACGTCTACCAAAATCCAATGAATCTAATCAGAATAAAGGGAATAAGCCAATTTCTAGCAATTCTATACAAATGATGCCTTTCCATTGCCAATCAGGTTTATATAGCCTCATCCCTTTTTAATAAATTGGTTTTGTTTTTCTATTCTCCCCTACTTTATTTTATTTTACACTTGAATAAGGTAGGTTTGCTATGTGATTACAAATGCCTTTGTATTCTCTCTACTGGGGGAGCAGAATCTGAAATTTAGATTTGCATCCCAGAAACCGCAGCCCTGCTTCTTCCAATCTTGATGCATGAGAAGGTGATGCATAGGAAATACGATGCCCGTTAGCCAAGTCAACAACCAAACCACTGTTAGGATACCATAGTTTGTACCCAATCAGATAAATGTCTGTTAAGTACCAGGCACAAGACTATATTCATGCTAGACGAGAGACAGTAATTTAAGTTCAAAACACCCAATGAAAGATTCATAGTGACTCTATGTGTCCTCATTCCACAGTTCTGAGGAATACCTAAGCCACTGTGGGCAGGTGTGAGTGAGAGTTAACCTGGAAGTGAATTGAAATGAAGTTAATAGTCTGAATACAATTAGCATTTTGAGGAAGGTCACCACCATGCCATATTCTTCCTTGTGTTTTATATTTGTCAGCAAGTGTTCATCCATGTCCAGATCAATAAAATATGCAATTTTAATGTAAATAATAATGCAAAAAATATGCACAGAGACTGGATAGAGTTTAGCCTTTGAATATGCTTCTGCCATGTTTTAGTAAGAATGCTCATTTATTATTCCATGTTTGGGTATCAGAAAGGAAATCACTGAGTAGAAATATGCTTTTTGTATGAGTATTATGATATGATCACAAAATAAGTTTTATTATTTAGTGTCAAATAAGGATTGATCACCAGAAATGAATAAAAATTATTACTATTAGTTGTAAGGAGATAATCCTAATATAGGCACACAGCAATCCTAGAGGAATTTTGGCTAGACTTATATCCAATTTAATATCCTGATATATGAAAGTTTCAATAAAGTCAACAGTTCTCTTCTGTAGACATCATTTTAAATGTTACACATTTTAAAAATCATAGCCCATGGACAAATCATTAGATATTAACTAAATTTCTACTTTCAAACACTCATTGATTTAAATCTTTATGTAAACCATATGCATGCCCACTTATTTTTACAAACATTCAGTATTTCCACATTTTGGTTCTCAGGTAATGTGTTCCTGGAGAGAAAACACCTATATTTAGTCTCACTGATCCCACACCACCTATGCGCAAGATTATCTGAACAACCTGTTCATTCTTTTTGCTACACTTTGATTTTCTATCTAGAATTAATAATGTGAGAAGTGCTCATAGATGTAGTGTAGGATGGACAAAAAAAAACCAGGTGCAATAATTTGTAAGTATTATCTTCCCTTTTATGTTTTATTATCTTTCTCAAGTCATAAGGACCAGGAAGCTCCCAGATTATCACTTATACTGATATGAAGCTATTTTGTATATACAGCTGAATTTGAGAGTTTCTATTTAGAATGTCTTATACCTGAAGAAGAAATTGCATCAATTATATTTAATGTGCATTTTATGTGATAAGCCATTAGAAAGAATCTGGGAGTCTAATACTATTGGTAACTTGAATTTAGATTTAAAAAATGTAGGCTTGAATTATTTATTCTAGGTGATATGAGTTACTTCCAGTTTAAGCATAAATTGAAAGCTCCATTGTGAAGAAAATTGCACGTAATTAGTGACTAAATAATTTTCTGAAACAATATGAGACATAGAGTTAGTTTCTTATACCTCATTCAAACCATTGTCTATCTCAGAAAGACCAAGGAAGATGGAGGAGACAATGCCCAGTGTCGACAGACATGGAACAAGAATTAGGAGTCAATTGAGGGCTTCACTGTCCGTCTGCATAGGATACAGACCAAGAGCAATTTTCAGATCCATTCACTCATCCAGACATGTCTGTTTCTGTTTCTAATACTTAGATATAATGCAAGGCCTTCAGTCTCTGCTGTTTTAATTGACAAACACAAAACTTGGGCTAGAGAGATGGCTTAGTGGTTAAGGTACATGCCTGCAAAGCCAAAGGACCCAGGTTTGACTCCTCAGTACCCATTTAAGCCAGATGCACAAAGTGGTTATACATTCGGAGTTTGTTTGCAGTGACAGGAGGCCCTGGTGTACCCATTCTCTCCCCCCGCCCCCCACCACACACACATGCACACACTCTCTCTCTTTCTCTCACTCTCCCTTTTCCTCTTTCTCTCCCTCTCTCAAATATATAAAATCAAATATTTAAAGAACATAAAACTTATTCTATAGGAGCCTAGAATCCAGTGAGAGATACAGATAGTAAAGGCATTAACAAATCAATCCATCAATGTTTGACTTAATTAAGAGCACTAGCGCAGAGGTGAACAGTTTTATGCTACGTCAGAGGTTAATGGACAGCACAGTCTTGGCAAGGTTAAAAATGAACAGTTTCAAACCACACATGCTGATCTTAAATGATACAAAGAAGACAGCATGTGAAGGCCAGAATAGACAGTCCCTGACAAAAACTCTAAAACACGTGGAGGGTTGGGAGATGGGAAGTACTCTGCGTGCTGCAGGAACTGCTGAGGACAACTGTGTTCACCTTTGGCAGCTACTGGTACAGGGGTTCCCGGTGAAGTTGAATATATAGCAAAAGGGCTGCCGGATATTATGCTATGATGAGGGAAGCTAACTAAGAATGGCCTAGTGAGTCTGGATTTTTTTTTTTTTTTTTGAAGCCAGACAGTCTCTCTTTATTGATCTCCTATTTATTGAGAACCAGTCGGTGTACTGAGGACTTCGAATATAAATTTTTACTCCAAACATTTCTGAGATAGATGGCATTGCCCCTTCCACAGAGGTAAAAAGTAGTCTTTAGAGATATTAACTCTTCTACCTCAGGTCTTTACCTTGGTGGTGGAGCTTGGATTTGAACTCCCATTTTAGCATTTCTGTCTTTTTTTTTTTTTTACTTTATTTTATTTTTTTAATCTTTTTTGGTTTTTCAAGGTAAGGTCTCCCTTTAACCCAGGCTGACCTAGAATTTACTAAGTAGTCTTAGGGTGGCCTCAAACTCACGGCAATCCTCCTACCTCTGCCTCCTTCCCGAGTGCTGGGGTTAAAATCATGTACCACCATGCCGGGCTTAAATAGAAACTTTGGATGGACACGTCATGTGTTGGTACCATAATTTCCCTTCTCCCTGCCCCATTCCACCGAGGGCCCTCCTCAGTGGCATTGCTGGTCCTCACCACGGGCTTGTGGGTTATGAGTTGTGAGAGGAGCGGTCAGCCATCATGGGTGGGAACAATGCCTCTGGATAGTCCCTCCCAACCTATGGTTCTTATCATTTTTCTGCCCCTGTTGCACAAAATTCCCCGAGCCGTGAAGGGTGTGTTTTAAGTCTACTTTAGTGCTGAGCTCTCAGCAGCTTCTGGATTTCTGCTTTGGTGCATTCTGAGTGTCCTCGGTGTCCTTGTCCTTCATGCTGGCGCAGGTTGTCAGGCTCATACATGGAAGCTGCACTCTTGCTCATCTCACCAGTGCCCCTGTGGTTTCCCCTGGGCCCTACTCTGGATACTTTTGAGTAGTGATAACCAATCACAGTTGAGTAAGGGAGAAGAGGATGAACAGAAAATAAGGCTACTACAAGCATTCTAAGCAGACAGTGACTTGCTCTTTACCTGTGATTTAATTCTTTCTTTCCTTATTCTGTGATGAGCTTTCTCCTGACTGTAGGAATTTTTGCTGTTCTCAAAGAAACCATGTTACTTTCAGAGAGGGAGACAGAGCCCACCCTCTATGATTTTAAGGGGTTCTGCACCAGGACAGCATTTGTAGAGGTCACTGTGATTGCTGGGAGATTCTGCGAAACAGCATGGGCTCGGAGCCATGAGAGCAGCATCCAACCTCTGCCTGTACGTGAGATTGGACTACAAGAAAGAAAAGATTCAATTGCCAATTTCTGAACCCTGAGATGGTGGCAATCTTACAGAAACAATCTAATCTTAGAGCTGGAGAGATGGCTCAGCAATTAAAGACAATTGCTTGTGAAACCTGCTGGCCTGGGTTCAGTTCCCTAGTACCTATGTAAAGCTGGAATAGACAGGTCATTATTTGCAGCAGCAAGAGACCTTGGCATATGCGTGTGCATACAGATAAATAAATAAATAATAAAAATAAATAATGTAACCTAAAGCACACATTTCCCACAATGCCTGCTGACCATGTACATTGAACGTACCAGGAAAAAATACACAAGTCAAACTGTGGTAGAAAGAATAAAAGTCTGAGAATTTCCCTCCACATTTGTACATTTTCTGTTACTATAACAAAATACCCGAGGCTGGGTGACTTGGAAAGGTAGTTTCTGTAACTCATGGATGTGGAGGTTCAATGACTCAGCACAAGCATTGGCTCAGCTCTGGGGAGGGCATCATGGTGTTTGGCATCAGGATGGTGACAACCAGCGGGATAAAGAGAAATCTTAATTTCAGACAGAAACCCAGGGCATGACTCAGTGGTCAGCCTGACTCTTTTCATAAAAAAAAAGAAATCCACTTAAATTGCCTAACTCTCAGTCCCACAAAATGCCCTCAGTTTCTTCAGGGGGTAATGTCCCCAGTGACCCCAGTGCCTTCCACTTGGCTGTATCTCATGAGGCCCCACTATCTCTCAACTGAGCCTGTGGGGCAAGCTTCCAACATCCCAATGGTTGCTAAAAGCTGTGTATGTGCCCCTTGTATCATAGTTTCTGGGTAATTCTGTTTTCAGGTATGGTGCCATCTCTAAATAATAAATAATGTCAATCAAGAAAGCCACAGTCTAAGACTGGAAATGAAAGAGGGGATATTTCAGACTCTGAATGTAGCTCTCATGAGACTGGAATTCATGTGGGAGGCAGAAAGCTATGTTTTTTGCAGTAAAGTGACATTTAAGGTGCTTTTAAAAGAAGGTGAACGGAGCAGATATTAAGTATGTATTCGGCTCTACATAAATAGTCTCATTTAGTTAGTTAGTTCATTCTTGTTTTCTTTTTTCTTTTTTCTTTTTTCTTTTTTTTTTTAGGTAGAGTCTCACTCTAGCCCAGAGTGACCTGTAATTCACACTCAGGATAGCCTGGAACTCTTGGCAATCCTCCTACCTCTGCATCCTGAGTGCAGTGATTAAAGGCGTGCACTGCCACGCCAGGCTCATTTATTCTTTTTCACTGCAAATTGTTGCCAACCTCTCAGGGAAACAAGGTGACTGGGCCTTGCCTTGCACCAATGTTTGGGGCTGCGTGGGGCAAGGCTGCGGCCGTGGCTGTGCCGTATCCAGTTCCAAGGGAATTGGAGGAATAATCAACGCTAACCCAAGCGTACTGATGAGCTTGCTACTAGAAGCCCACTGTCTGTCCCTGATTGACGACTGCTTTACTTTCTTTAGTTTACCAAACCAGGAAGCCTTGACAATGTATCAGCCATTAACTCTCACCGCTCTAGACTTTGACGAGCCTGAGTCTCCCCGGTAGTCAATGTCATGTGAGGAAAGAGGCTTCACCAGCCAAAAGTGAGAGCAGAACTACTACATGATCCTAAAGATGAATATTTGGAGGGCAATTTGATGGGCAAAGCATATTTGTTTAGGCAAACAGCAGCAGTAGTTTCACCCTCACCACTCTAGCACCCATGACCTACCCAGTCGTAGGCTTTGGAAGAGGTTTGCAGTACCCAGGCATGAATGCCCTCCCATGAAGCAGGTCTCAAGTCCAATCAGAGAGCAGTTGCTTGACCCCGTAGGAGTCATGCTATCTCTGTTATACCTACCAAGTCTCAGGGAACATTGCAGAAGGAGTAGTAGAAAGAACGTAAAAGCCTGAAGGTGGGGAGGAGCTCTTCGTGAACATTATATTCTGCACATGTGGTGGCTGTTGCATTCATGACCTCCAGCAGCTGTCATTCCCTGCATGACACTGGCCCCATCAACATGTTTTCATGGATGACGAAGGAAGGCAGAAATAAAATAAGGACAGCAAAATAGTAGAGGGACTGGTTGGATCGAGGAAGGATCAGTGGATATGAGAGAGCAGAAGTAACACAGAGGGATGAGAGGAGACACGGATGAAAATACAATACAGGGCTACAGAGGTGGCTCAGCAGTTAAGGCGATTGCCTGCAAAGCCTAAGGACCCACGTTCAACTCTCCAGATACCACTTTAGCCAGACGAACAAAGGTGAGGCAAACGCAAGGTCGCACATGGCCACTAGGTGGCGCAAGCATCTGGAGTTTGATTTCAGTGGCTGAGGCCCTGACTTACCAATTCTCTCTCTCTCTCAAATAAAAATTATATATATATATATATATATATATATATATATATATATATATATATATGTATTCAACAAAATCTATACCAAACCTTGTTATAAAGATTTTGACTCAATTTGTCGCTATCTATAGCACTTAGCTTACATCACTTATGATGTATGAACAAAGAAACTGAATGACTATGAAGAGTGTGGATGGTAAAAGATTAAAGGATAAAAGGACACACAGTCCTGTCACCGAAGTCCTGACAGAGCATTTGCCAGAGAAGACATGCATAATAATAAATAACCCTGTTGTTGACGTAGATGTAGATTGATTGCATTTCTAATTATGTCAGGGGAGACATGCACGCTGGCTGTATTTACACAGCTTTGATCTGTATGAGCCTGGATGTTTCTGTGCTGTGTCATCTTTCTTTTCCCTGGAACACAGCGGCTAAAAGAATAATTACAAGTTTGGCACCTCAAAATTATTTATCAGCTGAGATTTCTTAATTAGGACAGGTAACTTATTCTCATGCTGAATGACTTTTCTCTCACAAACTTGTCATTAATATTCAAAGTCAGTTTTCTGTGCTATACTTTGAGCCCCGCTTTGTCAATACTGAGTGACTAGTGGGAATAATTGATCCCTTTTCTCATTTCCAGTGTCTTCCTGAAGTGTGAGCAGTTACCTTGCATCTCTGTTATCTTTCTCCCAGTCTGAACATACCCAAGCTCCCTTAATGTTTCCTTATAGATCTCATTTTCTGAGCCTCTTATCATTTTAGTTGCTCTCTTCTGAACGGATTCAAACTTATCTCTGATTCTCTTTCAACTAAGGAACAAATACTGAACACATTTACCCAACTGAGGCGTAAGAGTGCTGACAGAGCAAAATAATTACCTCTCATTTCATCCATGTTTTTCTTATTAATATACCCCACAGCAGTAGCTGGAGATTTTTTTTTTAAGATCTTAGATTTTTTATTTATTTATTTATTAGAGACAGAGAGAGGGAGAGAGAGAGAGTGAGAATGAGTGTGCCAGGGCATCTAGCCATTGAAAACGAACTCCAGACACATGTGCCACCATGCGCATGTGGCTTATGTGGGACCTGGAGAATCAAACCTGGGTCCTTAACTGCTAAGCCATGTCTCCAGCCCGGTAGCCGGAGTTTTACATGGCGACATCTTTGTGTTGGCTTCTGCTTAGCTTGCCATTCACTGGAGCTCCATCTTTCTGTCTCCAAGGCTTTTCACATTTGCTTTGATTAATCACGTTTTATAGATTTCAGTCCCTTGTCCTATTCATCAGGTGACTTCCTGCAACACTAACCTCCAATTTGCCTCCAGTGACATTTGACCCTCGGGCTTTTAACTGTGTAAATGATTAGCACACTTGCCTCTTCATCTCACCCAAGCTCTGCGCACACAGTTGAGGTGCATGTGCAATCACATGTGTTTTGACTAGCAAGTTAGGATGGAATTTAAGATACTCTCTCCTTGACTGTTCACACAGCCAACTTCAAAATCTATGATTTAGTGACAGCCGACTGTACTGCCGAGACTGATTGCCTTAGTACTTATCCTCCTCGGTAATATTTTCAACATCTGATCAACTGAATTTTGTAAGAGAACAAGATGGAAAGGGCTGGAGGTCCATTCTCAGTATTTGCCTAAGGAAAAAAGAAAAAAAAAAAGCCATGACATGAATTTGGTATGTTTAAACTTACAACCCAGCTTGTCTGATGCACACTAGAAATTAGACAGTTAAATTCACACACAACCGTTTGTGGTAGCAACAAAGACTTCACTCAGTTCTCTGTTACTAGACAGGACAGTGTGAAAACACAGCAGTGTTTTCATTCCAGAGAGCCTCTTTCCAGGAGGAAGGTGCTGGTCTGTGACTGAGGACACCTTCGTTTCTGGGGACAGACATGATTCCAGCAACAAAATTGTGGTTTGCTAATGGAAAACCCTGGTGTCTGAGAGCCCACTGAATGAAGTGATCATAGGTTGTTCCTGCCCCCTTTTCTAAATTAAAAAGGCATCCTGACTAAGGCAATATGATAATTAACTTCACTTCTATTTGTTTCCTTATTACAAAGTAATTGAATCCAAACACTATCCATCCAGCTCACTGGCCTAAGTCAACGACTGCTAAATGAGGTGCCGAGGCTCTGTTGGGTATTTTAAAGCTTCCTAAGGGATGTTGTAGATTTTAGTATACTAGAATTAAGAGAATGCAATGCTTATTTAATTAAGGCTTTATGAGCAGACTATGTGACTTGCCCACATCAGCAACTTAGCCCAGATCTTTTCAAACCCAAAGTGCACATATGCTCAAGTAATGATGAGCACAGTATGTAACTGCCTTAGGGAACGGGTACAAAGTCTTGCTGTACAAGACGGAAAGGTGAATGAATATGAATGTATCCACTTAGAAATGCAGGTGAAAAATTAGAAGGATAACAGCAAATCACGAGTAGATAGAATTTTATTAATATGGGCAATTTAGGTTAGTTAATTAGCAAAAAATAAGTGAAAGTGTTGTTATAATTGCATAACAGCTGATTTTTCTGAAGCTGTTATATATATTTCTTCCTCTCCTTGAATCTACTCTTGGTGGAGAGAAGCGTGTTGAAATATTTGTTTCTCAGGAGAGAGATGAGAAAATTATCTGCTAAATATGCCTACTTTCTGCAGACCAATGTAGAAGCTGTTAAGAGTTTAGATTTCATTAGACCATTACACTCATTACAACATTACATTGTTGTTGTTTGGATGAAGACTCTTCTCTTCTCAAGATCACTACCAAGTCACTTGAGAAGCAGGAGGAAGACAAGCGAAATCAAAGATGGTACAGATGTGGGCTGTCTCCAGGAAGCGGAGTGGGAATACCGTAGCTTGCGGGGACTTGCACGGAATCCCTCAGAACTCCAAATGCAGAGCCAGGATCTCTGTGCACTTTGAGTCTAGTATGGCACTGTTTACCAGAGATGGGAGTAGATCCCCCTTGACCAAAAGCAACTTGGGGGAGGAGAGGATTTATTTTTGGCTTACAGATTTGAGAGGAAGCTTCGTGACAGGAGAGGAAAGATGGTGGAGCATAAGCTAGACGCTACCTCTGGGCCAACAGCATGTGGACAGCAGTAGCAGTAGAATATTCTGATTGTCAGTGGCAAACTACAGGCTAATGAACCTCAAAGTCCATCCCTAGTAGCTTGCCTCCTCCAGCGAGGCTCCACTTCCCAAACTGCCATTGACTGGGGATTAATCATTCTGAGCATGTGAGTTTATTAAGGACTCCTAATAATAATAATAATAATAATAATAATAATAATAAAGCATAGCACAGTAGGAGGAGCCCTAACGCTTGCTTTCCAGGCAATCTAGCCGTGGTGAGTTCCAAGCTAGTGAGACCCTGTGTCAAAACACACGTAAAACCAAAGATAGTGCCTGAGAAATGACATCTGAGAAATGACATTGTTTTATAAGGCGGAAGGGTGAATGAACATGAATGTATCCACTTAGACATACAGGTGAAAAATTAGGATAACAGCAAATCACGAATCTCTGAGATTGTCTTCTGGCCTCTGCATGCAAACTGTGCATAGGTACCTACATGCAGATTAATGCTATCACATACGCATGTGCACACACAAGATATGTGTGTGTGTATATATATATATTATCTTTTAAAACGTTTTATTTCAACAGAAAAACACTTAAAAGATAATTGATCTCCCCCTGACATATCACATGTACACAAATATGCTTTATATATAAAGCATCCATGAAAAAGAGAAAATTATTTCTTCGAATTACAACAATGTCTAATAACAAATCTACTAAAAGGCCACAAAGATGTAGGATCTACTAAGCTTAAGATGAAACAAAACCATAAAACAACAATAACAACGACAAAAAACTATTGGTAAAATTCCAGTGACACAAAAACCAAATATCCCAAGTACTTCATGTGAAATTTAATGAAGGAAAACTGGAAAAATAAAAGGAATTAAACATTATTAAAATATAGTGCTAGGGATATTTTTGTCAACAAACAAAAACACATGACTTTTTTTCACATACTTCTCTGTTCAATGGAAACTTGGTATTACTATCTTATTTGACTTCACTTAGATGTTCCTCAAGGATGTTAACCATTGGAATGAATCTCTGTCTCCTGGTTTTGACAACATAACATTGAATGATTATTTTTATTGTGCTGACAAACCTACTCCATGGTTGTGTAAATTGCTCCCTGGCAAAGATAATTGCATAATTTTCTTATCAGTGTCAATGTTAATAATTGATTATTAACAGAGTTTTATTAAAATTTGAATTCAAGTGGAAGTATACCAGATTTTGGTAAAATATTCAGAAAAAATTCTAACCTTTTAAATATTCTTTAAACATCACTCTTCTCTTCCTGGATTTTTTTTTTTTTTACTAGAAGAAAACACTGTCCATTTTCTATCTCACACTCAGCTCTACTTTTTCTCTTTAAAGACATTTTTTATGGTTGGCTAATTGTTTCCTGTTTACTAGCTAATAAGATGGGTCGGTGAAGCATGCATTGTTATTTACAATCTACTATCAAAAATCATAAAACAGGGCTGTAGGGATGGCTTAGTGGTTAATACATTTGCCTGCAAAGCCAGGGGACCCAAGTTCAATTCCCCAGGACCCATGTTAGCCAGATGCACAAGGGGGAACCCATTCTCTTTCTCTCTCCCCCATTCTCTCTGTCAAATAAATAAATAAATAAATAAATAAAATAAATAAATCATGAAACATTTTCATTATTAAACTACTTGTTTTTGGTGATATAAGCTCTGCTCTAATTTCATACCCAAGTCTACATTCCACTTATGTGTTCACACATTTCATGGATTACATCAAGTCATGCTATGCAAGAAAAGTAATACATACCCCACTCATATTAGTGAATACCTGGAGAAATCAGTCTGGTCCATGGTTCTGCCTTTGCAAATTTGGTAGGTACAAAGACAAAATATTCTTTTTAAATAGGAACTATCAATAAATAAAATTCTATCAAATAGGACATCGTAATGTCATCAAAATGGTATGTAACAAAAGTCTAACTTAATTGGCACTATGCAGTATTGCATAGGTGTTCAAATAAAAGTAAATCACTGTTCATGCAGTGAATTATGAAAGCATCTGTCAAAAATGGGTTTGGTGTACAAAGATTTTATTGAATCCTTATATGATAAGCCATATAAATAAGAGCCAAATGCCATGAATTATGTGGGCTTTTATAATACTAAAATGTAGAAATGGTTTTTGAAATTCATTCTCTAAGATAAGAATTTATACTAGTGCAATTAACTCCCATCATGTGAAATGAACATTAAATCTTTAATATTTTTGTTTATTTTATTTATTTGCAAGTGACAGAGAGAGAGAGAGAAAGAGGCAGTTAGAGAGAGAGAGAGAATGGTTGCACAAGGTCCTCCAACCACTGCAAATGAACTCCAGATGCATACACCACCTTGGGCATCTGGCTTATGTGAGTCTTGGGGAATTGAGCATCGAACTGGGGTCCTTAGGCGTCACAAGCAAGCACTTAACCTCTAAGCCATCTCTCCAGCCCTTTAAATATTTTTGATCTCTAAATACACAAGAAAAAAATCTTGTCAAAAATTTAATCATTTTATTTACTTTTGATAATACTTCATTTGGGGGCCAGGCAAGTCATGTTTATCCCTAGTACATCCGGTTATTTATACAATTTTGATTTAGACTTCAGAAGTGTCAGGAGAGATACAATTCCCTCTTGAGTAGATTTTCAAAAACGATTTTGGTGGCCAGTATTATAAATATTATTTCATAGGTGCTGAACTGACTCTTGTAAGTATCCGGAAGTATATCATCTTCATTTACAAGGGAAAGCTTCGTTTTGTCAAATTACATAATTGGTTGTTTAGTCAAAAAAGAATAATACCTTTTAACATTTATCTCAACATAGCCCAGCTGTGTTTTGATGATCCACATACAGCTGCCTTCCAAATTAGCCAAGCTTCTCCAGGTTTGTAAAAAAGAAAAAAAATATATATATATATACACACACACACATATATATGTGTGTGTGTGTGTGCATACAATATAACATTTGTGACAATAATGTAAAGTTTTGTGGAAAATGTAACATAATTCTTAAGTTGCATAAAAATCTTTCTCAAGGGGGGGACATGACCACATATCTATTCTCTCCAGAAAGGACACAGATGACAGACTGAAGTATTATTGTATTGAAACCAGCTCTGGTGAACTAGTGGGCTTAATAGGGTTGATTACGGAGCAGGGAGAGGAGTGAGTTGCAGGAGAAGTAAGAGCCCAAAGCAACCATCACATAGGAAGTCTCTTCCCCTCATGGATGGACAACCTTGGCCTAGCTACTTAGATAGAGCGCTCTTTTGATTTTTAAATGCTATGAGCTCTCTCTCCCACTGAGGCCCCAAGCATCATTTTATACAGCTGGTGCAGAGGCCACCTAAAGTTCAGATGGGCATCTAATGACCTTCCTCACTCACTTCCTTCTATCAGGGAGTGTCAACAGGTCCAGCCTCACGAGTTTCCAGTGAGTTGCCCCTCCTACTTCTGATAAAACTGGCAGTAATTGTTCACCTATTTCAATTTGGAATAGTTGGATTTGTAACTCCGAAGGAAAGCCCAAATACATGTCAGTCCTCGGCAAGTTGGCTCATCACTGTTGGCAGCCTGTATGTCATTTACAGGTAGGGTAGAATGTTCATGTGGGATATCAAGAAGGCAAACTCTTACATGACATTCCTGGAAAAATCACCACATATATATATCTTGAGCTCGTGACAAGATTTCCTTGCAAGCAGAGAAAAGCATGAAACATCCCAGGCACCACATTTACATATGCTTCCAGAAATAATCAAAACCAGGCAAGAACCACCTGCATTGATAGTTCTGAATAGGAATTTGCTTCTTTATCAGGCATAGTAATAAAGAACTCCTATTGCTTTGTGGATGTCTTGCTATAGAGTGTGCCTGGAATTTCATAGTAGGTACATTACACCCCTGTAATCATTTCTTATATCCAGCCATGCCTTTCTTTGAAATAAACCACAAAAATTGGGCACTTTTCTCAAGACAATAATCATAGCCGAGTTTCGTACAAAAATCAGAACATTTTTAGCCCCTGTGGGGGAAAAAAAAATATTTAACTGATATTGGTCTTGCTCTGAAAATAAAATGTTCCACCAAAGGCAGACATGGCTATCTTCTACACACAAAACAGAATTCTGTTCACCTTCTTTTGAGCATGGATGTAACTGTTTGGAAGATAATGATACAATAGAATGGTGAGCTTCTTTAGGACTGGGTTGTATTTATTCAACTAGCACAAACACTGGTGAAGAAAAAACACTCTAATTTTTGTTGAACCAATGAAGAAATCAAAAGCACCAAGAAACTTTCACTTTCTGTAGAACAGTGTAATAAAATATCTCAGCTGAATTTACTGTTTGAGGTCGGAGACACTCTCTGTCCTTCCACCTCCTTCATTCTTTACTCGCTCAGCTTCAGGGCCTAGGCAACTTCTGATTTTACAACTTGCTGACACCTTTTGAACATCTTTGGCCAATAATAATCTCCTATTCGGTCTTTATTTATCCACTCTGGGCCCAGCTAATTCACTTAGTATACTAGATCAGATAGATAATCACAAACCAAATGATTAATTTCCACCATACCACCATGCTTTAAAATATTCAAAAGCTTCCCATGGCTCTTATCATAAAGGACAACACGTATGTGGGAGTCTAGGAGAAGCATTCTGGCTGTCCCTTATTCGTGAGCACTTTCCTTTCTAACTTCATAAAGGACTTCAATTCTGAGTCAGTATTGCCCCACACTGTCTGTCCTGCAAAGAATGATTCCTACTCACCATCCTTCTCCTGGGATTTCAGCTGACCATGCCACGCTTAGGGAAACCTTTCCTGACCACTCTTACACATCTTGCTGTAATTCTTTATTATTTATTTATTTGAGAGTGACAGACAGAAAGAGGTAGAGAGAGAGAGAGAGAGAGAATGGGTGTGCCAGGGCCTCCAGCCACTGCAAACGAACTCCAGACACATGTGTCCCCTTGTGCATCTGGCTAACATGGGTCCTGGGGAATCAAGCCTTCAACTGGGGTCCTCAGGCTTCACAGGCAAGTGCTTAACCACTAAGCCATCTTTCCAGCCCCCTGCTTTAATTCTTATAGTGCCACACTCTTCTCTTTCAAAGAGCTTAACTGCATTTGAAATAGTGAATTCATGTGTGTAATGGTTTGAGTAATGTCTATTTTACTCACAGATTATTATTCTCATGATGGATAAGCTTATTTTGCTTTTCACTATGTACCTGACAAATGGCAGAATGGGGCCGGGCGTGGTGGCGCACGCCTTTAATTCCAGCACTCGGGAGGCAGAGGTAGGAAGATTGTTGTGAGTTTGAGGCCAGCCTGAGACTACGTAGTGAATTCCAGGTCAGCCTGGGCTAGAGTGAAACCCTACCTTGAAAAACCAAAAAGAAAAAAATAAATAAAAATAAAAAATAAAGTAAAAGGCAGAATGTCATATAGCAGTCATGCCTAAAATATGCTTTTTGTGTGACTGAGAAAATCAATGAATGAGTCTCTGAGTCCCTTTTTTTAGAAGTGTAGATGGATAATGAGGCCACTATATACAGTTCTTGTATCATTTTGTAGCCAGCAGCACATTTTAAAGAAATTTGGCTCCCCAGCAAAACCATATTTGATTAGAATACATTTTATTTTATAAAAAGAAATACTCTAGGTATCTTTATTAATTTAAACTGTGCTTGTTTGTTTTTCCTCTCACTACCATGCATTTTTAAAACTGGTTAGTCTAACAAACTAAGTCATGTGCTACAAAAAAAAAATATTGTTTTCAGAAAGATGTGAAGGGTCAGGGATATAGTTCAGTAAAGACCCAAATTGTCCAGCAAATATGAGACCCTCAGCCCAATAACTCAAGAGTGTCCAAGTATTTATTATTAATATGATTATTCTGTTCATAGAACACTTTTACATGAGTTGTGTCATATACACACACACACACACACACACACACACACACACACACACACACATAGTTGTTATTGTTAAATATTTCTGGGTTGAAATGCAACCATGAATTTATAGGACCTGCTACATGCCCCTTGACCTACGATAATACCACAAAGGAATATAGAGATGAAGTAAGCAAAGATTGGAGCCCATTTTGGTAGTTTAGGAAATCAATAAGCAGGCGACTTGCTTTGCAATAAAAGCAAGGCAAACTGACAAAATATTAAGCAAGATGTCTCAGGAGAGAGAAGCCAGTTTTGGCCAAATGTTCACATCATTTCTTGACTCCAAATATTTAGTATTCACTGTGCCATTTTCTCTACTTTTTGAACAAGATTGCCATCAGCAGGAATATTCGCCATATCTTAATAGGTCCAATATTTCCCTAATTTGCATGTACTTTCTGCCTACCATGCAAAATAGTTCTGAAGTATGTGGTCAGAGCTCAGAACCTCGCCCCATCTGTTCCTAGATCTTTTCACCTTGTATCACATTTCTGTAAAATAGGGCCTGTAAGTAATCTTCTTGAGACACATTCAGGTGTTATAGGGTCCAGTGCTAATACAATTGGAGAAAGCATGTCTTTTTTTCTGAAAAACACACCACACACACACACACACACACACACAAATGACCATAGCCGTACAACTCAGATGCCTTTACCTGGGCCATGGAACACGACAGAACATAAGTGGGGACCCGGCAGGTTAAACTTCCAAAACTTCATCCCCACATTCTCCTTCAGAATGTCACTGCCATTACTGAAGACTCTGTGGCTTGCACTGGCACTCAGTAAACAACAGATCAAATTAACTCTATGCAATATTTCACAAAGGTATGACAATAAATAATTTCTAGTTTTAATCCATGATGGTTTAATGTTATTTTTATTTTCCTGAGGCTAAGTGCTAGAGGGTAAAGAGATTTGTGAGCATAATACATGCCTAGGAATTAGACTATTTTCTTTTTCATTTGTTTACTAAACAGCTCTCACACACCAGGCATGGAGTGGGAAGTAGGAGGGCATGCATAGAAAAATGCAAAACACACTGAAAATGTGCAGGAACAAGTGTGCAGTGATTGCTGCAGGACCAATGAGAATTCCAGGATAGACAGTAATTGGAAGAGACATTTATCGGCAAGCACAGTGGAAGAAGGCCTGGCTGGCCACGGTGATTATTAAGTCAGAGTTTCAATGTTATGGAGGAATCTATAAAGATGAGTTGGGAAACAATTTCCAAACAGAAAAAGGGAGAAAAAAAAAAAAACAAACTCAAACCCTATATTTGGTGGCTCCACTGGAAGAAAATGGCATGTTCCAGGTTATACAAAAGCCACCTGTTGTAAGAATTATGTGAGGATAGTAATTAGTTAATGATCATTAATGCTTCTCATAGACAAGTTCTTTACAATAACAAGACAAAAAAAATGAGAAAAAGAGATGAGCACACAGAGTTCAGATTACTTGCTCAAAAAATCATTTCCTTTGTTGGGATGGAGAGATGGCTTAGCTGTTAAGCACTTGCCTGGGAAGCCTAGGGACCCGGGTTTGAGGCTCGATTCCCCAGGACCCACATTAGCCAGATGCACAAGGGGGCGCACGTGTCTGGAGTTCGTTTGCAGTGGCTGGAGGCCCTGGCGCGCCCATTCTCTCTCTCTCTCTCTGCCTCTTTCTCTCCTCTCTGTTGCTCTCAAATAAATAAATAAATAAACAAAAATGTTAAAAAAAATAATTTCCTCTGTGTCACCATGAACTATCACCTCAGAGCTGCCTTGAATTACTTTTTCAGTTGGAATATCAAAGTAAGTCTGAACAAGGGGACTTCATTTAAGCTTAATGTGCCCCACCCTGGCAGGCTCATTAACACCAACTCAATGACATCCACCAAAAGGGTACTTGATATAAAATCAAGATGCCTTCATGATTTTTTTTTTAGTTATATTGTATTGTCAACAATAAATCAAGGACAAAAAATTTACTAATGTAGTTTAACTAAATTAAAAAAAGGGCTGGAGAGATGGCTTAGCAGTTAAGGACTTGCCTGTGAAGCCTAAGGACCTTGGTTCAAGTCTCGATTCCCCACGACCCACGTTAGCCAGATGCACAAGGGGGCGCACGCGTCTGGAGTTCATCTGCAGTGACTGGAGGTCCTGGCGCAACCTGTTGTCTCTATCTATCTGCCTCTTTCTCTCTCTGTCTGTTGCTCTCAAATAAATAAATAAAAATAAAAAACAGAAATTTTTTAAAAAATAAATTGATGTCTGGAGAGTAAAGGGTTGCTAGCTATCAATAATGGCTTCTGAGAAAGTCATATTTAGGTGGATACAAAGAGAAAATATCAGTTGTTAGCAAGAAGAGTGAAGATGCCTACATGCAAAACTTCCCACAATTTCCCTTCAGTCACAGGTTGATAGAAATTAGGCTTTCAATCTCATAGAAATAATAAATATATTTTTATTATTTTTTTTATTTAAAAAAGAGAGAGTTGGGGGGGGGCACGGGCGTACCAGGGCTTCAGCCACTGCAATTGAACTCATATGCTTTCGCCAACTAGTGGGCATGTGCGACCTTGCCCTTGCCCCACCTTCTGTGCATCTGCCTTATGTGGGATCTTGAGAGTCGAACATGGGTCCCTAGGCTTCTCAGGCCAAGCGCCTTAACCACTAAGCCATCTCTCCAACCCCAAAATCTATCTTTTGTATCCTTTCTTAAATAGGGAGTTTTCTCAGTTACTGTTGAGGAGAAAATTCTTAGATGTCTAGGTACTCATCTTATGATCTAAAACAATGTGGGGAAAAGAATCTGCCAGTGAAAGAACTGAAATTTCAAGGAAGGACTGACAGTGTGCAGTCATCCTAGAAGTCATTACAGATAACTCTGCTTTCCTTTCCAGGAAAGCCAGTCCATCTAGGCTTAAACAATAAACATGCTCAGTGATTTTTATTTTTATTTATTTATTTTTGTGCGTGTGGAGGCAGACAACTAATGCTTGATTAAAAAAAAAAATTATATACAGAAATTTGGGTCCTAAACCATCTCTACTAATTTAAATGTGGTCGTCTTGCCAAGCGCAATACATATCTGGGCCCAGTGCTATCCTGCTGGTCTATTCAGGCATAAAGCACAATTTGGTGCTTTATGGAAAATGCTAATGATTGCTTTAGGTCAGTGATAGAATCCACCCAGGAACTTCTAACTGGACACAACAGGGTTCCTGTCTTTCCTCATCATCTTTACTCAGAAATCATCTTTCTATGTTGTTAAAGAGACTAAATAATTAAGAAGCGCCTGGAACACTCACAGGTCAGGAGTCAGAGGTAAATGTCCTAGCCTTTTAATACGACTTAATTTAGAGACCCACGCCTTCCTCTGACTGCTCCTGTCAACTCTAAATCTCTGTGACCAGAGGGGAATTCTATGTCTAGTCGCACCTGTTGTCTTTATTCAAGACAATGCATTGAGGTTATCTCACTAATTTCATGGTCTGCTAGTATGGGTCAAGGTTGCTATGTTACTAACATTCTAATATAATTAGAAAATTCAAAATGCAATTCTTCTCAGTATTTTTTTTTTTTCATTTCAAAACACTAAACTCACCATCATTATCTTATGAATAACTATGCTTTTTCCTACTCATGGTCATCAGCTGCCACTTGCCCAATGCCTGATTATGCTCAAAAGGAAGCATTAGGGCTGGAGAGATGGCTTAGCGGTTAAGCGCTTGTCTGTGAAGCCTAAGGACCCCGGTTCGAGGCTTGATTCCCCAGGACCCACGTTAGCCAGATGCACAAGGTGGCGCACGTGTCTGGAGTTTGTTTGCAGTGGCTGGAGGCCCTGGCGCGCCCATTCTCTCTCTCTCTTTGCTTCTTTGTCTGTCACTTTCAAATAAATAAATAAAAATAAACAAAAACAATTTTCAAAAAGGAAGCACTGGTGTGTGGTGTGGACTTAGCTGCCTGAGCATTCCAGTTCCAGAGGGAAGGCATCTATCTTCCCAAGGGCAATGTCCCAGAACAGTTGAATTAGTGATGTGAGTCCTGTTGACAACTGTCTCCATGTTGGTGCTATATAGGTAAAAACAAACAAAAAAAATTAAAAATATGTGTTCTAAGATGTTTTCCTTTCCTCTAGTTAGTGCCCTAATAATATTTATGGTGGGTCTTATCATTTATAGATTTATTTATGTTTATACAGTTCTGACAAATTCTGCCAAATTTTCAGTAATTATTCAACATGATATGGCAGCAGGATGCCGGGTAATGATTAATCTCCAGATATGTCTTTTGCCTGTCTTTAGTTGCCTGAAAGTCAGTCTCTCTCACTCTCTCTCAGAAACACATGCAAGTCAGGTTTGTGTTGTCAAGCAAGAAATGATTTCTTAGCATATGTGGAATAATTTTTTGCTTTCAAATATTTCTCTCCATCACACACACTTGCTTGATTCATTCAACTAAGGTCAGCACGCATGCTCACAAAACAGGGGTGCTAAAGTTCTTCTCTCTTTCAGAGATTAATTAATGCACGTGTGACTAATTATGTGCATCTGCTCGTATGAGCAAGGCCATTCTACACAGCGAACGTCATAAAGATAATAGGTTTTCTAGCCTCTCAGCATGGGTCAGCAGAAAACCTTACTCTCTTTCATGAACAGAATGAAATGACTGGTTTTTCAATCTGGAAAGTGTTCTTTCAGAGTTGTGGTCTTTAAAAGCATTTAGTGTCTGATCTCAGGGAAGGAGAAATGGGGTGAAAATACTCACCCTTAGGGTAAAAGAGAGCAAGAAATTTTTCACAGATGAAAATATCTCATGAGGCAGAGAAGTATATTTACATATAATGACCTGGAGAGATACTGGAAGACATGCCTCATAATAGTTCCCCAAAGGGACTAATTCAGAATGCTAACATATTCTGAATGTTAGTATTTAGCTCTTCGAATGTTAGTTTTCTGTATGCATGCACGTGCCTTTTTGGATGGAATTTAGGCTTTAACCCATAGCTAACCTGAGTAGTGCCCAACTTTGATGTACATATACGTGTGAGGTTACAGTTGTAAATTTAGGATGAGAGAAAATCTGAAGGTTTGGCATGGGACGCCAAAATGGGTATCTGAACCGATACCTCCACAGGTTTTCACAAAGCCGTTGCTTCTGCTTCCCTTCCTAAGTGCTCAAGCTCATGTCAAGGAGAGCAATTTTAGTAAGCCAGCCAAAGGTACAATCCATCACCTGGAGCTGAGAAAGTTTGGAGAGGGGTATAAATGCTCGATCACCATTCTACTTAGTATGTGCCACTTCTAATTTGGAAGGGCGGCAAGCCTTCTGAAGGTCAGTGTATACACTGCAGTATATCTCGGGGGAGTGCATCCGTCATGCCCCATCATCCGCTGCTCAGGGCTCACCCCTTCACACTTCCACGCTTAGAGACTCAGAGAGGTCTCCACCCTTCCACACACATATATTCGTCCTTTTCTATGTTTTCCCTCCTCCTGACTTTCTTATTCTGGAAGTGTGCATTTCCCCGATAACCCCATTAACCAGAATCCTTCACTCTTCACTCTGTGGGGACGTCCTCCAGGCATGTCTAACCTTTTGCCATTGTTACATAGTGTTGTCACCATATGGAGTTTATGTTCAAGAACTTCGCATACACAGTCACCCTAGGCCTCATGAGGAAAGTACTCATGGTCCCCTTTGTGAGTTCAATTTTTACCTTCGGTTTCTTTTTATTTCTATCCATGCTATTGTTACTTGTTGAAACCTACTATATTCCTTTGTATTAAAAGAGCCAAATTAAATGTATCTGTCCTATAGCACCTATACCTAATGCCTTAAAAATTAAAGAAAATTAAAAATAGGTTTCTCTAATGTGGCAATTGACCCAACCCCATCAGAATGACCTAAATATTTACTTATTTATTTATCTGTGAGACAAGAGAGGGAGAGAGAGAGAGAGACAGAGTGGCCTCTTGCCACTGCAAACTAACTACAGACACATGCTTCACTTTGTGCATCTTGTTTCAGGTGGGTTCTGGGGAATCGTATCTGGGCATCAGATTTTGCAAGCAAATGCCTTTAACCACTGAAGCATTTCTGTAAAATCCTGGCCAGCATATTTAATTTCAAAAATACATATGGACCCTAGCTGGGTGTGGTGGCGCACGCCTTTAATCCCAGAACTCAGGAGTCAAATGTAGGAGAATCACCCTGAGACTCCAGAGTGAATTCCAGGTCAGCCTGAGCTAGAGTGAGACCTTACCTCAAAAAACAAAAAAAAAGTGCTGGAGAGATGGCTTAGCAGTTAAGCGCTTGTCTGTGAAGCCTAAGCACCCCGGTTCCAGGCTTGATTCCCCAGGACCCACGTTAGCCAGATGCACCAGGAGGCGCACGCGTCTGGAGTTCGTTTGCAGTGGCTGGAGGCCCTGGCACGCCCATTCTCTCTCTCTCTCTCTCTCTCTCTCTCTCTCTCTGTCTACCTCTTTCTCTCTCTGTCTGTCATTCTCAAATAAATAAATATGAATAAAATATTAAAAAAACATGTGGGCCCTGAAATTTGAATCAAGTGGCCAAACACAGGTTATTCCCTAGGTCCAAGCCCAAGACTCACTGGAAGCGCTTTAATGAGTGCTCTGTCAAATTTTCTAGATGGGAATCTGAGGGCTACAAGCTTGGGCATCTGATTATTTTCCGCAAGCCGTTTCCTCACCGTGCCTCCCTGCCCATTAGATAATTCTAAACACTGGGCAAGACAGTGGAGACTTCCTCTCAACTGTTAGCAGTGCTTTCCCACAGGGATAAAAACACGTCTTATAGTATAATGGGAAGCCTTTTTTAAAAAAAATAATTGCTTTAATTTTAATCACTTTCATGATTTAAATATTCATAGCTGGAGAAATGTAAACCAAATTAGAGGTTCAGTTTTCTCAGAAATAAAGGGGATTCTTGATATCTAAGTTGCAACTGAGCACACATATGTATGTGAGGATGGATATATGTTAGCATATGTGTGTGTTTGGGGGGAGAGAGAGGGACAGAATATCATATGAGCTACAGGGAATTATTTACTCATCTCTGGAAGTCTATGGGGGCTCTTGTCCATATCATAGGTCCTGTCCATAATAGTAAAGAGAAGGCCTTTTCACAAAACAGCAGAACTTTTTTATATTTTATTTTTATTTATTTGAGAGACTATATTACCTTGTGCATATGACTTATGTGGGTACTAAGGAATTGAACCTGGGTCGTTGGGCTTCACAGGCAAATGCCTCAAGCACTAAGCCATCTCTACAACCCCTGCTTTTTTTGAGTTTACATTAGAGAATTATGACTTCCACATAGTAGGCAGCAGCTGTAGAGGATGTTGCACCTCTCTCTAACCGTCATCAGTTGTATAAATATGGAATAATAACTTCACTAAATAAAGTATTCTATCTGGAGAGATAACTTGAGCATTGTAACTGCGCTGAATACTTTGCAAACTTCTGTGAGGTTATTGCACATGTGTTTTCTTGCAAATATTTAAAATGTAACCATAAGGTATGCTCACCGAGCAAACAGTCATCAAAGCTAAATTAGAAACCATCCAATGAAAAGACACTCGCTGTTTTTAAACACATATTTCAATCTTTTTCTACAAACATAATTTTTTTTTGAAATTGGTGTGTGGGTATTTTATATGTTTCTTTCAATGTTAGCTCATTTGGAGTTTCACATTTGTTCAAATTACCTTTTAAAATTGATAGTTAATAGCCGGGCATGGTGGCGCACGCCTTTAATCCCAGCACTCGGGAGGCAGAGGTAGGAGGATCGCCGTGAGTTCGAGGCCACCCTGAGACTCCATAGTGAATTCCAGGTCAGCCTGGGCTAGAGTGAAACCCTACCTCGAAAAACCAAAAAAAAAAAAAAAAAAAATGATAGTTAATAATTGCTTACTTTTTTCTGTAACTGTTAGGGTATTTTAAATGATTTTCTATTCCAAATCCTTAGTTTATTTTGTTTGAAGATGCTCTTACATGAATCTCTGAGTATATCTTTAATTATTTTGTTAGAGCTGTTTCTAAAATTGCCCGTAGGAAGTGAAAAGGGGGGAGGGAGTTGTTTTTAAAGTTCATGATTCCTAACTCTCAACTGTTTTCCAATAATCTTGTTGATTTAAATTCCGCCGTTTTTCTTTGAACCCAGGTAGGCCTCTCACTAAAACAAAACCTGTTATTACATGTCTAATAAACTCAACAGAAATAAACACACCTTTTCTTACCACTCAGTTTGATCTTTTTTTTTTTCTTTCTTACTGTCCACTGAATTTGGGGGAATTCTTTTGGCCTCATTTTAAATGTATGGACAGTGATTGATTTATAGTTGCAGTTTTTGAGAGTACTCTCCTTTCTATAATACTTATATGTGCCTTTCTAGGATTAAATTTTACTTTAAATATTAATGTTAATTTAGATGAAGATTTTTCATTTCCTGAAAATAATTTATTCAATATTTTATTTAAAAAATTCAATCAGGGCTGTAAAGATGGCTTAGTAATTAAGGCACTTGCCTGCAAAGCCTAAGGACCCAGGTTTGATTTCCTGGTATCCACATAAGCCAGATGCACAAGGTAGCACATGCATCTGGAGTTCATTTACAGTGTCTTTAAGCCCTAGTATGCCCATCCTCTCTCACACACACACTCTCTCTCTCTCTTTCTAATAAATAAATACCTTATTAATTTTTAATAAATCAGTTACTCATGCAGGCTGGAGAGATGGCTTAGCATGGTGCTTGCTTCCAAAGCCTGGTGATGCAGGTTCTATTCCCCAGTTCCCATGTAAAGCCAGATGCACAAAGTGGCCCATCCATCTGGAGTTCATTTGCAGTGGCTGGAGTCCCTGATATGCCCATTCTTTCTGTCTGTCACTCTTCTCTCTGTGTCTCTCTGCTTGCATAGAACATCCCACTTAATACCTACATTGTAAAATATATTTAAATAGACTATATTTAATAACGTACTAAAATTATTTTTGCACTGCTTATAGTCAGTTATTTTCAGGCAATCCCATTGATAGAAATTTAATCTAAAGGAATAGTTGTTAGGGTATAAATTCTGTAAAAAGTAGATTCTTTTTGGGCTGGAGGGATGGCTTCGAGGTTAAGGCATTTGCCTGCAAAGCCAAAGGACCCAGGTCTGAGTATCCTGGACCCACATAAGCCAGATACACAAGGTGGCTCATGAATCTGGAGTTCATTTGCAGTGGCTGGAGGCTTAGCATGCCCATTCTCTTTGTCTGTCTCTCTATCTTTCTCAAATAAATAAATAAATAAAAACTTTAGAAAAAAAAGTAGGTTCTTTTTATCTTTTTTCACAATAGCTCCATCATCTGGGACAGGACTTCTCATATTGTGACACTCACGAAGCAGTCGTTGATAGAATGATTTTTCTAAAAGAGGCAGGAGGGAATTTTCTACTCAGGAGGATAAAGATGACTTTTTTTTTTTTTTAATGTGTGGCAGCCCCTAAGACCATTGGGCATCAGTCAGCATAGCCTATCCTAGGGCAAGTAAGATATATTGAGCTGGACTAGAGAGTTGGTTTAGGTGTTAAGGTATTTTCCTGTGAAGTGTAAGGACCTAGGTTTGAATACCTAGGAGTCATGTAAGCCAGATGCACAAGGTGATACATGTGTCTGGAGTTCTTTTGCAGTGGCTGGAGGCCCCGGTATGACCATTCTCTCTATCTGCATCTTTGTCTCTTTGTCTCAAATAAATAAATAATATAGCGAGCCTATTTAAACAGTATATTAAATTTTTGAAAAAAAATCATGCAATAAAACATTAAAGACATCAAATGTTTTTCTACAAGTAAGCAAAAAATGTGAATAAACTGTCATAACTTCTAGAAAACGGTTTGTGTCTTTTAATGATAGGATGCTGCATCTTGAAGGAAATTAGAAATAAACAACATTGCCTTCCTTGCAGAAGAGGGTAAGCTAATGGTGAAATGCCTATGAAGATCTGAGAAAAAGAGAAAATGGAGAAGTGTGGAGGGTTTTAGAATTTATCACAATGAAAAGGGGATAGAAAAATAATGCTTGGTACTTCAAAAGGGAAAACAAATCTAAACAAGCATACAAAAAAGTCCAAAAATCTCGGTCACAAATCTTCTGAGTCCAGATTTCTCCATGAGTGGAAATGTGTAAACAAGCTAATTGCTGTCTACAAAGGGGAAAGGCACCAAGTACTTCCTCTGTTTCCTAATGATGAAAACTTTTTCTCCCTTCTCAGGAATCTCAGAGTCAACATTATTCTCCATAACCTTGGAGTTAGAAACACCTGGGGCAGGTTAAATGAAACCTGGGTCTCAGAAGCAGTCCCCAAACAATGCAATCAGAATTGCCTGGAGGACAGGGTAGATAAGAGGGATGAAGGCATTAGTAAACATTTTCCCAATGTGAAGTCATGAATGGATCAACGAATGAGAGCATGTAGGGAGATGTCCTGGAAGAGGCAAAGTCTGTATGGCACTAAGTTTTCCTCCAAGAGTTTTAGCACCCTGGGGAGAGGGAACAAAGAGATGGCTTTCTCAGGGTCTCAGATCTCAGCTCACTCTCGTGTAAATGCTAGAGCATGTCCAAGAATGTGTGGAAAAGGCCAAGAGAGGTATTCATCAGGAGTGGTATTTTTAGAAGTGTTCTTAGTGTATGGATTAAGTTAAAATGAAAACAATGATTTTATTTTTACATGAAGCAACATTAAACAACAACAAAATAAAACAGGAAGAAATGCACTCCTTCCTCTTAGAAAGGGAGACCCTTAACTTCTTGGCTTTAGGTGTTCTGAGGTGAACTAAAATGAAGTATTTGGAGCATGCCTGAAAGATTTTAGTAGAGTGAGTGGGAACCATTCCTCTATGAATGTCTTTTGAAATACCTCCTTTTTAAAATATCATTATTGAACAAATCCTAGTTCCTATCCTTCCTCAAGACAGACGTATTATCTCCACTTTCTAGACAAATGGACAGTTTTTAGAAAACAGACTGGGATTTGAAATGGGACTGTGTGCCCCTAGTGACCTGCTCCCTTGTAATTACTTCCCAACATTTACTCAACCACTGATCTATTTTTGACATGTAGAGCATTTCTAATTTCCAAGCATTAGAAAATCAGTGAATAGTTTCATGTCTACGTTTTCCTCTATATTTAGATGTTCTTCTTTGGAACAGGATTTCAGAGGCAACTTGTCTTAGGGTGTGAAGAAATTTGTGGTATTTTTTTTCACACATCGCCAAATCACTTGTCAAAGGTTTTTTGTGGTGGTTGTTGTTTTTTAATTTCCACTGCCTCCGAAATGCCTAAGAGACACCTGTCAATATTGTTCATTTCAAATTTAATGGATGGATAATATTTTATCTCATTTTAAAAATTCCATTTGGTTCGCTGGTAAATTGGATCATGTCCATTTTGTAGGTCTCGCTTTGTCCAATTAACCACTGCAAGATGTACTTATAAATATCAATATAGCACTCCTTGTAGACATTTTATAGTTGTAACTTTCTGTGGTATTTAGTATGTTGAAAGTCTATCACCTAGGCTAGAGAGATGGTTTAGCTGTTAAGATGCTTGCATGTAAAAATAAAAGACCTGGGTTTGATTCCCCAGAACCCATGTAAGCCAGATGCACAAAGTGATGCATGCACCTGGAGTTAAATTTTTTTTTTAATTAATAAAACTTATCTCCCAACTAGATAGGAAGTCCCTGGGAGGAAGACAGTGTGCTCTTTAGTATAGTGTTGTATTCTGGTCCTAGTACAGAATCATACCAAAGCTATTCATAAATAGACATATTACTTTCCACATTCACTGTAGGAACTGAAGGAATTGTATCAACTTTTAGTGATCATCACTTGTTTTGAGTGATTTCAGAAAGCACAAAGCTAGCAAGTGACTGTCAGAAAGAAAGCCATCCATAGATAGACATGACATCGAAAAGCCCTACAACCGAGAGGATGATTTGGACGGGGTGTGAAGGATCTGTGGGGCCTTTCCAGAAGACGTGAGATCTTTCCCACATGAAATCAGTACCTCCAGGGTATCTGCTCAGTTTCTCTGTGCAGGCTGATGGCAGTCACCTTTTCTAGGAGGCGTTGGAACACGTGGGATAAGCTGAATTCTGTAGGTACTAAAAGCCTCCACATTAGCCCAGCACATGTGATGGCTTTAAGTTCCATAACAGCTATTTGTTTAGAATCTACTTTCTTTGAAATAACTTCTATCTAAGATGAAAAGTAACAACGAGGCCAGCCAAAGCCTCACTGTACGACTGGTCCTTCCCCTCAGCACAACTTTAAGCAGAAAATAACAGCCATTTTTTCTCCACAGAATTGCTGCTGTCCTGGTCATGAGGCCCACTGGAAGTGACTCCTCAGGATTTTGTCAGGGTGAGTCCAGTTGGTGTGTGTGCCTGAGTTCTTTCTTGTAGAAACAAGCATCATTTTAAAATTTTAAACTATGATGTGTGTGTGTGTGTATGTGTGTGTGTGTGTGTTTGTGTGTGTGTGTGTGTGTGTGTCAACTGTTCTTGTCTCGCCCTGTTATTCCCTTGAGCTGAGAAACATCACAATAAATTGTCAGTTGTCACTAGCCATGGAAAGTCTGCTCAGCTCTCTAGCAGTATGATCTCTAGAAATAGCCCTTTCCTCACCGTCTCAGCACTCTTGCTTGAAAACATGCTCCCTGAACTGCTTAGAGTCTTCCCTGACGTTTCTTAACACATCCCGGTGGTTTTGAGTAAGTAAGCACCAAAGATTGCCACAGAGAATCACTCAGCTGGTTAGGGGTTTACATTTATGTAACTTGCACTTGCAGTGAGAAAGCCCCTTTAATGTCTTAAAAAATATTTTGAATCAGCTTCTTTTCACCACTGTCTCCCTCTCTCCTTTCTCATCCTTTCTTTATTCCATCATCCCTTTTATTTTTTCCTTTTGCCTTTGGCACATATTTGGGGCACGTTTATGTAAATAAAATGGAAGGACAGCTAGAATACTAAGTAATGTCAGAACTCTTCCAGAATATTGCTATGGTAAAGATTAACAAGCCATAATTTTTTCAATGCTCAAAATGACGCTGGTCATCAGTCCTCTTTCAGTTTCAGTATTTGTTTTTTTCTCTTTCTGGTTTTGCATTGGTTTTGTTTCAGGTTTTGAGACAAAGGCCACATGTATGTGTGGTAGCTTGAAAGACCCCATAACCTCATGTGTTTTGAATACTCATCCCTAGCTTATGACAATGGGAGATGGAGCCTTGCTGGAGGAGGTGTGTTGTTGGGACAGGCTTTGGGCTGTTACAGCCCCAGCTTTCCCCTTGCCGGAGCTCATCTCGTTCTTGCTGCACTCTGCCAGCTGCTGAGACAAGATGTGAAGTCCAGCCCCTCCTCTACCTTCCTTTCCCGACCATGATAAAACTTTACTTCAAAATAGAAGCTGAAATAAAACCTTGCTTCCCATCAACTGCTTTTGGTCACGTTTTGAGTCGCAACCATACAAGAGTGATGTTATGCAACCCCATAAACTACCCCGACTCACTATGTAGCCTAGGTTGGCTTTCAGACTCCCAGGCGTCTACCTGCCTTAGCCTCCTGAGTACTAGAATCCCGGATTTGCACTGCCATGGCCTGCTCCTTACCCAGCGCTTCTAAGTCAAGTATGGAAAAGAAGATCGACACATTTCATGTTCTGTTTCCCTAAACAGTAGCTACTAGTCAAATACAGCGGCTTCACACTGGAAAAGTGAATAGTCCAAACTGAGCTCTGCTGTAAGTATAAAGTACACACTGGCCTTTGACACCTTGTGACGGAAAAGAGAAAATGCCAGGGTGGGGGAGAAACATCTTTTAAATACTTTTAGGCTTGACTACATATTAAAACGAACGTGTTTGCACGTGTTGCTCAATGAAATCTATTATACAAGTGATTGTAGATGCTTATTTTTATTCCTTAATATATGCTGCCAGAAGGTTCTCATGATAGATGTGAGCTGCGTAGTACTTCTGGAGAGCATGAGGGTGGAGACGTTCAGGCCGCTGGACTGCTGGGTTCGCCCTGCGGACTGACCATCGCCGTGTCACTTGTTGCCTCCCCTGCTCCACACGCACTCTCTTCTCGGAGCTGCAGCTCAGTGAGGGGGATTCTGCAGGTAAACATTTGCCAGTCTAATGAAAAGCAGAGATCTCCAGGAGTGCAGGCTTTAGCTAAGGAAGCAGACCTCTTCATCCTTTCTCCCTACACTGCCCCAGCCTTCAGCAGATCATTTCCACCGCAGGAAACATTCGAGGCTCCAGAGGCATATTGACATTTGAGCCTCATTCTTCATCATTGGTCTGTATTTATTTATTATTTAGTCACAGAGGAGGGAAGAGAGAGGGAGAGAGAGAGAGAGAGAAAGAGCAAGAGATCAGAGCAGAGAGGATATATCTGAGCGTCTAGTGGCACTCTAGCCTACAGCAAAGACGGAACTCCTAGATTAACATTTTTTGACACCTACAATCCGACTATTACTGCCTTGTGCGTGGATTCTGGGGGAGTTGGAACTTTACTCTAGGCCCCTCAATAGCCAGCAGTAGACCTACAGTGCAGCCATTCTGTGAGCTATCCAAATCTCTTTTAATAATTTTCATATGGCTCTCTTCTTCCAAAGAACCATGGTAATGCAAGCATATTAACTGAGTTGTTCAGGTAACATAAGGAAAACGAATACTAGAGGAAGCCTGAATTCTTATTTAGGGTTACCTACTAATAGTGTCGTGGATGTGTGTTCACTCATCTGATAACTGAGGGTGAAAGACAAGATGAGGGAACAACGTCCTTTGAGTTTAGTCTACGGTTTTGTTTGTTTTATAGTTTATTTTTGAAACATATATATATATTTCAAATATATATATATGTACATATATATATATATATATATATATATATATTAATTTACCTTTCAGGATGGAAAACTGATATGACTAGATTAACTAAGTTTGATTTAAAGATCTCAGAGAAAAGCCTGGGTGTGGTCTTCTGAGATAAATGAAATACTACAAAATACATGTGTAGACAGTAGTGTGAGGCTTCTAGAATGCTAGGGCTGGCTGTATTAAGATAAGATTGCAGTTGGGCTCTAAATAGGTGACGAGAGAACTCAACAGGAGCTGAGGATTTGGCAACTGGGGGAGGGTTTCTGGGCTAATCTGCCTATGGGCATAGCGGGCTTGAGGTCTAGATCACCCCAGAAAAACACAAGGCTACACCCTTGTGGCATTGTTGAAACATCAGAGAGAAAGGCAAGCAGGTGCAAGGGTAGTTGACACATCTTGATACCTCCCTGGGAGAATGGCTTTCGCTGCTTTCGTTATTTTCAAAAGCGAACATCAGGGATGCTGGTCCAGGCAGCTGCCTTCCGAGTAAACAATGAGCCAGAGTCCAGGGAGCAAGGACGACAATGGAGACGGAAAAGTCAGAGGGTAGACTTTTGTCTCTCAACACGAATTGTGCAAAGTTTCTCAAAACTCGTGCTATAAATAAGAGATAGTGTACTAATGTTTTTCTTCCTTTTTCCTTTCTTGCTGTCTCACCATGAGACTTTAGTCTCTGGACTTCTCACCACGTGGTCATGCTGATTCCCTCTTCAGCTTGTCTAGGATTAGAAACAAACAAACACCAGCAAAAACCAAAGGACAGCCTAGCCTACAGGGTTCATCCAGCTCGAAGAAGCAAAAGCAGGAGCCGATAAGCTTGCAGGATTTCAAAGAAACATCAGCATACATCTGGCCAAGTTCCTGAAAGATCAGCTTCCTGAAATTTCTTTTTATTTTTATCTGCTTAACTGCCTGCTTGGTCTTGGGAGTGGTCCCAGGTTAGTGGCATTCTTTGCATCATGTAAGTACATAAACACGAATGTTGGGCCTGCTCTTGGGAAGCTTATAATTCAGATGTATTACCTTGTTCTGAAGTATTCTTAGGAACCCTTTCTTCACTAATGTTCAATGTCACCAATAGAATTACTATAGTAGCTGTCTTATACAGTGCTCCATGTACTCTACACACTCTCAAGAGCTCTGCCCATTCATCTCTTCACTAATACTTACCACAACTCTATGCATTAGGTAATATTATTATCCCCATTGTACCAATCAGAAATCAAATACCAAGTGAGCTTTAGTGACTTACCAAGAATCATGCAAAGAAGAAGAAACTGAGACTATATGAAATGCTACTACTGCAAGAACACAGGAGTACACAAAAGAATACATAACATATCTATATCCTGAAATATGACATGAAAGAGAATTGCTTTGAAGCTGTGAAGAAGCCCCTGGTCACTTAAACTCCATCCATGTACTAGCTGTACAACTTGACAACAAGTTATTCAACTTGTTTTAGTCTGGAAGTATTTTTTTTTTTTAATTTATGAGAGGGAGAGAGAGAGAGAGAATAGGCCCACCAGGGCCTCTATCCACTACAAATAAACTCTAGAAGCATGTGCCACCTTGTGCTTCTAGCTTGTGTGGGCCATGGGGAATTAAGCCTGGGTCCTTAGGATTTTCAGGCAAGCACCTTAACCACTAAGCCATCTCTTGGAGGTTTTATCTGTTAAAAACTGGAATGTATAGTTATAGACATGACAAGAGTCAAAACAATACACGAAATAGCCACTCAAAGATAGCTCTTGGAGCTTTCATTGACATGAGTTAAGTATAAAATGCCATTTGAAATTACTACCCCATCCCCCATGGAGTTTGTGCCATTTTCCCTCTACCTGTGAAGTACTTATCTCACTCCCCATGGTGACAGGGAAGTAATCTGGGCCTTTCTGTGCCAAGCTTTCTGATGCATGAAGAGGCAGCACATAGGAGAGGGTGCACGTGAAAGGGAGGGCCACACTAGGCCGTGGCAGGTGTCTGAGATCCCCAGGACAGGTTTGCTCACTGCATGGAAGAATAGCTGGTTAAGGTAATCCCAGGGTTGCATCCTCAGTAATGATACATCTCAGTCCATCGATCCATGGCTTTATTTTCAAGCTCATTTAAGCAGAGCCATAAAAAAAAAAAAAACAGCAGAAAATGTTGCAAATACAATATGGAATTAATCCCCACACTCTCACCCCTCTATTTCTCTCAGATACCTATCTGTTTATCTTGATCTTAGGAAGTCGAATTTAATAAGGTAACAGAATGGGGAATATTTTCAGGATTATACTTTTCCATGTAATTATATAAACAGGGCTGTGTAGAATTGCTACTGCAAACGATGCTGCGCAGAATTGCCACTGCGCTAGTGTTTCGTGTTCTGGAGCACTGGGCATCAAGACTTTAAGCAATTCATTGCGGTATTATGGAAGTTGAGAATTTTCTAGAAAATTTAAGAACTCTTTTGCAAAGGGGGAGTTGGTCATTCTTTTTTCATATCAACAGAACAGGATAACACATACCAACCTGATAACATAAAGGGAGAGTTATCAATTCTTTTTTTCTATAAGGAGCAAAGGCAACATAATTCTACACTGGCCATAAAGCATCTCTATTCATGATTCTCTTTCCCTAGTGCTGAAATTGTGGACAAGAATATCACATAATACATCTGTGTGAGCACCCAAGAGAGACGGTAGGGACCATGTGCTAGGCAAAGTACGCAGGACAGCCTACAGTTCCCTTCTCCCTGCTGCCTGGGCTTCTCGAAAAAACTCTGCCATTAATAACTATCTTCTACTTTGGTGTAGGGGATGCTCTATTAATCCCCCCACAATGACATTCCTTTACTAGAAAAAAAAAACTTACATGAAAATAACTACTTTCATATATAACTTCAAATATAGTTGAAAGTTCAAAAAAACACTAAAAGACTTGAACTTCTACTGCATTTTCTCCTTGGGGTCCGAACCATACGATTAAGTCCCTGGTAAATTAAAAGTAGAGCTGCTGGTCAGTTACACAAAAGTTCTTGCAGAGTAAGATCTCAGATCCATAACACACAGTGTTTGCCAGAGCCTGGGCAAATGTCAGTTCCGAGAACGATTCACAAGCGTGAATAGTAATTCCTACATCGTTCCTGAGGAGTCTGGGCTGCCGACTTTATGAGAAGGGCACACTCTTAAGGATCTTTACAGTAGTCAGAAGGATTGACTTCTATCTCTCCACTTGCATTTAATCTTCTCAAATTTCTTAAATTAGAAATGGTCTGGAAGCCTCCCTGGGACTTTATTTCTCAATTTCTAAATAATCAAACCTACTAATAGCCAAGTCTCAATTTTACCTCCTTTGAAAACATACATCTACATACACACATAGATTACATATATATATATATATATATATATATATATATATATATATATATATATATAATGTTATAGACTTTTTCCTTCTTCAAACCTCATTTTATGAGCCAATATGCTTGCTTTTCAAAGGATGAGAAAAGGCTTGTTTTCATGAATTTTGGCAGAGATTAATGTTTTCTTTGTTCAGTCAAATATTTTCATGTTTTTTTTTAATTCTTCTTTCTACTGGGGGGAGCACCCCCTGGTGGAAAACTGTGAAAGTGTATGCCACCTGTTTTAACCGTTTTATTCAATAGACAGATATGCTTGAAAATATTATTTTTACACAAAGCATACTCAAGACTGTTAGATTTCAAGAAAACCGCCCCTCCTTTTACAGCTTCCCCATCATGATGAAACTTCTCCTTGAAACTGTCATCTGAAATAGACTCTTTCTTCTCCTCAGCTGCTTCCGGTTGGATGCTTTGTCCCAGCAATGAGAAAGCAGCGGCTACACAGGTGCTCAACCTCTGAGCCCATCACGTTCCACTCTTCCCGTTCAAGGCCCTTCCCCTGCAGTGCAGTTTCCCTCCCCCTTTTCACAAAACACTTAGAATCTCCTATATCTCCCGACCGAGCCTTCTGAAACCTCTCTTCCTTTTGCTCTGGATCCTGTTGTCTCCTGGTATTCAATAAAAGTCTGTCCTCCAAGAAACTATCTGTCTTGGCCTTCTATCTCAGGAACCCAAATTGCACAACACCAGTTTTCTCAACATCAATCAATGGCATGGAAAAAGTCTTGAGTTCGCTCTAATGATCACGAAACATAGGACACGCTCCTTTGTTCTAGGTGTTTCTGCGCGAGGTCAGGTGAGGCTGCCCTACTCAGGGCCCCAGCACTGAGTAGGGAGGACACTTTGGAATTATTATCTTAACTGCATCAAGAGAAAGAAAATTGTTTTCTTCCTCTGCCCAGCTCTACTGTACATCCAGCTGTTTATCCATTTCTACTTCTCGGTGAGTCTGCTTGGGTAGGGTGTGTCTTCCTCCAGGAAAAGGTCCCTGTCAGTAAAAACTGCAGAGAGTAATAGAAGGGAGTTGCTCTTGAGAGAGATTATTGCGACCCTATAGCCCATACAACATAAACATCAATAAGTACACATTTTGTTTATTTGTATTTATTTATTTGAGAGCGACAGACAGAGAGAGAAAGAGGAGAGAAGAGAGAGAGAGAGAGAGAGAGAGAGAGAGAGAAGAATGGGTGCGCCAGGGCCTCCAGCCACTGCAAACGAACTCCAGACTCCTGTGCTCCCTTGTGCATCTGGCTAACGTGGGTCCTGGGGAATGGAGCCTGGAACCAGGGTCCTTACGTTTCACAGGCAAGCGCTTTTAACCGCTAAGCCACCTCTCCAGTCCATAAGTACACATTTTAAAGTGATGCCACAGTTACTGCCTCATACAGAGGAAAAAAGTTCATCACCACAGTTCTCGGGTAGATTAAGGCTCTACTTCTTATCCACCCTGGTGCAAGTTGGGTGTGGAGCCCCAAAATTCATATGTTAAAATCCTAATCTTCTAAATCCTAAGTATATCATTTGGAAATAGGTTTCCTGCCGATGTAATTAGTTCAGATGAGGTTGTGCTGCAGCAGAGGTGGCCTCCAATCCAGTACGTCTGTGTGCTTCTAAGCAGGGTAAGTATGGACACACACAGAGACGGGGGGGGGGGGGGGCACTATATGAATATGAAACTGAGATTAGAGAGAAACATTTACAAGCACAAGAACACTAATGACCTTTGGACGGCAGAAATCAGGAATAAAGGATGTTCCCCACAACCCTCAAGGAGGAACCCACTCTGCTGACAGGTGTGACGAGCCATTGCTGCCGTTCCCGTCAATCCGTCTATGGCAGTTTCTTACATCATCCTCGGGAAGCTAATCTTCCTCTGGATCCAGGTGTTCATTCTCCCCCCATAGCCTTTCAGAATAGGACTCAGCTTGAATGGACCGTTCTTTCCCTGGCTACCTGTCCCTCCCCCCCGAACCAAGACAGAACTAGGTGGTAAAGTGCATTAGTTGGCTGCTAAGCAATATGGATGTTGTTCCAAGTCTCAAGTGGTTCTGTCCCAATATCAAGACCAAGCCATAACAGTGTCCACCATCACACGGAGCCAGAACATTGTGGCAAAAGAACAAAGGGACCTGATAACCTCTCTGTCCGCATCAGGTGCCCAGTGGGCAAACCGAATAGAAACTGACACGATCCCTGGCTACTACATTAGCTAGCTGGACTGTTCTTGAGAGTTCTTTGTAACCATCCTCACCACAATCAGTCATAGCTGGACTCATTTTCTAATGCGCACGGTCTGGATCCCACACTTGGGCTTGTTGCAGTGAGCTCCATGGGTCTGGGACAAACGTCCAACTAGACACAGCTTATGGAAAGAAAGGGTTAATTTCAGGTTACAAATTCCAGAGGAAGACCGTCAACGGTGGAAGAAACTGGCTCCCTTTCATAGATCCAAGCAGAGAGACACCACTTAAAAGCAAGCACCAACCACCAGAGCTAATCTGCTCTGAACACCCCTAGTGGGGCTGAACTCAGGTCTACCCCCAGTGACACACCCCTGTAGCAAAGGTCTGCCTGCTAGGTAGGAAGTATAATCAAAAATGACCCAAGGTTACATGCCTGTGAAGCCTAAGGACCCAGGTTCGATCCTCCTGGTCCCATTTAAGCAAGATGCACATGGTGGTACATGTTCTGGAGTTAGTTTGCAGTGGCTAAAGGCTCTGGCACACCTATTCTCCCTCGCTCTCTCTTTCTCTTCCCCTCTCTCTGTCTCTAATAAATAAATAAATAAAAATAAAAATCTTAAATGAAAAAAATAAATGATCCAAGTCAGGGCCTGGAGAGATGGCTTAGTGGTTAAGGGCATTTGCCTGCAAAGCCAAAGGACCCAGGTTTGATTCCCCAGGACCCACATAAGCCAGATGCACAAGGGGCACATGTGCCTGTTGTTTGTTTGCAGTGGGTACAGACCCCAGCATGCCCATTCTCTCTCGGTCTGTCTCTATTCCCTGTAACCCTCTTGCTCTCTGCTTGCAAATAAGTAAATAAGTAAGTAAATAAATAAATAATACCTTTATTAAAAAAAGACTTGAGTCTATGAGGTCATACATTCAAACTACCACACTGCTCAAAAGTCTATTTACACTGTTATGTTCAGGCCTCTCCTCCATTCGTTTGTTTGCATTTCACACTCTATCCTTTATGGTTATTTTCTCTGTGGCATCTGTCAAAACCCCTTCATCTCCCAACGTGGAGCTGAGTGTCGTCTTTTACATGAAGCCTTTCCTAACTGTACTAGCCACAGTGGTCTCTGAATTCCCATGACTTGTTGACTCCACTCTATCTTTCAACCTCAGTGTACTCAGGGTCCAATAGAGACAATGGTGATTTTCCCCAACTTCAAAGGTACACCTCAGAGCTTTTTTCTGGGCTGCTGGGCATATGGAGTAAGAAATGCTTAGTGGCTGATTGAAATAAAATGAATAGAATGGATTATTTTGATGTGCATATGTGTGCGAATCATATACATGTAAGTGAATTATGACATTACAGCCTGAAAAATATGTCATGTGGTAGTTGCCGAGGCCCTGAGACACACATATGTCTGCCATGACATTGATAGTTTAGGACTCATTTTCAAGGGAAGTTAAAAAGGTGCTGGAGTGGATTTCAGGCTTATAACCTTTGCATGATATGGTTCAGAAAAATTCTACTCAGAGAAGGGCTGCCAGATTTTTACATTTGTATTTTTGTTCTTTTTTTTTTTTCTCAAATATTTTCCATTTAAACCCCTGGTTAATGAAATACAGCTTCACTACCATCATTCACACAACTATGCAGACTGCACTGGCATTTTCCATCGCATACACTATTTCAAAGAATTCCCCCCTCCCATAAAGAAAGAAACCTAATTTCCTGTGCTGTTTTCCCTTTCTTTTATTTTTTTTTTTTCTTCTGAAACAAATAACAAAAAGAAAGAACCATCTTAGCAAGCTCCGCACTCCACTCTAGCAAAATGCTAAACTAACTGCTTGCTGCTACCAGCCAGTGTGATTAAGGTGTCATCCCTCCTCTTCGTTTGTATTTATTATTCTGGGAGCATTTTTTTTTCCCTTTAGTGTTTGTTTATCTTTTCCAATTTTTTAAAAGTCATGAATCATAGTTTGATTTACAACCTCGCGAAGGGGAGATAGGCAATGCTAATGACGGAGCAGCCAGCAAATGTAATTAATACCCACAAGGCATTTCGCCAGTCAGCATGCCAGAATCCTGGGCTGGGGGAGAATGAGGTGGGTGGCATATGCCCAGAGCAAGCCATGTGGCCATTCACCCTTTGCGTCAGCAGCAAGGAGGGGCAGAAGGTGGGAGGGTACAATGGATCACCACCCCACTGACAAGCCCAGAGGACCAGGACCACAGGGAAGTAAGAGCTGCAGGGTGCTGGGAGGACGGGTAGGGCAGCAGCATCCAGGGAGGCTGCATAGACAGAGAGGATGTGCTCAGCTGATGGATCACTCCCATTTAAAACACAAAAATAAGGCAGCTTGCCAGAGCAGTTTGGGCCAGTTTCATTAAAACTCTTCATTCATCATACTGAAATGAGGCAGTGTGTGTTATTGTGCTGGGCCTGTCTTAGGACCAAAGCTATTCCGGTACTAAGTGCTGATTCAGGGAGGGCAGAGCAGCAGGTGGGGAAGGAGAAACGAATGACTGCAGCCAGCTTGCACTTGTCTTCGCCCTACTTCCCACCCGAGCCTGGCACTTGGGGAGCCCACAGGCCTGTTGGGAAAGGCTGTCATTGTCTGCAGTGCTAAAGAACCAGGTGCCAGGCTCTCACTCCTAAGCCACTCCCTTGGGGGAGAAAGAGAGAGAGAGAGAGAAATATATATCTGATTCTGACTGATATCATCAGTCTGGCTTCTTTGTGAGAACGTGTGGCTGTATAATGCCTCAATGTGCTCATGGAAGACACATTTCCATAACTGTGCAAGGGAATCAATGTGTGAGAGTGTGCTTGCACGTTCTGTCTACCCTTAAGAGTACAACTTGGAAGGAAAACTATCTGGTTTCACGCTTATATTCTGTTATTGATTGATCCTTTCCCAGGGACCAGTAAGTCTCTTGTGATCCAGCATTCTCTCTAATTCAAACACGATGTTTTAACTTGATTTCTAAAGAATTTATTTTTCCTCCCACTTCAGACTATGTAAGTTAAAAGTGCATGCCTGTTCAAATAAAATAAGAAACTAAGTGATTAAGATGAGCACGGGGGGGGGGGGTGCATGCCTATGATCCAAGCATTGTGAGACGTGCACACATCATTGATCGGGAGTTCAAGGGCATTCTTGGAGACATAGGAAGATGAGTGTTATTCTAGGATAAATATAACCTTGTTTCAAAAACAATGTAAAACAAAAGGAAAGTTATTAACTGTACCCCAAAATGTCCTCAATTACTTCTTTCTCTTCAGCAAAGCCCTTCTTCTTAGGTTGTACCTCACCCTGTGAGGAGCCCGCACGAGAAACTGGAGTGGCAGGTCATGGACGCAGATGACTTGCAGAACTCGATAACACACAGAGCGTGGAGAAAACTCTCCCAGAAGGGCCTGGCTGTTGGTTCTCGTGCATCACTTCCCATGCTGCCAGCCATGCTCTGCCAATCTTTCCTTGGTTCTGATATTCACCCTGTACTGATTCTGACCAATTCTGAAAGCTCGTGCAGTAATGTTGCGGGTGATATGAAATGAACAAACTCTCCAAAGGCATCCAAGGACATGGCTGGCAATGACACTGCTTGATGAGCAATGGACCACAGCTATCAAGCCTTTTTTGATGGATCCTTTGACTGTTTCCTTTTCATGGTATGGCTGGGAATCAGGAGACAACATCAAGAAATAGTGGAAAGAGAGGTTTTTCCGGTACCACGCCTTGTTGAAAGCACACCAAGCAGCTTTGTGGCTAGTTGTTAACTGAATGATATGTTTTCTAGGATTGAAAGGGGCATCAGAACACCCCGAGTCAACCTTTCAGCTTGAAACACTGACTAGCCAGACTATAGTATCTTATTATATGGGACATAATTATCTACTTAAATTGGTTTCTAATTCTGTTCCTTGAAATTCGTTCATCATTCATTCATCAGAAGCAATGCTCTGCTTCTAATGACTGTGACATAATCTCTGGATGATGAAAATCCAACAAAAAAAATAGAAAGAAAGAAGAGAAAAGAAGATAAGATGGAATTTCCTATGCCAGAGGTGTGTGCATGGGCTGTGTTGACAAATTACTTATCCATGATAAGTAATACTAGTAGGCTCCAGCTTCATTGCTATAAGGACTCAGTGTGGAAGACTGAAAAAAAAAAAAAAAAAGAACTGGTCTTAAAGGCAAGCAAGTATAGCTAGTGTGTTAAGATTTGGGTGTTACACTTGCTTTTGGTTCTAAATGTAGAACAAAATTGGTGCATATTATTTTTACTATTAGAATGGGGAAATAATATCTACTAAAAGCATGATCTCCCTTCAGCCTGATACTTGACTTTTCCATTCTCAATGCCTTTTCAAACCCTGAAGTACATTTCTCTCCTATGTCACTCACCTAAGCTCACCACCTCTTCTCTATTTTCTGAGATAGAGCTGTTGATAAACTGCCAATAAAAGGCAAGTAAAAAAAAAAAAGCTAAAAAGCCTAAGTAATTATTGGACTAAATGAAGGCTGACTGTGTGTATAAATTACAAGTTATCCCCCCCAAAACCACATAGATCCATATTAAAATCATAACATTCAAATTAGGTAATTTGATAAGCTCAAGATATGCTTTATAAGTCAAAAGTTAAAAACAAAGGTTATCATTTGTGAGGTGTCAACTGACTAATTACAAACCCAGAGTAGTCTAGAATAGCACCATAATAGGAAAGCAGTCTCTACATCAGGTTTTCTAATTGTGATTTAAAAAAAATATTAAATAACCATAAAAGCACTGAGCTTCTATGTGAAGCTGTCCTGGCCCATGGTACAGTGTCTCAAGAAAGTATATCTTTTTATTCTGCTGGATATAACCTCAGAAATTTATTTATTGTGATTTGTGAGGATAGAAATAGTAGAAAAAGTCTCTGCAAATGTGCAGGCTTAGCTGGAGAGATGGCTTAGCAGTTAAGCCACTTGCCTGAGAAGCCTATGGACTCCAGGTTCGATTCCACAGCAAGCCAGATGCACAAGGTGGTACATGTGTCTGGAGCTGGTTTGCAGTGGCTAGAGGCCCTGGTATGCCCATTCTTTCTCTATCTGCCTGCTTCTTCCTTTCTTCCTTCTTTCTTTCTTTCTTTCTTTCTTTCTTTCTTTCTTTCTTTCTTTCTTTCTTCCTTTCTCTCTTTCTCTCTCTTCCTTCCTTCCCTTCTCTTTCTCTTTCTCATGTAAATAAATAAAATATATTTTCTAAAAAAATATATCCAGTCTTTATATTAGTTGAGGCCTGTAACCTTTCTAACAGTTTCACTTTATGCTTTGTCAATAGTAGTTTCTCCACATTTGAAACTGCAACAAAGAAAACTGTACTGCTAGTTCACTCTCCTCTTTCCAAAGAAGCTCTTACAGCAAACCTACTTTCTACTGATATGAACAAGCGATGCCATAATAAGGAGGAAATACTGCTTGAATGTTTAAGGTTATTAAATCAGAGTGTCCTTGGACTCTGCTGCTGCTGCTTTACATGAATTAAGGACAAGGCAGTTACAGCACACAGAAGATAAGAGAGAAAACAGCATTCATAGAGCTCTGTGCTCATGCCAGGATTGATGGACATGTTGCCCCACTCATTTTTTCATAAAATCTTGTAAAAGGCTGACATCATATCATACTCCATTCAATAGGCAGGAAAACAGAAATTTTGAAAGTCCTAGAAATCCAGTCAAGTTTTCACAGCTTGTGAATGACACCATGTTTGGAATGAAACCTCAGGCTTCATCTACCCTATGATGTTGCCCACTGGAAAAAATTCACTTTTAGCTGTTTTACCATAGTGAAGGCAGGATGGAACCTTTTAAACCCCTGTATAGCCATGAAGAACATTATACTTTAAACATCGTGTATGTCACACACACACACACACACACACCACCACCACCACCACCACCATGAGGATGCAAACTGCATGTTCAAAACACACAAAGGGGCCTGGAGAGATGGCTTAGCGGTTAAGCACTTGCCTGTGAAGCCTAAGGACCCCGGTTCGAGGCTTGATTCCCCAGAACCCACATTAGCCAGATGCACAAGGGGGCGCACGCGTCTGGAGTTCGTTTGCAGTGGCTGGAGGCCCTGGCGCGCCCACTCTCTCTCTCTCTCTCCTCCTCCTCTCTGTCTGTCACTCTCAAATAAATAAAAATAAAACAAAAAAATTTTAAAAAAACACACAAAGGAATGACTTATTACCAAAAGAAATGCGTCAGACTTGCTTCATAAAACCCCTGTTAAGAGTGATTTTCTATTTCAGTTTTGGCTACTTTTACTTTGATCTGAATGTCATTGCAGGTATTATTTCCCAGTTCAAAGTTCCCATCATCTCTCAGCCAGCAGTGCAGATGGATCTTATAGTTGAGATGAGCAGTAGTGTTTCCTAACTTTGCAGGTTCAAATCCCAGCCCTGTCACCTCCTGTGCTAGTGACCTTGGACATGCTACTAATAACCTCTATGCCTTACTTTCCCCATCTGCAATATAAGAACAATGATATTATTCCCATAACAAAGAGCTTAAGAAAGTGCCCAATAATTTGTGCTGTGTGGCCTCTTGATGTTACTGTACAGATAATATAGATATAGCATGTGGTCTGGAGAATGACGCTCAGTAAGGCCTTAACAATACCCAGTTCCCTTTCTTTATTAGGAAGCACACAGTGGCTTTCCCTCAAGAGAATAGTGGAGTCAGTCAAATAAAACATATTCAGTGTCATATAACTGTACCTTTATTTCTTTTACTGCTATAGTTCTCTATATGTGTGCCTTAAGTTTCCATTTGCTTTGGAGAAGAATAGAATGTCACTTACATATGTCCTCACATGGTACCGTGACCTAAGTTGTTGTCAATCACAGGTTTATCCTAGAATACTGATGGATTAATTTCATGATAAAAATACGACAATATTTCAGTAATAAACTTCTATTTAAAATTCATGAAATGTTGATTAGACTGGCATATTATTAGTTTTGAGAATATACGATGGATTGTATTCATGGTGTTGGGAATGATCTCCAGTCCTAGTCCACCCTTTGCAATCTGATGCTTAAAGCTTATGAAAGAACAAAAGCCACTATTGGGGCTCTTTTTGGATATTTCTGTTTTAAAGATTTTCAAAATAATAGAAGTTATTTAAATAAATGCTCTTCTATTGAGTTGAATATACCTCTCCTTTTAAACGAGCCATAGATTTTTTTTTTTTAGGGAAATGGCAAACATGACTATTATAGGTATTTAAAAAGATACCATTAAATCCTTATCACAGACCAAACTGCTCATTTCCTGCCTCTGAACCTTCTCATTGAGATTTCCCTTGTTCTCCCCTCCCAACACTTGTCTTCTGGAGACTAACTCTGCCGAGTGGCTGGCTGGCGTAACTGTAATAATGTTATAGTGAATAAAATGAGGCAGTTGGGAAAGAAGGGGTGGTAAGGGAAGGAAAGAGAGAAGGAGATAGGGAGGAGAGAGAGAGAAGGAAGAAGAGGGAAGAAGAAAAGGAGGGATAAAGGTGTTAGGGAAACAGAATTAAAACAAATGCATTTATCGTTGAACATCACTGCATGTTACATTTGGGCGTGTGATACCTTCTTAAACAGATCATTCCCTCTAATTATCTACCATGCTCTGTTATTTGGAGTAGTTTACTTTCCCTTCATGCATGCCATTATTTTTCTTCATACATAGAACTTCTCATGGATCATACTTGATACGAATCCTTAGACCCACACTCAGCTTCCTGCCCTCTTAGAAGTTGCAAATTAGATTTTCCGCCACAAGGAGCTTTCCACCTTTATCTCCCTCTTAGGCTTCCTTCTAAACTTTTCCCTATTATGTTAAGTTTCAAGAGATCTCATCAATAAAAGTACCAGTACGGAAATTGTGGTAGCGAGCCATGGTTTATGTCTGTACTGAAACCTGATAGAAAATTGTGGAAGAATATTGGTGTTTTTTTTTTTTTTTCACTAACAAAGGTGCTTATGTGTAAAATCCAATACATATCACAACAAAATTCCCAGTTCTAGTAACATAAATGAATATTGAAACACATAAAATTTATATCAGTTGAGATGGAACTTTTCATCAAAATTTACTATGTGCAGAGTTAGAATTGTAAATTCCAAGCTGAATAACTTACCCTGTGCAAAGTGTCAGAAATATAAATTTAAAATTTTATGAATAAATAAAAGTAAGCCACCTAGCCCAATCCAAGCAGATTTTAAATGATGACTGGCAGCAATTGCAATTAACATGTGATGCATGCAAGCTTTTCCGACGTAAAGTATTAAGTGTCAATCATAATTGTCAATCAAACAAGCAACAATCTCCATGGAGCTGAAGGACCTGGTATTTGCAGCCAGTGGTAAGAGATCGGAAACAGAAGACACGTGTTCAGAGTGTGGTCACGGGCACACTCTCGGATCTTAAAGGGACCTCTTACTACTGCTTTTGAAGTGATATGGAACGGGTCTACAAAGGCCTAGACATTCCTTCCAGCCATCCCACAAATCCAAAATGCTTATGTCACTTCTAATACAGTAGTACAAAGTCGAATCACAAATTCATTAAACTTTTCTCTCGGTCCTTCTTAAACAAATCACATCATCTTTTTTTTTTTAAATAATATTCGCCATGATGGTGCTTCACTAAAATATTCACCGGCTTTCTAATCAGGTGTCCAATTGGGTGTCTGGAAACAGTGTGGAGCAGATGACATGTATTTTAAACACATTTATTTCAAATGAGACAATATTTTTAACACCCCATCATTATATTTTCATCTTGATTACTGAAGTGGCTGTTATGGAAGGGTTGTTTCAGATTTTATTTGACCAAATGCAAATTAAAGAATCATTAAGACATAAAATAATGAGGTATTCTTACAAGATGAGAGAGAGGGAAAGAAGAGAAATAAATTTAATGACGTGCATATTTTGAAGTTATTTGAATAATCTATTATCTGTGACTTGGGTTGCCATAATGTGATAAAATTAACTAGATACCCATCAGAACTCCATTGCAAAATTTTTTTTTTTTAAATTCGATCTATTTAAACTTCTTAGTTTCTAAAACTCAACTCAGGTTGTCCCTCCTCCTCGTACTTTTCCTTCTTCTGAACTATTACTGATTTGCTGAGTATAAATCATAAAACTTCCATTTTTTTCATGGATTTTTTGGTTTGTTTTTGGATGCTAATCTCACATATGCTCTGTCTTCTTTTTCTTGTTACCCATTAGTTTCAAATTGTACTAATACAAAAACAATCATTAATTAATCACGGATTGTTTTTAAATTGTCAAGTAAAAGCTATATATAATCTCCAACATATTATATCCTATTTGTTTTTGTCTTAATAACCATTTGTTGCCAATGATTAGGGGTCATGTGCAATAGATTATAATATTAAATGTGGGTACTACAAAGGAGAAATGTGTGTGTGTGTATGTGTGTGTGTGTGTGTGTGTGTATTTGTGTGTTTGTGTGTATGCCTTGGCATCTTGCCACTGTAAGTGAACACCAGATACTTGCACCCTGTTTTGCAGCTGGCTTACATGGGCAGCTTGAGAATTGAGTCTGGGCTCGCAGGCTTTACAAGCCAGCACCTTTAACTGCTAAGCCATCTTTCCAGTCCTCCTGAAATACTTCTGAATGAAGTCAAGATTACACCAACAAGATAAAGAAAGTATACTAGTAAAAGTGTATGTTTTCCTGTTCCATAGCATAGCTTAATATTTAGACTATAGGACCATCAGCTACTTCTATCCCCACTCACTTAATTCTCTTATTTCCACATGTTTGCATTTGTAGTTTTCTATGCCTAAAATGCCCTTCCTATCTCATTCCAGCATTTGTATGAAATTTCTGCACCTTATTTGAGCTACCAAGTTAAACACAGTACCTGGAAAAACCTTAATGAACACTTCTACCCTTGTTTGAGATTACCAGGAAATCCCCAAAGTTATCATATGTATTCCTATAAGAATACTGACACAGTGAAATACATTTTAATTGTTTTTGTTTTTCTTTTCATTAAAGTTTGAGTTCTCAGGAAGAAAGAAATATGCTCTCTTTACCACTATTTTTCTTGCACCCAGGAAGCAAGGCTTTGATAAATATTTATCGATCCACTGATGAAGTTACCATATTTATCAATCCACTGTATGTCAATTTTCTTTCCTTGGCTTTAATTCTAGGATTGCCCATTATCACTACACAGATAGCCTATGAAAGTAAAATGCTATCATCTTGTTGCAGGTAATTTTTATCTTGATAGCTAATGCATACATATTGAATTCTTGTTGCAAATATCATTATCCTGTTCCTGTTAAGCTAGTTAGCATGTTAGAGCATTTCTGCAGTTCATAAAATACCTCGGAAACATACTCACTGATGTACTGTTTAAATTAAGGAATTACAAGGATGGTCAAATAATCTGTTATATCCAAGCTGTGAAATATTATGTGATACTTAGGAAGAACAAGGTAGATAGATGCCTAGTATTATCAACTTCTGTCCTGTTGAATGAAAAAGAAATCAGCAAAAGATACTTAGCTTAAGAAGACTGTAGAATATTTTCTATGACTGTCATGGAGGAACCCTCAGCATATTACCACAGTGACATCTCAAAAACTGGCTGAGAGGACTCCTGTTAATCTAATACTGTGCCTCTCTCTGGGAAGGTACCACAGGAGAAAGAATAAGGCTGTAGCTTATTGAAATGCTCCATCATTGTTTGTTTGCTATTTCAATTTTCAGTTTTTTAAAAAAAGTTTACAGATTTTATTAGATTAAGAGAAGCAAAGAGGAGAAAGTCCAGAGAGCTCGTTTTCATGAGAAAGAAAGCAGGAGGGGGTAAAGACCCCTAAGAGTTCTTAGTCATTAACATTAATCTTAACCATGCTGAATTTTGGTTTGGTTGTGATTTCAGCAAGATGTATCCCCCAGGTGCTCAAGAATCTAGACACTTTGTCCTGAGCTGGTGGCATAGTTTTGGGAGGCCCTAGAATCCTTAGGAGCAGGGGCATGGGTTCAAGAAGCAGGTCACTGGAGGTACGGTATCCCTGGATTCTTCCTGGCACACTTTTCTCCCAATCTGTGCCATGTGGAAAAAGGCAGTAGCAGCAAGCTCCTGCCGCCAACGAACCACAATCCCATGCCTTCTTCTTTATGATGGATGGACAGTTCTTGAAACCATGTGTGAAAAGTGAATCTTCCTTCTTTATGTTGTTTCGGTCAGGTATATGGTATGGTTCACAGTGATGAGAAATGTAACCACCGATAAAGTTACATTTGAAGGATAAACATTATGCTCCTTGAACAATTATGTGAAAATACCTTCCTAATACACCATTCCATAAAATGTCTAATGCTGAAACCTCAAAACCTGACTTGTAGTAAGCGTCTCTAAATCGAGATTGGTTTTCTTTCATTATAAAATTTAAAATCATGTTTATTGCTGCTCAATTTATAATAGCTGGGAAATGGAACCAGCCTAGATGTCCCTCAACTGATGAGTGGATAATGAAGATATGGCACATTTATACAATGGAGTTTTACTCAGCAGTAAAGAGAAATGAAGTTATGAAATTTGCAGAAAAGTGGATGGATCTGGAAAGAATTATACTAAGTGAGGTAACCCAGGCCCAGAAAGCCAAGCGCCACATGTTCTCCCTCATATGTGGATCTTAGCTAGAGATGATTGGGCTTCTGTGTGAGAAGGAAAAAACTCAGTAGCAGAGGCCAGTAAGTTAAAAAAGGAGATAGAAAGGGAAGAGAAAGAAAGGGAGGAGGGCTTTTATTAGGTTGGTATTGTATATATGTAAGTAGAAAGATTGAGATAGGGAGGGGATATGATGGAGAATGGAATTTCAAAGGGGAAAGGGGGGAGGGTAATACCATGGGATTTTTTTTGTTATCATGGAAAATATTAATAAAAATGGAGAAAAAAAATAAAATAAAAAAATAAAAAAATAAAATTTAAAATGTCATCTTGAACTAGTTGGCATGAGGGCACACCTCAGGTCCCACTACACGTTGCCTGTGTTATCTGGGAGAGACATAAGCTCCACGGTACCTCTGTATCCACACATAGTGCAAAGGTGGGCTCGAGGGAGACAACCCTATAATTCACCAGTCATGTTGTGACTGGGGAAGCACTCAATGACATGAGTATGGGGAAGACCATGCTGTCATAGTCCATCTCATGACCAGTTACAGCACAGATAAGTGGTTATAAGTAGCTCATTTGTTCACTTAATTATGTGCTTTAAAGCTTCCTCTCCCAGCAGACCTTCTTGAATGCCAGAGATTATACTTTAGTCAGTGTTCTATTCTTAGCAATTTGCATGGTAGCTAGCAAATGTTAGATAAACAATCAATTATTTCTCATAAATATATCTCAAAATATGACAAGAAGTAAGATTTTAAATGAATAATTCTATCCATTACAAATTTTACCTCTGTATATATAGATAATAGAACCATCATTTTTGTTATAGAAAAATCTACATGTGTTCCCACTCCTGGAATGTCATGAAGAACTATATATGTGATTATATCTACAAATCTGATGAATGTCTTCCTCTAAGATAACGTGCATATATATAATTTTTACTGTCTTTGACAATTGTCTCTGTCATATCTACTGAAGAAAAGAGTCTCACCCAGATGACTTGAATAGGAAAAGAAAATCAGCTCTCCAAACACTTGCAATCATTTTCAGTCACTACCTTGAGTTTTTTAGAATCACACTCATTCACGTGGATAACTTCTATTTACCTTAAGCTCGCATAACCGTCATTGTTACCCAGTGGATAGATGTTTTACATGGCAAAGCATAGACTTCTGGAACCAGATCACTTGAATTGAAACTTTATCAGGGATAAACTCAGAGATTTTTCGTTAAGCCACTCACTACTCTGCCTCACTTTTCCTAACTCTAGATCAGTAAAATTAAGAATATTAACCCTCTAAACCTTTCTATGTCAGCTAACATTTATAAAATGCTGACAGCACTGCCTGACCCACCGGAATAGTGATGTAAACGTGCTTAGAATGAAATGACAAATTGCACTCTGCAAACCATGTTCCTGGGACTGCATGAAGACTTAGATTCAACAAAGTTGGCTAAAAGGAGGGCAATGTCATGCAGGAAAAATGTCCTCATTGACAAACAGAAGAGAAGCCTGACCAAGAACAACTGAAGCATATGAGATGAAGGACACAGAGAGATGAGTCACGTGTCAGCAGGAAAGCCAAAGGGTTTTTGAGGTAGATGATCAGAATTTCACATCCTTTGATGATGCTATCATCTTATAATATGAGGCACTTTAAAAGTATTTAATGCACAGTAAACAGTCATTAAATTTGTGTTCGCTATAAATTAATTTAATTTAATATAATTAACTGTTTCATTAATTGTAAGCCAAGACATCTCTAATTCTCTGTTTCCTCTGTTGTAACATGAAGAAATTAATCTAGATAATCCTGTATCTAGCTTTATCCGACTAAAGCTTTGTTTCCTAGAATTACTCATTAGCACCTTTGAAAGGAAATATGGCTGGATAGTTTTAGGAAAACTCACATGCTGTACCCTCTTCTTACATTCACAACCACATTGGCACAGCAGACATTTTAAAATTTTTTATTATGAGGAAAAAAGAAATCTCTATTTTCTAAACTGAAATGGCCATGAAGCCCTTTCCTTTGGCATGTACCCTACAGGTAACTTTCAGAATTAGTGAAATCCTGACCCAAATGGGAGAATTGTTTGCAGGAAAAATTTCAGCCTCCAAAGCTTTTTCTAGTCTACGACAAGTTAGTTTCTGTGCTCCCCCAAACCCACAAAATTGGAGGCAGGCACTTTATAACTGGAATTGCAACTTTACAGAATGACTTTGCTGAATATAATAACAAACATTGTAAATGTTACTTTGTACAGTTTCCCTGCATTGTATTTCTTTCTTAGAAATTCCTTTTTATTAGACTTCACTTAATGCATCATACACATGCCCTAGAAATTTAAAAACAAGAAAGAAAACGAAAAGAGACCTTTTACAGTAGATAATTTGAGAACACAATTCTTATTCCAAATTTATCACGTGGTAAATCCTCCCACTCTATAAGGGAGTCCATTAAAATAATAAAAAAAATGGTGTTATTCAAAACTTGTACCAAACTCTTTAGAATATCAAGGAATTTGCATTTCCACAGCTCCCCAAGTGATTCTGGCAGTACTTTGAGGAAAAAAAAAATGCCTTGTGCAATTTAAATGGAAAGTGTTTCCCTTTGGTCAATCACTGATGAGGTCACTAGTCCATACCTATCTAAACGAGAACTCAAATAACACATGGAGTCAGCCACACATCTGCGCCTCAGGCCTTGGTGGTGTTCAGAGTCCTGTGTTAACTAGAAACAACTTGCTAAAAAAAGAAGCTTGAATAGCTCAATATTTGTCTGGGGAGAAAAAAAAAAAGAACATAGTTTTTAAAGCGCTTTAACATAGATCTTACTTCATATTTTAGTTATACTGAACTGGGCAGCATTTGGGGCAAGTTTCTTACAGAAATGTCAACCTTTTTTTTTTTCTTATTCAAGTATCATACCATTATAACAGTAAGGTGATACAGAAAACAACTTCACATATTTATTTATTGTAAAAAAATTCATATTGGCCAATATCTTCTCCCATACTAAAATATGTGAATGCAAGTAATTTAAACCTTTTGTTCACAATCTTTTTTTTTTTTTTTTTCTAGTTCCTTGCAGTAAAACATGTCAGTTTAATGGAATCTTGGTATTTACATGTCATGTCTTTATGTTGATTCTTGTAGAAAGATAAGTATTTAAAATACAATTTTAGATGTTCCTCATAGTCTATGCTGCGTAAATCAAGGTATGTGTAAAGTTATCTCTGTCCTAGCTTTTGTAGGTCTGATTCCTGAAATGAACTAAACTCTGAGCCTAGACCATAGTTCTCCACTGAAACTTTATCATGGAAACACCCAAAACAATGGCAAATACAGCTACTTGGGCCCCAAACCCAGTTTCTGATTTAACCCATCTTGTAAGCAGCCTGCAAATCAGAATTTCTGAAAGCCCCCCAATGGTTCTAACCCATAGCATGGGTTTAAAACAACAAGAGCAACAACAACAACAACAAAACCCTCTCAGGTGCAGCTCCTGTCTGACAAACAGGCAGTGACAATAGACTGGAGAGCCATCCAGGCATAAACAAGAGGGGTCGGACTGGATCATCGTGTTGCAGGGACAGCTGTGATGTCATTACAAGGAGGATTTTTCCCTCCCTGAGACTGGTGATAACTGTACACCCATCTCCAGTCTCCATGCACCCTTTGCCCTCAGTAGTCCTTCTCTACTCGCCAGATGAAGGATGTGTGTAATAACAAGGAAAAATAATGGACATTCAGAAAGCAAGGGGGCCCAGGAAGGGAGAAGGGCAGAGTAGGAGATGTGTTCTTCATTAAATGGCAAGGAAGAAGAAGAGGAGGAAGAGGACGAGGAGGAGGAAGGAAGGAAGAAGAAATTCAACAATAACGCATACACATTTAAAATAATGATCATTATTTATTTGGAGTGAGGTGGCATGGGAGCATCAGGGCCTCTGACTGCTACTGCAAACAAACTCCACAAGCAAGTGCCACTTTATGAATGTGGCTTACCTGGGTACTGGGGAATCAAACCTAGGCTGTCAGGCTTTGCAAACAAGCACCTTTAGCCACTGAGCCATTGCTCCATCTCCCTCACACACATTGTTAAAGCTTTCTTCCCTATTTCTACACTGCTCCAGATTCCTCTGGTCCTGAAGGCATTAGTAGCATCATAGGGTTAGATTCCTTCATCGCCAGAATTGTCAAGAAATCCTGAGGGGAGAGAAGGACTAGGAAAGGAAATGAAGGGAGGCTTTTCTTTGGGGTGAAGGACAGTTGTGTCTTCTCACCAACCCTCAAGGGAGGAGGGCTCTAGCAAGGGAAGATTCCCATCTAGCTCAGTGGTGGTCTGGCACTTTCTCCCCCACTCAAATCTCCTTTAGTCAAGGAAGCTGTGTCTTTCATTTAAGGGTGATTTCTATATCAAGTCTTTGCTTCTGACATGAAGGTTAGACTTGATAATTCCTCAAAGCCTGAAAACATTAATAAAGCTCAATTAATAAGTAGAAAAGCATCTGTTTTGATTAAGAATACCTTGTGTCATAATCAAATACAGTCAACTGCCGAAGGGCAAGTTGTTCTCCGGAGTGTCACTTCTTTGTGATCAAGAAAATATACCAGTTTGTTCTAAATCACCTCTACATTTACTTTGATTTGAACATTCCGATCAGTGTATTTTGTGTTAACAAACACTGGCAACGAATTATCGTTACTCTACGGCTCCATATTTTCCTGTATAAACATAGAATTTCATGGTGAGAGCAGGTCTGTATCTCTTTCGTATGTTTTCTTTCAGACCATAATGAGTAACTTTAAGCTTTGAAAACCATTACTTTATGTCAGGCTCCCCTATTTTTCTTCGACATTTTTGTCAGCTATGCACAGCAAAGTGCACTCAGTAGTGGTGGGATTCTGCCCACAAAGGAGCATGTTTCTATCCTGTCTACTTCCTACTGGCAACTCACCTCTTAGGCAAGACACAGGTGTGATAATTTGCTGCCACTGTTGCTCAGCCCTGCCATTTAGACAAATTATGTTACTTATGGAACCTACTCTAAAGGAAATTATTGTTCTGTCTCAATCGATTCCCTCATTGCTCACTATAACCAAACCATATTCTTCTTCGATTGATTTTTATTTAGTATTCACTCAACAAACCTTAATTGAGAACGACCACATGCCACGCATCATCTTACACACCAGAAAATAGATTAGATGGCTGTTCTCAACTCTAAAAGACCTCCTGCTCATTTGGGAAGAAGAAATAAGAAAAGCAATGATTATAAACAATGAAATAGCCAGGTAGACACATGTGACAAACTGCTATAGGTTTTCCAAACTAGAGTAGCGGTAATAGGTAAGAAAGTAATGTGTTCTGGCTGGGGGTATGGAAGGGTCAAGTCAGAGGTTTCAAAGAAGTTACATTCAAGTTCCCAGGCAAAGAGTAGCACTGTGCACAAATGTGCATGAGTTCCCAGCAGAAGAAATACAGTAGAGTTAGATCTTACCCATGTTTAGGCCCAAAGTATGCCAAGAAAATATATTAAGGTAAATATTATACAATTAAACCCCCAAATCTCCCCACAGAATGTATCGTATATATTTTCACTTATACAATCTTATATAGCCGTTTTAGTTCATTTAAAAAAAAACATAGTTCATTTAAACCAGAATAAAAGAAGGAACAGAAAGAAAATCTATAAGGGGAGCCTGGAGATTAAACCACTCTGCCTTATATTTGGGCAGGAAGAAAAGAAAAAAAAATGAATGGTTTCTGGTTGAATAATAAGTTCTCTGTTTTATTTTCATTTTAAGGCTTAACTAATATCTGTATATGTTGAAGTTTTATTGGCTATAATAACAGATCTTATATATAAGATCACGCAGAGTAGGACTGGCTAGCAGTCATGCATAAAGGTTTACTGTGTATGGATCTAAGTTTTGACTAATCAGACTATGTATTGGGTTAAGAGCTTCTTATTCCAGCATGGGGATTTGCAAGCCACTATGTGCATTATGGTGTTGGGGTGTGAGTGCCAATTGTTAGTAATATAAGTTAGTTAAGAATGACATGTGTGAGAATGACACAATGTAGCACCGATGGTGACTTCACACAAGAATAACAGCATCCATGGCAGTCGCTGGAGAACGGGCTGCACCTCCCAAAAGCAGATGTATATGGCTTACAGAGGGATAGCAGAAAGTAGATGCGGAGGCCAAAATCCATCGTTACCTTTTTTGTTTTTTCAATGGTGTGACACAAGTCTATGGTGTTACTTTGACGGTTGTGGGTAGGATAGAGATGAGTCGTGTCTGCAACCCAGGATAATAATCTCAGTGAGAAATTAAAAGGGATGGAGCCAAGGATGATCAGAAGAAATACAGCAAAGGAAACGGAAAAGAGATCCTTGGGAAATAGAGAGACAAGGTCTCGCTTAGTGTTTGAAGTGTAAAGGAATTCATTCAGTTCGGGCATTCTAGTTTTCAGCTTTCTGTGATGCACTCATATAGCATTATTTAGTTGTCAATTAGATATAAAATCCTGAAGTCTAGCAAGGGAGTTCTAAGTACAGACAGATATTTCAGATCTGTAAGTTATAGTTTAAAACAAAATTACAAGAAATGTAAGGACCGATCCAAAAATGTCTATACATTTAAGGCTTGAAATAGGATGAGATCAAAGGGAGTGATTGGGCTAGAGGCATCTTAAAGCAATATTAATAAGACTTGAGTATGTCTATGAGAAGAGAGTAAACATTCATGTGGATGTGAGAGGAATGTTCAAGAGCCCATGTCTCAGGACATGGCAAGAGAAACAGAAGTCTTTCTACTCTATGATATCTACCGAACCACAGATTTAAGTTATGGGACGAATCCTAACCCCCTGCCTCTAACATTTCCTCCTCATAAGTGAAATATGTTAACTAATAACAGCCTTTAAAGCAATGAAGGACATGATAAGACTGAAGGACAATAGCTCTGTATACACAGAGGGATGCACTTCAGGACATTGGTCTTAACTACTGTATTAGTCTCCTGAGGCAAATGCCACAAGGGCCTCTCATGGGACCACTGAAATGTGTACCCAGGTACCCTTTCTTGGGAACCTGCTCCTCTAGAGAAATGTGACTAATAGCCATGGCTACTGGCCCTAGGGATTCATCTTGCCAAGCCTCTCCTGCCCAAGACCATTCTCTGTTCATGGGTAAGTGGTCAGTATTACTGATTCTGTCCCATTCCTACCAGAGATTTCCAACATACAACCGTGGCTATCCTGATAGCCTGACAAAGCCTTTTTTTTTTTCTTTCCAGAGTCCTTTGACATCTAGGGTTCTTTCTATTGCACCCTTTATTGCTCTCTTCAGAATTTGAATCTGAAGACTTCCTCTTTTACGCCTTTTTATTTCCAATTATCCATCACAGGAAATTTCATAAATCTGTTGTAATTGTAATTTCATTGTGACCTCTGCTTATGGTAATTTGAACAGTCACAGAGGATTCCTCTGAGAACTAAGGATTGAAAATTGGCATCATCAAATTCCTAGACTGCAGACATTAGGACTTGTTGGTTTATCACAGGATATAAGTACACTTATTTTAATTCTCTTCGCAGTCCCCAGAAACAAAAATAGTACTCTTTTTTTTTAATTTGTTACTTTAGCATCAGCGTATCCTTGGAGGATGCACAGTCACTCTACTTCTCTTCTGCTTTCTGGTTATACTATCTCCCTTGCATCTCTGTTAGTATCACAGTACCATTTTCTCACCTTTACGAACAATCCCATCATTTATAATCTGTCTCTCAGACCTGCCCCTTGGCACCGTGGCAGCAAGTGAGTCATCATGCACCCATGAAATCTAAGATGATTCTGAGATAATTTAGTAAAGATTAGCTATTTTACACCTTTCCCCTCCTGCTTTTTTTTTTTTTTTTCATTCTGGCTCTCTGCCCCTAGCTGACAAGATGCACATATAACATTTTCTCCTGATTTCGGAATCATGCAAAACGAGAATGCCTCTGTGCTCACATGCCTCTCATCAAAATCTTACAATGATTTGAAATGCATGAGCCATTTTATTCGTACCTCGTGTTCTGTTTGGGAAAACGCTGATCACAGAAAACAGGAGGGTCTCACTCCCTCTCCCTCCTTCATTTTCCATGATCTTCCACAGCCTGTGCAGTGACTGTGACCTTTCTTCCGCAAAGCTTGCAACACTCCCGGTCACCAAGCAGTTGACAAAGGCTGAGACATTGCCACTTGGCTTGTGCACAGACACCAACTCCCTCTTTAGAGTTCCTCTGCACCTCCCCTTTGAGGATGGAAAATGATTATTCCAGTATGTATGGAAAACATGGGAGGGAAGAGGAATTCAGGTTAGGTTGAATAGAGTGTGGGGGCATCTCTTTGTGAGCATAGCCCGACCTCCTGTCCCTTATGGATGATGGAACCCATTCTGTTTTCTGCTTTAGTTGGTGTGCAGTATTCCGAACCATCCCAAACTATACATTTTGCCATAAAGTGCTGGTAGATTCAAGGATTACTGTCGGTGGCTTGATTTGCACTCGACCCTCGTGTGAAAAGGGAGTGAAGCCAGTCAGCTGCTATGTCTCAGTGGATGCTCCGAGATTGTCTTCAGGGCTTGAAAAATGACCATGGAAACTGCCTTTTAAAACAAAGTGCATCATACATCAATGGACATACTTCAGTAGGCGGGAGTGTCACCGCTGGCCTCCTTAGGAGGCAGACACTGAAGCCCTGTAGGCTCTTGTCCTGAAGAGTCCAGTGCTAACCCACCTGAAATTAATGAATGTTCACATCCAGGCGGACACAAATGTGCAGGCGGCCGTGATGGTCTTATGGGCATAGTTGCAGGCACAATCTGCAATCAAGGGCACGGATAAGCTTCCTCATTCACTCCACCCCTGTGGCAGCGATGGTGACCTGGTGACATGGAGCACCGTGATGGAATGGCGGGCCGAGCAGCTCTCTAACCCATTTCTGGGGGATGATTAATTCTGGTGTCACTGAACCACTTACTGTCTTCTAAAATTATGTTCGGGGTTCATTTCTTTAAAAAAAAAAACATTCAGACTACACTAATTCTATTAGCCTGCATGTTTTCCTGGGTGTGTTTATTATATAAGCACATCCATCAGATGAAGATCCAGAGGCAGGACACTCTTTCTTCTGTATACGCCAGTTTAGCTATATGTTCCTGGTATGGACAAAAGCCATTTTTATTGTTAGGCTAACATTCAAGAAGTAAAGAACATGACTACAGGGTGCATTCCATTTATACACTCATCTGAGGAAGGCAGAATGGTTTTTTTTTTTTTTGACAATTAGTAAATTTTAGGGTCAGAAAACCTTGGCTCTATTCTGATATTAGTCAAATAATAATATATATATGCCTTAGATTCCCGTGATGTAAACCAGAACCATAAGCAATTATTTCCATATTGGGGTGGGCAGAGAATTTTGGTGATGGGCAAAGTTATAAGGGAAAAGTATTTGGAAATGCAGTGTAAACTCTCCCCATCTGCTCTTCCGGATTGTAATTCCCAACCCATTGGTGTGGCATTGAATATGTTTTATTTTGTCCATGAAATCTAACGCTGCCCCCATGTGTTGGGTAAATGTATTTTATTTTATTTCCACCGAATGTATCTATCTGAATAATCTTTATCTTGTGACACTTCTCAATAAGTGAAGCTGTAACTGTAGTTCCTTTAATAGATTTCCTGGAGCAACTTTCTCCATTCATTTTCATTTTGCCCAATCAATTTGTCTGCAATGCTATGTGTTTAAAATGTAATGGTTTACTTAGACCCAATGCTGTTATTCATGTCAGGCATTTCTTTGAATAGTAGTTATAATTAGTTTTATTGTCCAATCAGTGCCATTCCATAAAGACCAACTAAGATTTAAAGGTCAAAAGAGCAAAGTACAGCAGGAAGAACTGTGGGAAAGTTTAAAAGTTTCTAAAGAATGTGTCAAAAAAAAAAAAATCAGCCAATTCAAAAAGTATACCAAGGAAATTCACTTGAAGTGAATGCCATTCACTGACTGAAGAAGGGTTTTCCTTTTTCTGATCAATAAGTGATGTATTTGTCCTTTAAGGGTTGAAACATAGAATGGGGATGCAGCTCAGTTGATACAGTGATTATTTCCCATGCACAAAGGCCTGCCTTCACCTTCCAGCACTGCATAAGCTGGGTTTGGAGGTGTCTTCCTGAGATCCTGGCACTAGAGAGGTGGAAGTAGGACGATCAGAAGTTCAAGGTCATCCTTGGTTGCATAGGGAGAGTGAATTTAAGTTTGAGACCAGCCAGCTCGGACTGCATGAGACTCCATCTCCAAAAAATAAGAAAAGAAGAGCTGAAGAAAATTATTCTGGGGCTGGAGAGATAGCTCAATAGTTGAAGGCACTTGCTTGCAAAGCCTGATGGCCCATGTTTGATTTACCAGTATCCATGTAAAGCCTGATATACGAAGTGGGCACACATATGGAGTTCATTTGCAGTGGCAGGAGACCCCGCTGAGCCCATAGTGAGTCTCTCCCTCTTTCTCTCTTATGAATAAATGATCAAAAATATATTCTATTATAAACTATGGAAATAACTTGTCCTACAGAGCTAAAGCTACAATTGTCCCTTCCACAATATAAGAAAGACTAAAGGTATTAGACATAGGCAAGAAAAAAAAAAAGATGTAAATACCCATGTGCTCTGGAAGACGTAGATATTGTATAGCTACTCCTGTGGAGTTGTAATATTCCCTCCTGGAGGGAAGGGGAGGCTAATAAGTCTCAGGAATTTAATGAAACGTACAAGTTTCAGGCAGCTGAGAGAATGAGAATATTCACCAGTTCCCTCCTCAATGTTACAAACAACTTCTGCCTAGAGGAGACTCTTGGGTGGATTTGAGCAGGGGCATGGCTTTTGTGAGTCACATGCCACTGTAAGTGATCCCTCACCTGTGTTCCTGTAAGTAATCCTAAGAAATTGACAGATTCAGGAAGCTAGAATCAGGTGGAATCACTTCTTTGGTCTTTCTCTGGTACCCTATCTGGAGTGAATAGATGATATTTTCCTAGGAAATGTCACACAACAGTAGGTGACAAAATTTATGTAACCTCTTAAAAGTCAAGATTTGGCCAAATTTATTAAAAATCAATTCAGTAGCTCACAAAATTAACAACAGTATTGAATAACGATATTTAAGTTTACTTAGAAAGATGTTATAAGCTCAACATTAGAATTTGTTTTTATGTGGAAGTTGGGAGTTGAACCAGAGAAAGAATTCTTATAAAGGTGGCTTCTTGGAAGATCTAATAACTATGTTTTCTTAGGTATAAAGTGTTGCCAGTGTCCGAAGGACATCCAGTCCCCGAAGTATAAGGCTTCAGTTTGTACCCTGTCTGCAACAAAAGCTAGGAAGCACTTTGTCCCTTCTAGGAGGAGGAGTTCTTGAAACGTGGAAGCAGAGCTCTGGCTAGGAGAGAAAGGTGTGCCTGCCATCCTAGACATGAAGACCACAGACTGGGCAGTCTCACAGAGCTATGAACCCTCCTGAAGGCATCATTCCATCACTCCGCATCAGCCTTATGAGATTTGGAAAGATTCAACACAGAGGGCATATCCTTTCTTTTAAACTTAGCATTTAAAAAATTCCTCAGCCCAATGTCCTGAAAAAACATAATCAAGATTCAGAGATGAAAAGCTATGCCCATCATCACACAGACCTTTATGAGGAAAGCCTTGATGAGTACTTGTTTGCTTGTTTGTTTAATATTATTTATTTATTTATTTGATTATTTATTTATTTATTTATCTAACAGAGAAAGAGGGAGAGAGAGATTGAGAGAGAGAGAATGAGAACGGGTGCTCCAGGGCCTCCAGCCACTGCAAACAAACTCCAGACGTATGTGCCCTCTTGCGCATCTGGCTAACTTTGGGTCCTGAAGAACTGAACCTGGGTCCTTAGGCTTCACAAGCAGGCACTTTAATCTCTAAGCCATCTTCCAGCCCAAGTACTTGTTTTTAATCTTTTCCTAGGGTTGTGCTCTTTCCCCTTACATTGTGCCCTTGTGACAAAAGTGCACACTTTTTGGAAGCATGGAAATACCATCCAACTTCCTCGCTGAGGAATCCCTCCACAACTGCAAGTGGAATGTAAAATTATGTCATAGTCATGTTGCCATTCTTTTTCTCTCTACTTGCAAATAAAAAAACAATATTCTTAAAAAGGCAATTGTGGGCTGGAGAGATTGCTCAGAGGTTAAGGTGTTGGCTTGTAGAGCCTAATTACCTAATCAACTCCTCAGTATCCATGTAAAGCTAGATGCACAAAGTGGTGCATGCATCTGGAATCTGTTTGCAGTGGCCAGAGGCTCTAGCATGCCCATTCTCTGTCTCTCTTCTATCTCTCTCTGCTTACAAATAAATAAACAAAAATATTTTTTAAAACATGGCAATTATATATGGCTAAATCCAATATATGTTTTGTGGAGTGCTCACGACTTGAAATCAGAAGCAGCTCTAGCTAAGCTGCTGTCTGTCCTTGACGGCTTATGTTCACTTGCTCTCCTTTTCCTCACTTAGCCTGAGTCCCCACAGTCTCCTACCGAAATCTTAAGTGAGGTGATTGCTCACTTTACTTCCAGCCTTCTTAAAATCTATATATATCATCATGAAGTTTGTTTACACCTATCTTCCAAAAAATAAATAAAAGAGAATATTAAGAGAAAACAGAAGGAAAATCATTCTGGCAGATTTTACTTCTGACACTGTGCATAAACATGCTTTACAGAAAGTAAAAATGAGCCGGGCGTGGTGGCGCACGCCTTTAATCCCAGCACTCGGGAGGCAGACGTAGGAGGATTGCTGTGAATTTGAGGGCCACCCTGAGACTACATAGTGAATTCCAGTTCAGCCTGGGCCAGAGTGAGACCCTACCTCGAAAAACAAAAGACAAAAAACAAATGAACAGTAAGTAAAAATGAAACCTTTGGGCTGGAGAGCTGGCTTAGTGGTTTAGGCCCTTGCCTACAAAGCCAAAGGACCCAAGTTCAGTTCCCCAGGACCCATGTAAGACAGATGCACAAAGTGGCACGTACATCTAGAGTTCATTTTCAGTGGCTAGAGGCTGCCGTGCACCCATTCTCTCTCTCTCTCTCTCAAATAAAAAAAGAAGAAATGAAAATTCTGAAACATTTTGTGTCATGCTGCTTCAAAGCTCTTTAAAAATGTATTATGTATTGTTCCTCACTAACTCTTCACTGCTCTGTCACCCAAATTTTGGCCTTGTAAACTTCCACTTATTTTATTTTAGTAATCACTTTTCTTCCTCCTTGAAAGATATCCTCAGCTCTAAGCCCAACCTTCACTTGGCTCTCAGATACTTTCTTAACTAGATTTCTGATAGTATTATTTACAGCTAAATTAATTGACTTTCCAATGTCTATCAAATAAGTTTCAAATCCCTTGGCCAATTATAAAACTATTTTAAGATGCTGTCCCAAACATATTTCTCATCTTTAAATCTGCTTCTTCAAATTATAGCCCTTCAAGGCCACTTAAAAGTCGTTATTTTCTTCAAACACACCTTAAGTGTTAAAATAAACATTCTGAGCCTTTAAAGAGACTCTGTCATGGCACTCATGCTTTCTTGCCCTAATTATGTTTCTCTTGTATCATTTCATTGCAGGAAGGAAGGAGCCAAATCTTCCATAAGCATCATAGCCTCCATGATCCTGCGTAGGTTAATTATAATGCTTATTTGAAATGAATAGATGGCTTGCCTATTCCACAAGATAAAGTAGAACTTTGATTTTTTGAGGTAAACTATTGAGGGATGGAACTACTTTATTAGTCTGTAACTAGAGAAGAAAGAAAGGTATGTTCCACTTAAATATCTTCTTATAAAACTCTGTACAAGTTCTGCCAGCTGTTTATTTAGAGAGAAAAGTATCCTGTTTATTTACTTTTAAGACATATACACTTCTGAAATATTCTCTTATTTATTTAACAAATTTCTTTCACCTAAGTAGCAATATTCTACAGGTTCAATATTAATGATAACTCCTTATCTTAGCCATTAAAGTGTATCTCTTCTTGTGAACCATGCCTAGGACGATGTCTACCTTCTTTTCCAGAAAAAGTCAGAGTTTCCTTAGTTTCTAAATAAATGTATCTTCCCATCCATCAGAGTGAAGAACAAGACTGAGTACATATTGGGAATAAATAACTCCATTAGTCAGAAGACTAGACTCATCCATCAGCCCCTGGGGTCAAGCGTTTGACAGGTGCCAATGAGCCCTTTCCAATATCATATTTTAGAAATGAGGACATTAAAGGAGCGAATCAAGGTGATTTCAAGGAGATGGCCAAACTAATCAGGACAAAAGACACGGATTGGTTCTTCTCAAGGTTGCAGGATGAAATCAGAACCAGAGTGTGCACTGTGATATTGTTAATTGACCCAAAGAAGAAAAGGTAGTGAGCTGAAAAGAAATATTTAACATTTTCATAAAAAGTGACATTTAAAGGTCATTCAAAGATAGGAGAGCATAGAGTAGTATAAATATTTACTGTTGCCGTAAATCTAGTCCTGATTTCCCTCACCTTTTTAAAGAGAACTAAAATACAGCAGCGTACAATTGGATCACAATCTTTTTGTCAACATATTTGAGGACAAGTGCGAGTCTTCTTTTCGAAATATCTGAAAACAAATAGATGCTTAGCTGATTAGCTCTGAGCGCCTTCTCTTCTATATAATCTATGATAAAAACATGACAGCAGTTTCACTTGCTTTGTTTGTATTTCAGAATCTACTACTCATATAGGCAGACTAAGCTATCTATGTCTGAAGTCCAGAAGGTTCTCCATCCGTGCTGGGTCCAGGAGTCCTCACCAGTCTCTGCTGTTGCCAAACTCCCTTTTGCTTGACTGTGAGCACTCATAAGACAGGGAGCACAGGTCAGTGGGGTGGGATATTTTGTTCTGTTCAATGGCTGTGGGTTTTTTTTTCCTTAATTCAGGCAGTGAAATGACAAACATCTGCCTAGAGACACAAGGGAGCTTTAGCACATCTCTGACAACCCAACAAACAAGTGGAAAAGATATTCAACCTTAATACTCGTGGTAAACTTCATAAAACTACCAGGTTGTGAAACTAAGTCCTGGTTTTTTATGCATTTCTCATAGCTTTCATCATCTTGAAAGTATCTATTCTCCAAATGCCTTCTCCTCCATACACATACTTAGTCACTTCTCACTTGTCTGTCTTTCTACCTGTCCACACAAACATACATATTGGCCCATACCTACAGACATATGCGTATATGTAAAACAACACGGGATTTTCTTTTTCTCTGGTTCTCCCTGACTCCCACCCCAAACACCACCTGGATGATAATAAAAAGAGCCACTAGAAAACCAAGGTCCACCCCCAAACCTGCTTAACACTATATCTTTCATCAGGTAAGTATCTTGGGGACAAATTCCAACGGGTGTAACTTGAGATGTGGATGCTAAAGTTAGATAAGGGAGGATGTATAGACAGGCTACTATTACTTATAGAACTCCATCTCATTTTCCTAGCCAGCCATCTGGCTGAAAAGGGTGTGATACTGGTAACAAATGGCAAGGAAACGGGGATGAGTGGGTGCAGCAACCACAAGCAAATTACCAAAGACGTACACCTTCCCGAGAGGCCGAGAATTATGGAGGCCACATTTCACGGTGGGGCATGTAAGTACCACCTTGTAGGCGCATGTGTGGATGTAAACCAATTAAGTACAGCACTTAGGAAAATGACTTTCCACTGTCTGCATGAGAATTGACCACAGACATGGTTTTGAAGTGAAAAATCTCTCACGTGTAAAACCAGGACCAGTTGTTCTGTTCAAGGTAACACAATGAGGCAAATGACAGACATCGGAGGAGAATGCTTGAAAGCAGCCTGCGGATGTCACCACAAAACACTCTGCAGGCTGATCTGAAGAGGCCCTAATACAAAGCAAAGATGCGAGTGAGAGGTCAGCAAGGAATTGTAGCCACCAACTGGCAGCCACAGAAAGGGAGCTGATTGCTTCTGTTAATAAAAAAAAGTGAGAAAATTTCTTTGATAAGGACAAAACAAAAAAAATAAACAAATATAACCATGCATACAGTGAAGGACAAAGCATTTTTTCCATTAAATTAGCTTTTGTTCATCATTAGTAGTCATTAAAGATCACAAGACATCTGTCCCTCTTTAGTGCCAACAACTTTTCTGAAGGTTTGAGCAAGCAACTTCACTGTGCCTTGATCTGTGCATGAATACATTTTGCTATGGTCTTTTGGCCAGGCAAGGTGGTGCATGCCTTTAATCCCAGCCCTCGGGAGGCAGATGTAGGAGGATTGCCATGAGTTCAAGGCCAGCCTGAGACTACAGAGTGATTTCCAGGTCAGCCTGAGCTAGAGTGAGACCCTACCTTGAAAAAAAAAAAAAAAAAACTACTGTTTTTCAGAATTTTTTCCAAATATTCAGTATTATGAATAGTGATAGGAAAATAAATGAGACGTGGCTGTTCATGTCTGGCACCCCAGCTGTAGGAAGGCAGAGCTAAGAGTACTGGTAGGGGAGTAATGGCCCAGCCAATCTACTGGGTGGAGGAGGCAGTCTTAACAGAAATAAGACAGAAAAGTGAGAGTGGAGAATATTCAACATCAACATCCTTCTTTGGGCTATGCACATGTACATTTGGGCGCACACATCCGCACACGGCACAAACACATACACACACGCACATGCCAATGCTCTATAAGAAATGAAGATGAAATTCTTCATTAGTAGTCATTTAACAACATGTAAAAACAACAAGGAGGAAGGATGGAGAAATAAAGAGGAAAGAAGTGGAGTGAAATGTAGGAGTAAATCCATCCCCAGGATGTGATGAATTTTGGGCTGAAACAGAGGCCTGGCATAAGAGAGAATTCTGGTTATAGGGACAGCCTGAGCAAAAGTTCTTGTGTTTAAGTATTGAGAGAGTTACCCCTTTTAGTCATCGCTTTCTCATGTCCACCCAGATCTTCTTTCTTATCAGTCGTTTTAAATTTCACCTTCAATCATCCTGACATTCCCGACCTCCATGAGTGACTTAGGGATAACTATCTAGTACTGTGGTTGTGAGAGATGAATGAGATATTCTATGTAAGGACTTTAATAGAAACTTAGTAAATGGTGAGTGTTACCTACGATCAAAACCATCATTTCCAGTGTACATGTAGAATACAACCCTTCTCTTTGTCCGTGCTGGGCTTGAGTTCCAGGAGAGTACTACTGATGGTGCTCATTGTGGATAATGAAGGGCCAGACACCATCATTGACACTGCCTCGATGATCTCTCACATGATTAAATATGACCCGTACAAGATGAATCAGTTCACTGTTCTCAGACGGGGAAACATCCAATTCGTCAATTGCCATAAAACAAAAATGAAAGGTGTATAAAGATGTTCAACTGGGCAAGAGCTACGGAGCGCAAAGGTCAGAGGACATGGGAAATAGCAGATGTTGAAATTTTAATTTTAATTTTATTTGACAAAGATAGGGAAACAGGGAGAGCAAGAGAGAAAGAGACAGAGAGAATGGGCGCACCAGGACCTTCAGCCACTGTAAGCGAACTCCAGACGCATGCGCCACCTTGTACATCTGGCTTACATGGGTCGTAGGGAATCAAGCCTGGGTCCTTTGGCTTTGCAGGCAAGCACCTTAACCATTAAGCTATCTCTCTAGCCCAACAGATATATTTTGATGAGGAGAAAAATATAGTGACATGGTGGGAAAAACTTTGTGGTAATACAGTATCATAGGACCATATTGGTCAGTAATAATTCTGACTACATCACACTTCTTACTAGTTATAGTGCCACAAGTCTATAATTGGTAAATGTTCTAATGTATTAAACACCCACCTCTAAAGTCCATGATAACATAAATGCTAGGGGCTATAGAGATGGCTCAGCGGTTAAGGCGTTTGCCTGCAAAGCCCAAGGAACCCAGTTGGATTGTCCAGGACCCATGTAAGCCAGATGCACAAGGTGGCACATGCATCTGGAGTCTGTTTGCAATGGCTGAAGCCCCGGTGCACCCATTCTCTCTCTCCCCATCTTTCTCTCTCTCAAATAAATAAATAAAATATTTAAATAAAATATAAATAAATAAATGCCAGGAGAGGTGGTGCTTCAGACGGAGCAATGGGATAAACCTTGCATCACTTTGTCATTAGAAATCCTTTTCTGCCTGCATGCTAAACAAACTTCAAACATTTTAAGAATGAGGAGGTGAGAATAGTATACAAATTAAAAATGTGCACTCTTGGATATTATTAAAATTGGATGAGCTGGAAAAAAGTCCCACTGTATTACTGTAAGTGGAGAAATTATAAGAATGATTGTAGCACGTGTGAGAGACAGTGTTGTGTGGGGGGAAATGGAAAGTAGGATATACATACAAAGTATCTAAATATAACCTTTTTTTTTTTTTTAATTTGAGGATCCATGATACAGTTTGAAGAAGTGGAATGAATTTTCCCATTGAAAAGTGACAGATGTCCATCCTATCTTGGGAAGTAAGAGGAAGTGGGAAAAAATTCATTTGCTATGTCAGTTGCTTGATAAACAAGAGCTTATTTTCTAAGCCCACTATTCTGTTTATTTTATCATAGTAATAAAGAGTAATTTTCAACATAGAGAATTATGCTATTTCTGTGTGGTCTTATTATATCTAAATTACCCTATAAATTTCAAAGCTATTTGGAGATCTGGGGAATTTTATATTTTCCTTAGGTTATTCAATGGAATAAGCCTTCCATCCTCCACAACGAGGCAGTGATTGAATATTTCATACATTTATTTAAATATAGATGACACCTAATATTTCATAGATAAAATCCACTTAAATATGCTATTTAGGCCAACAACCTAATCTATGGAAAATGCTTATCTGCATAGTACACAGTAACAGAACCTTAGATTGTGAATATTGGAGAGCAGTTAGAGTAAGGATCTTGGTGCCTTACAGGCTGCGCCTGGCATCTCTACTCTGCAGCTTACTAACGGGACCATCCTCAGAAGCCAATTACTGTAAGTATTTTTCCTCCATCATAAAGTAAGACATTCTAGAACCCAGGCAGTGCATAAAACAAATAACTCATTAATATGTTTGGCATACAACAAAGTCCTGTTAAATAGCAGACGCCATCATTGTCCTTCTCCTCAAATACCATAAACCAAGAATGTCACAGATTGGAACATAAGTCAAGGTCTTCTCCCTCTGTTTTCATAGCTCTTAACATTTTTCTATGAGTACCAGTAATTTTCACAGAGAGTAATCTGTGCTTCATTCACTGCTTCATTAAAGTATTAAGCTAATGGTGATGGGAGTGTAAAACTCTGTGTTAGCACAGTAAATCTCCTTAGAATGTGGCTTTCTCAGACTCTGAGAAAAGACCCATATGGTAAGGCAAAGGACGCATTTTTTTTTTTTTTTTTTTTTTTTTTTTTTGGTGTCCAGTGACAAATAAAGAGAATGTGGGGCCACGCGGTGAAGCTGCAAGGACCGCATCAAGTTCATTTCATTTGTGAAATCAACTGAGAGAAATGGTCGTATGCTTGCCAGCTCCTTTGCTGATGGCCGTGTGAGCACCTGGCCCCACAAGGTCAATGGTGGCACACGGAGCCGTGACAGTGGCCTGCACAGTGTGGTATCAGGGACTGGTTGGATCCACCACGTCTCTACTGACAACACCACAGCTTTCTGTGTTCTTTCCAGGCGCGATCACATCCATGCAGGTTACACTCAAGCCAATGGGTATTGATAAGCCTGTATTCATTTGACGAATGCATACCATTTAAGTGCTGCAGGAGGCCCAAGTTCTATAAATGCAGGCAGGCTGCAAAACATTCGATCAGTGACTTCAACCCTTTTCGTTTTCTACATGTTGAACCACTTGAATACGTTTAGCTAAAACTCTGCTCCGCTTTTCCCTCTGGGATTGGTTGTCACTTGAACAGAAGATTAATAAATCTCTATGTCCATATTCCTTTTTAAAATGGTTGTGTTGAAAACCTATATCCTCCATGCTCTCATGCTTGTGTGACTACATTAGACAAACATTCATGCACTTGTTGATTATCTGCAGTGTGCTCCAGGTTCTAATCTTCATAAATAAAAACAAATATAAACAGGTAGAGTGTATACTCCCTCCTAAGCTGATAGTCCACTGAGTGGATCAGATAATAAACGAACATAAAGGTAGATTATCTTAGTAAGGGATAATAAATGAACATAAATATAGATTTCTTAGTAAGAGATTATATCTTAATAAATAGTGATGAAGAGGAAAGAGAAAACATGAAGGATTTTTAACAGGCATGTTTTTCCTGTCATTATTACCTAAACAATGCAATTTAACAACTAATTACAAAGATAGCAATTACATTGTCTTATGTTTGCATTAATTTTTGTTTGTTTGTTTGTTTTTTGAGGTAGGGTCTCACTCTAGCCAAGCCTGACCTGGAATTCACTCTGTATTCTCAGATTTCAATCATAAAAAAGGACATACAAGAGTCATATGAAAATACTGCACCATTTTATGTAAGTGATATGAGCATTCACAGATGCTAGTGTCCCTGAGGGTGTTGAAAGTAACTCTGCACATATACCGATAGGGACTCTGTAAATCATCTCAGACCTATTTACCTTGCAACTTTACAATGGCAGTTTTAAATGACTGTGAATTTACCTCCATCTAAGTAAAGATAGTTTCCTGTTTTCTGTTTCCCCTGACACCTCCTCCACCCTCCCATTACTATCTCTAACCATCTCATACTTTCCAGTCTCATATTTCATGACTTGGGCCCTTCCTTACCCTAAGTTTTCCATTTGCACCACATAACCTACATTCTTGGCACCTATATTCCTTTTTGTTTTTGCCTTACTCATTTACTATTTCTACTGTTAGTTTCATGCTTCTGCTATTTTTTTGAGATTACATTGCTGAGTCTTTAATTTACTCAATTTTATTGTAAGACACATGGCCTCATCTCCTGTTCTTAATGGAGTGTTTTCTCTTTTCTCTTCATCACTATTTACGAAGAAGCAGTGTCGCATCATATAACCTGGGATTGAGCACCATAACCTTTTGTCCTTATATGGTAGATGTAAGATTCTTAAATAGCCAGGGATTCTTCCAGGATAAACCAGATAACATGGTGATAATTTTATTTATATTATTTTTATTCACTGGCACATGGGTGTGCCAGACACTTAACATCTATGCCACCTTTTGAGTCTGACTTATGTGAGACACTTGGAAATTGAACCCAGGTGGCAAGCTTTATAAACAAGTGCCTTTAACCACTGAGTTTCTTTGCAGCCCTCTTAGTAAGACCTTCAAATAACACAGTGATCACTGGGTGTCCATGGGGTTATTAACTCCTGGATGCCTGCAGATAACAAAAGCTGCAAATGTTAGAGTTCTTTATATAACATGTTGTAGTGTCTGAATATAACCTACATACTATTGCCATGCACCTCAAATAATTCTATCTTACTTATAATATATAATAAAATATAAGCCCTATGCAAATATTTGCTAAAATGTACTGTTTAGAGAATAATGATGAGAAAAAGTTCATTAATATTCAGTACCTTCAACATCCTTTTGTGTATATTTTCTTTCCACTGTGGATTAAACATATGGGTTTGGACCCCATGGATACAGAAGCCAATTGTATCTCCTTACTAGGATACCAAATAAATAATTGGCATTTTTTTTTATCAATGAGAAGACAGAGGCTCACTAAAAAATGTTATGAGAGTTGTGCAGATCTTCCTTTAGTCTTAAAATTATATGATTTAACTTAAAATGTCTCCTGTGATCTCAAAAGACGCTGAGAGATATGTTTGTCATTAGGCCGCTGATGATTTTCATTGATGTATACCACAACTCCTGTAAACATGTTTTTTCATTAAATACTGAAAGGTGGAGCGTCATGACTGGAGGGCCCCTGTGTCCCCAATCCCTGGATCCCCTGCTCCTGAAGGTGCATGCGGAGTGTGTAGACCAGATCGCCCTGTCCCCTCCTCCTCCGGGTTCCCAGGTCCCAGTAGGTTCCCCTGCTGCCAGCTTGGAGCTGCCTGGACCCTGTGAGCTTGCTGCAGAAGCAGGCCCCTTGCTTTCCCTTCCGCACTGAACGGCCCCTGGGTCCCCAACTTCTGGATCTTTTGCTCTGGAGCTTGCCTGCTGGAAAATAAAACGTTTCCCCAAGATGGGCGGACCACAACGCGAAAACCACAATGAAAAAAGTAAGAAACTTGAGAGATCTCCTCCAAGGATGCCTAGTCCCACAGTGAAAGCCTCCAGTGAAATCATTGAGAAATCAACAAAAATCCAATCCCAAAATGAAAACATAACCAATGTGACCCTGATCAAAAGAATTGCTGAACCGGAAGCAAACAATCAAAAAACCAACAATCCTGTCACTGAAAGGTGGGTGTAGCTGTCTCTCCGGGTTGTTTTTACTTTTTCGCATTTCTGTGTTTGCCACTTCTCATGGAGTTTGCTACTATTCAAGAAGCTCAGAAGAGATAGTCTGACATAAAACTTTGCCCTCTGTGGCAAAATACAAGTCCTTGCATTTTAAGTAGCATGTATCCTTTCTAACCTTGTTTCTGGTTCCATTCGTACAAGGCAGACTTTTTGCATCCAAACGACCTCTTTGCCAAGTTTTTTGTTCTTAACTAGAATCAGAGGTCAGGCCCTTCTGCTTATAATTTCACAACCACCAGAACTGGCTAGAGGCTGGAGTGAATGCCAATTACTACACCTGCAGTCAGAAGCTCATTATTTTCCTCTTAAGATATTGTGTGTCATGTAGTTAGAATGAAGGATACAACCAGGTAATGGCAGCTGGTCGAAGACTGAGCAGAAGGTGACAGGAAAGAGCAGCAGGTGAGGGAAAGGTCAGAATACAGTATTCATTGAGAGTAATGTGCACAGAACTCCAAAACGTCACGAGTAAACAAGATCTTAGAGATCATGGTATCAGAAATACATCCTTGGCCCTGACCCAGTGTTTGGAAATAAGATGGATCGCTCAGCTGAAGACTCAAGAGTTCCAGATCCTCAAGTGGTATTGTCAATTGTATGTACGTTCTCCAAAGCAGAATGGAGCCAACAGTAATAAAATACATCAATAAAGTAAGACTAATGTAGAAGTGAATTTGAGCTCTGCCGCTTTTAACTCTGGATCCCACAGCAACTTAACCATATTCGATGTCCCCCAAATATCTCATGCACACACACGGACAATCAGCACGCCCTTGAGGAACTGTGAGTTTCAGTGCTAAGTACATATGTACCAGTGTTCTTCTGTGTTTTGCGGGTCATTGTTTTTTTTTAAATGTTGTCTTCCGTATTATTCCTACTTCCAATAGTTTCTGCAGATCTGCTCTATAACATCCTAGATCTCCCTTGGGTCTTACCACATGTCCCTCAATCCATGGAGTGCCACAAGACCCAGGTAGTCTTTTTCTACAGGGTCAATATTGGAATTTAAAAGTTCATTGGCATCCCTTGACCACTGTAACCATTACACTCCACTGTCATTTTCTGAAACTGGCCACATGCACTTTATCCTCATAGACGGTTTGGCCCTTCTCCTTATTCTGAACTTCAACATTGTACTTCTTCATTCCACGATTGAATGTGACTCTTGTGTGTGCTCACATGCACGCTGCAGATATGCTGGATATTCATATATAAGTCAAGAGGAACCCTTGGCCTTGGGTTCTAGGTTCTTCAGCAAGAATTCCCAGGAAGAATTAAGACTATAACCTGTAAGAGGTGCAGAGTTGAAGATCCTTCCCTGAAGCCTCATTAAGAAGACATGGAGAGGGCTGGAGGGATGGCTTAGCAGTTAAGGCATTTGCCTGCAAAGCCAAAGGACCCAGGTTTGATTCCACAGGACCCACATTAGCCAGATGCACAAGGGGGCACATGCATCTGGAGTTCATTTGCAGTGGCTGGAGGCCCTGGTACACCCATTCTATCTCCCTCCCTCCCTCTTTCTCTGTCAGATAAATAAATAAGTAAAAATAAAAAAAATATTTTAAAAAAGAAGACATGGAGATATTTTTGTCTTAGTCATGGGGAAGTGATGACCTTAGTTCTTGACTTCTTCTACCTTTCTAGGACGAGTAAGTATATAGAAAGATACTGGAATAGAAACATTTAGTAGGTTAGATGTAATTTTCTCCAGTATGGGACTCATATTCCTAGGGTATGAAATCTGGAAGAGCATTTGAGACTGGGAATCTACTAGATAAGTTTGTGTTCTAGAATCAGATTCATGGTAAAGAAAGGGATTCCAGCTGATTTAACACCTCTAGAAATCTTAAGAGTTCTCCAATTAAGCCAGAAGTGGTAGGGTTCACTGCCCTCAGATGCTGCCTTACAAAATCAATGATTCACCTAAGGGGAAAGGTCATTTCAGAATTTTTTCTGTGTCTATGCAAATGCCATAGAAATCTGCATGTCACATTTGCATTCATCATAGGATTCAGCACTAATAGCATATTTAAAAGTCATGATGTTACTGCCATTAATCAGGCTCTGGGCCGGTGGGCTTCACGGTCATCTATTAATCACCAATGTCTGCAGACATGTGCATTTGGAAAGCTAAGTTTAGATATATCAAGCATGATTTACACTCTTAAGTAACCTCATTGCAGCTGTAATACTATCTCTCTGCTTTGAAGTTGCTCACCGTAGTGTCCTTAGGAAAGGGAGAGAGAGAGAGAGAATGGGCATGCCAGGGCCTCCAGCCACTGTAAACGAACTCCAGATGCATGTCCTCCCTTGTGCATCTGGCTTGGCTTACATGGGTCCTGCTTAGTTGAACTAGGATCCTTTGGCTTTGCAGGCTCATGTACTAATTGCTAAGCCATCTCTCCAGCCCAGGTCTTGCATTTCTAAGATGGCATTTAAACAAAATTCAGCTTTAGAGTTTATAAAAAAAAAAAAAAAAAAAAGCCACTGATGAGTGTCTTGGTTTTTCTTTTAGGAGTTTAATTCCCACGTTCAGGAAGTTCAGGCTTGGTCATTCCGAGTCAGGCTCTGGGCGTAAGAGTGACTTCATAGAGAGGTGGTGAAGCTAGATTTCCAAAAGACTGCAGTCTTCTGTAGGCCACAGGATCAAGCCCCAGCACATCTCTCCATCAGACTCTGCTTCCTACCAGATTCTGAAACCAAATTGTGTTTCTAAGAATTCATCTGCAAGTCGTCTGTGATATGATCATAACACTGTCCACATTATGGAAGAGTCAGAGAGAGGGATCCTTAGGAGGTTAAGAATGGGAAATAAAGGGATACTACAGAAGATGAAGACAGAGGCAGAAGAAGCAAAACCGAAAACCAGAAAAATAATAAATAAATAAATAAAATTATGAGAAACAAATTCACAACGTGGAAACAAAGAAGAAGGTGGTAAAACGGGAAAAGAAGTGGTGGTGTAGGAAACGAGAGCAGAGAGGGGGAGTGGGCAGAACCACGGGGAAGAATCACAGGCAGTGTTTAACCTGTCAGCACGAAGCCCTCTGCTTAGTTAATTTCCTCAGCAGAGCCCTTTTCTTAATTTAATCTGCTAACAAAATTTCCCTGGATTAGCATTCTATCCTATGCTTTGTGCGTGTAACCTTCCATTTAGTCAGACACGCTGCAAATGCTTCACGTGGACTCCTACATGTCGCATTTTCTCTGTTTCTCTCAGTGATTAAAAGAACCCTACCATTTCAATTACTCTTATCCCACACTTAGAATCCTTCGGAAAAGGAGAACACACACCCACTCCGCTACTCCCCGAAAGACTGGGGTTGTACTCCTAAATAGTCATCAATGCTTGGAGGGGAAATATTAAGTTTTAGTCAAAGGAAAGTGATCAAGTTGTATAAAATATAGCTTCAGTACATTTATCGGGTTAAGACACCATGTCATGTTACTGTGATTTCCAGCCTCAAGTTTTGAGTCTTGCAGCTATAACAGCTCATTATTCATACGTCCTGTGAGTGCTCTGCTCGTCCTCTCTGCACTGTCAGTGACTGGGCACCCATTATCACTGGAAGATGAAGGCTCTGTTTTGCATGCTTTTGCTTCATATACACGTTGAATTACTTTGCATACATAGTCAGCAATTCTCTACATCAGAACAAAATGACGGAAGACTGTTTTCCAAGAAGTCGTTGGGCTGAAAATGCACCCCAGTGGTACAGCATTTGCACAGCCTGAGTTATGCCCTGGGTTCAATCTCCTGCTCCACAAAAAGAAAACCAGAACCAAAGCTCTCATAAAGAAGTGATAAATATTTGAGGAGATGGATAAATTTTCCTCATTTAAATAGTAGAGTGCTCGCATGTATGAATAAAACATCGTATAGTACCCCATAAATATATTACCTTTTAATGTATTGGTTAAAGTAAATATAATTTAAGTAAGAAAAAAAATGAAAAATGAGAATATTATATACATTAGCTCTTAGAACCTAGAAGAAACTTTGCCATTCATTTTCATTCCATTTCATTACTCAATTTGACCAAATATCTGCTTAAGAAAAAATTTAGATGAGGAGAAAGGAAAGGAAAGTCCTGAGAAATAAGTTCTAACCACCTCAGTCAGTGTATATATGGCTTTGACAAATGCAACAAAAATCCTGCCTTCACAGAATGCGTCCTCTTGGGAAAGAGTCGCAACCAGACCCCTCCACCAGAAAGGTCAATGCATGTTTCAGGTTCTGTGATAGCAATCTATCAAATTGGAGGGCACAGCTTCTGCTACTGAGATGTAAGAGAACTAACACAGAGATCGGAGGTGATCTGAGAAGGACAAATTTGGTGTAGAGAACTTCTAACAAAATGACAATAATAAAAAAAAAGGTGGAGGTTTTCTTTTACACATGGTAATGGAGAGTGCTACTAAAAGGACTAATTCACACTGAAATAGTTTCCCTTGAACAAAAAATATGTAGGTAATTATCAGAAACTTTGTCCTTGAAGCTTCAGCAGCCATTTGAAATGTGAACATTAACGCACAGAATTCAGGTTTTTACTGAATTTAACAGGTCTCGGATAAATTCTAGGTGACAATGTTGGAATGCCCTTATAAAAGTATGCTCAAGATAACCTTGTAACACTTTCTAGTATTGTAAAAGAGATGACAATAATTGTATCACATATATGAAATCAACTTAATTGAGAAATACAAACTTTACCATGTTACATTTTTCTCAAATCTAGTTAGAAACTATTATTTTGTGTTTTTTTTTAAGCAAAGGTTTATGTATCACTACCAACTTGAAGGCTCTATGAATATGAATTTTGAAAATATAGTCTTATGGATATATAGAAACTTAGATGAAATTTCTGCCCTGATTAAAGTAGAATAAATCAGCCGGTCATGGTGGTGCACACCTTTAATCCCAGCACTCAGGAGGCAGAGGTAGGAAGATGGTGAGTTCGAGACCACCCAGAGACTGCATAGTGAATTCCAGGTCAGCCTGAGCCAGAGTGAGACCCTACCTCAAAACATCAAAAAAAAAAAAAAAAAAAAAAGGAGAATAAAGCATAACCTGACCCTTGCCCTTTCATTTTTCCCTCATTGTCATTATGGAATCCTATACAAGATAAAATTTGCTACATTTAAGTGGACTTTAGGCTTTAAACTCAACACTTTTGTTTCAATATCCAAGTAAATGCAAAAATATGTTTTAAATTGGACTTTCAATTCTTATCTCTAAGACCTGTGAAATCTCTGTGGATAGCAGAGAATTGGACCTAATTTTTATCAATATCTCCCTAGTACACATGCATGCGCATACACACACACACACACATTCTTCTTCAAAAAAATCCCTTTTAATTAGATTGTGACTACTGGAATGAGTCCTCCCCAGAGGGCTGACCTCATCCCATAGGCCAGCCGCCTTTATTCCCAAATGCCTCAAAAGAATCCTGTAGCAGCAGCTTCCTCAGACCAGGGTCGTCTTTGTCTTTGACCTTCCCCTTTGCCACATCGTTTTCCCTGTAAGAAGCAGAGCGGGTACCCGGAAATGGCCGTTTTCTCCAAGAAGACACTCAACGCATTAATCTAAAACAGTTAGAGCCCTTCTGCATTTGTGAAGCCAGCTCCTTCTTAACTTCATACTTTCATCTTAACCCAGCGTCCTTTCTGAGTGGGTAATCAAAGTTGCTTTCTTATTTTTTTTTTTAGCCCTATTCATTTTCCTTAGGAAGTGAAGTTGGCATTGCTACTGTCTTGCCTCTGGAATCTGTCTTCAAATTGGAAACTAATACAACAGAGACCGAGCTCCACATTTCATGTTAAAGGATAAATAAATAACATTATTTGCAGGTACTCTGGAGAAAAACCTATCAACTCAGTAGCTTTATTTACTTAAACAGTAGAAACATTAAGGCATTTTTAGTAGGCCCGCAGATCAGTATTAGCTAATTTATATGAACTAAAGCAAGAAACAGGTGAATGGGACTTTGCTTATGAACTAAAGCACTAAGAATGTAAGTGGGACTTTGCAACTGAAAAAGAGAAACGAACTTGTCTCAATGTCTTTCATAATGACAGACAAGATAACATTTTACATTTAAATACTGTAGTGGCCTCAAAGAGAAGGCTGAAGCACAAAACTTTTGTGATTGGCCAAGAGAACCTGCTATTACCTCTTTTAAAAGTGTAAAAGAGGGGCTGGAGAAATGGCTTAGCGGTAAAGGCATCTGCCTGCAAAGCCAAAGGACCCAGGTTCAATTCCCCAGGACCCACGTAAGCCAGATACACAAGGGGGGGGAGCGTATGCATCTGGAGTTCATTTGCAGTGGCTGGTGGGCCTGGTGTGCCCATTCTATCTCTGGTTTTGTTTTGTTTTGAGGTAAGGTCTCACCTCTAGTCCAGGCTGACCTGGAATTCACTATGTAGTCTCAGGCTGGCCTCAAACTCACAGTGATCCTCCTACCTCTGCCTCCCGAGTGCTGGGATTAAAGGCATGCACCACCATGCCCTGGCTCTCTCTCTCTCTCTCTCTCTCTCTCTCTCAAATAAATAATAAAAAGGGTAAAAGAAAGATGGAACTGGGAAGTGAAGCCATGAAAATGTTTTCTAATGGCATCGGAAACATCTGGAGGAATAGGTCATTGTTGTATTTTAGTTAAGGGTGGAGATGGGCAAAAATAAAATAAAATGGATCTTCCATTTATGACTACTGACAGAGAATTAGACCAGCAGCATAAAAGAGATGAGAAAAGTGACTAATAAATGACAGTAGTGGAAAGGTCTTAGTGGAGAGCCAATCCCAAATTATTAGAAAGAAAATATCAGACACAGTGTCTCTCAATGTTCCACTCCAAGTAACTCAAGAAAATGTTAGCCTTCCAGGGTTGGTGATGAAAATAGGACTATTACTCCAAGCAGACAAAGAGAAGTATTTCTTTAGATACTTGGTATGACACTGGAAGGAGTGTATAAAAAGTAAACACTTTAGAATTAATCTCACACATCTCATTAATTTCCCCTAAATTGAGTCATATTCATAACCCTGTGAAAAATAACTTGGGGAGAAAATAAACAGTATTTTTTTTCTAATTATATCCACATTAAATCTCTGTTGATACAACAGGTTCCTATACAGACTTGCGCGCCAGTCAGTCTCCTCTGCCAGACGTTAATCTAACTAACAACTCATTCCACACCATTGAATCAAGTCTGTGCTTGCAACTGTGTTAAGGCAGCTTATTGCAGACTAACTCCTCTCTGTGGGCTATAAGAGCTGGATAAAATACAAAAAAACTAAAAGTGTGAAAATGGATCACAGGCAATGAAGGCAGGCAGCATTGAGTGATCCAAGAATCCTCAAGAAAAACACACTGAGGTGAATCCAGATGACCTCACTGCTCTCTCGCTTCATGGCATTTGACAACATCTGAGCTGCATGCAACTGGAAGCATGTGTTGAAGGTAGGAACCCAACAGCATTGACAGGCTCGAGGACAGGAGGAAAGAAACTGAAGTTCAGGATGAACAAGGCTGTCAGGGTGCAAAGGGGGCCGAAAGCAAAGGCAGTTCAGAAATGTGAATCCTTTTTGACCACACCATATCTCCCTCAAGACATTTGCAGATACCTCCTACACAGCAGGGGGAAAGGGACCAACACTAGATTCAACCATATGCAAAATAACTAACAAATAAATAAAAGTAAACTAATAAGTTACAATACCTGACGAAACCTTAAAAAAGTAATGTCAAGGTCTATGGTCAGCTAACGAAGGATCCAATCCGTAGTCCACACTGCAGATGCTTTTGTTGGGTGGTTTTCTCAGCAAGGTGAAGGTGACTACTATATTCAGAATATCACCTGTTGTTCTTGACCTGACTCTCACTTACATGCAAATCCATCAAATACCATCGTTATTTGAATAGTATAGCAAATACCTGCCATTCAATTGTTTCATATATACTTAACCACATTTAAAAATTGTATTACTTTTATCGTTGCTGTGACAGAATACCTGACAGAAACATCTTGAGCTAGGTAAGATCCATTCTGGCTCATGTTTCAGGGCATATAATTTATCATGGCAGGGAAGACACAGTGGTGTTGGTAGTTCATGGCTGTGGCTGTGAGATCTTGTGGCAGTACAGTGTGAGGTAGCACGTTCCATCATGACAGCAGTCAGCAACAGAGAACTTGGGCTGAATTTGGAGCCAGGATTTAGCCCTTAAGCCCCACCTCTATGGCCCTATTATTTGTCAGCAAGGCCACCAAAAAGGTTCTGACTTCCCAGAATGTCACCACAAGCTGTGGACAGAGTCTTCAGACACAGGAGCCTATGAGGGGCATTTCACACTCAGACCATAACACAGAGCCTTTTGTCCCCATAGGCTCTTGCTCATCTCATCATGCTAAAAGCATGCTGAACAATTCCATCACCATTTAAATATCCAAAACCTAGGCTGGAGGGTTGGCTTAGCACTTAAGGTTCTTGCCAGCAAAGCCAAAGGACCCAGGTTCGATACCTCAGTACCCATGTAAAGCCAGATGCACCAAAGTGACACATGTGTCTGGAGTTCATCTGCAGTGGCTAGGGGGCCTGATGCGCCTATTCTCATTTTCTCATTCTCTCTCTCTTTCTCAAATAAGTAAATAAAATATTTTTTAAAAGTCCAAAGTCAACTCTTTATTGTATTTATTTATTTAAGAAAGAGAAAATTGGCTGGAGAGATGGCTTAGCAGTTAAGGCACTTGCCTGCCAAGCCAAAGGATACAGATTCAATTCCCCAGGACTCACATAAGCCAAATGCACAAGGTGGTGCATATGTCTGGAGTTCATTTGCAGCAGCCAGATGCCCAAGCACACCCATTCTCTCTATTTATATCTGCCTCTTTCTGCCTCTCTTTCTCTCTCTCTCAGGTAAATAATTTGAATTAAAAAGAGAAAGAGAGAAAAGAGAGAGACAGAGAGAGAGAAAGAAAATGTGTGCACAGGGGACTCTAGCCACTGCAAATGAACTGCAGTTGCATGCGCCACCATATGCAGCTATGCACCACCATATGTGGGCTCTGTGGAATGAAACTTGAATCCTTAGGATTTTCAGGGAAATGCCATAACCTCTAAGCCATCTCCCTAGCCCAAACTCAATTCTTAAACTTAGGCAAGTTCCTAACTGTTGGGCTTTGTAAAATAAAATCAAAGTTGTGAACACTGTATTTTTCGTACTCACTTTTCAGAGCAATTGGCATTTTTATACTTGGAAGTCTCTGATGGTTTGGTCTTACTCTACTGGGACAATTCCCTATTGCTCCATTGTAGGGTTTCTCTTTTCACTATATTCATATCTTAAACAATTACCACTGTTTGTCTGTGTCCATTTTGTCTGCAATTTTAAATTCACCTATGTTCCCTTCTTCATAAACCTTACATTATTTCTGTCTCCTGTTCCACTTTCTGATGCTTCTGACTCTAAGTCTGGTTAAAGCAGCAAACAATAACTGATCCATTGTCTGAATATTCCACTTTCTTGAAATTTGGTCTGTGAACCAAATTTCACCTGTTACTTTTGAAGTCAGTGCCAAATTATCATACACAGGCTGAGGACAGTCAGATGCGTTGCCAGAACATAACACAAGTGGCCTGTATCCTACTTCTTTCCTAGTAAGAGACTGTGCTTTCCACTGAAGCCTTATTCTCCACATTTCTCACAGCATTCTGGCATTTTGTGCTGCCCTCAGAGTGGCCCATTAAACTCTGTGACAGCTTTCTAGGGATTCTCTAGGGTGCAGCTCTACATTCTTCCATATTCCTCCCACATGCTAATTTTGAAGGTCTATGAGCCACACCGTCAGCCTCACACCAATAAACTTACTTCTAGGCACCAACTTTTTATTGTCATTACGTTTCCTGTCACTATGACAGACTATCTGGCTCAGTAACTTAATGGCTGTAGGACTCATTTGGCATGCATTTCAAGAGATGCGTCCACTGTGTGAGCCAGGCATGTTGGTTTGTGTCTTAGATACTTTTCAGTTGCCGTGACAAGATGCCTGACACGATCCTAATTAAAGGAGGAAGGGTTTGCTTCACATACTGCTCGAGTCACAGCCCACCACGGCAGGTAAGGCATGGCAGCAGGAACGTGGGGCCATCGGTCACATTCAGTGAACGATGAAGACATAGACAGCAGTGCGGGCTGATGCCCAGCTCACTGTCTTCTTGTTCAGATCGGGACCTCAGCACGTGGAATGGTACTGGCCATGGTTTGGGTGCAACGTGCATTCTAACTCAATGAACCTAATTTTGAAATTTCCTCACAGACATGCCTCACAGACATTCTCCTAGGTGCTTCTAGTTGATAATGGAGATTACCTCCCACGGTAGGAGCAGCTCACGGCTGTGGTAGAGGAAACATGAAGCAGCTGGTTGCATTGCAATGTGAGTCAGAAAGCAAGACCCTTAGTCAGAACTGGACTGGGCTTGGCCTTCTAGCTCTGTAGCTCTGGTCTATGTTGGGCTGCTGAGCCTCATATCCAAATTTCTGAAACCTTCAACATCAGTGCTATGAACTAAGGACTAAGTGGTCAAGCCCTTGAACCCATAGGGGATATTTTACACTTAAACCATAACTTTATTTTTTTAAATAAGTTATATTGGAAATTAGTCACATTGCTGGCACAATGTCCAGTAGTGTTTCTCTTCATCTGGGGGAAAAAATATATATACATATATATATATATATATATATATACTTGAATTCCTTGTAAGTTTGATGTAGCTAATTCACTGAGCTGCCATTACTCATTGTCTTGTTTTCTTGAAATATCTATTCCTTAGAGTCTCTGGAATGAAGATTGGACATTGTATTCCCTGTGCTTAATTCCTTGCCTTGAGATAAATTTAAGGTCCATTAATACAGCACAAAAGATCTTTATAAGCTAAGCCTCGGTTAACCTCTATTTATTTGGAGTTGCTTTCTAAGCTACCTCGGAACCCATGACACACAGGCAAGTTCATATCCTGCTCCTCACATTCTCTTGGCCCACAATAGATCACTCATGAGGCAAAATCATATGCATTCTTCCAACTTCAGTTTAGGTACTACTCCTAATTGGCCTATTTTGAAATATATACCGAGTTCTCATTATACACTGTATTGGAATCCCTATCAACATATCCGCAACCACGTTACTAGAATATAATCTTCTTTAGTTGAAGAATCCTGGAGCTAGTGTGAGACAGTTCAGTTATGTTGTCAGCTCAATTCCAGATCAGGAATGCAGAGACACACCTTTTGGGCAGGTCTGTGAGGTTGCTTCAAGCAAGGATTAACGGAGGGAGGAAGTGCTTCCTCCAGAGGTGGTATAATTTATAGACAGAGGTTCTAAGAGAACACAGTCTATACCTGGCTCCTATGCTACTACACTGGAACATGCTTGTTACCCGGCTGCCCTGGCTATTCATTGGTGTATGCATCTACTCTGTTTGGACTGTCCTCTGTGAACACGGAATTGAGTGTCCTCAGTCTGCCAATATGTAGTGAAGATCAGTGGCTCTCCAGGAATCCCCCAAAGCTTCAGTGACAGATTGGGATTGCTAAGGTGTCCTGCCCAGCCTTGTGAGGCATCCGGCCTCATGGAGAACAGATCTCAGACCCCATGTTGCTTAAGAACAGCTATTGTTGGACTTCTCAGCTCCTGCCCTGTAAACTAATCTAATAAGTTCGCCTCACAATACAAGTTCATTTTTTATTGGTTCTATTCCTCTAGAGAACCCAGACTAATATACATAGCAACTCTCCCAGTATATAGGTCACTTCTATGTATTAAAATGAGTGTAATACAGCTTCGAAGAGACTGTAAAATCAGAAGTGCACACTCACGGACTACCTTAAATTTAAAATACTCAGGGACACTTTGAAATGACCAAAATCTACTCTGGACCAAAATATAATGCGATTTGTGTTACTGCTCCTGCTATTTTTGTAAATAGATCTTACAACATAAAACCTTGGTTTAAAACAAGGTTCTGTGTAGGGCAAGCATCATGTGTTACCAAATCATACCTGATGTAGTCATAATGGCAGGTTTGAAGAAGGAAACCAAGTCAAAATTCCCACTCAGCAAACCCTTCAGGCATGTGTGTGTGTGTGTGTGTGTGTGTGTGTGTGTGTTCATATAGGCACACATGTCACACAGGACACTTGTCAGATGTTGATCCTTACCTTCCACCTCATTTGAGGAAAGGTCCCCCATTGTTCAGCACTCTTTAGACTCACTGGTGTATTAGCTGCCAGGCGTATTCTGTCTCTGCCTCCCTTCCCTTGTCTTCATAGACATGCTGGGGTTACGGATCACAGTATCGGGCTTTTTAAAAACATGGGTTCTAGGAATTTGAACTCAAGTACCCACTCTTGCATGGAAAGTGCTTTATTTACTGAGCAATCTCCTCAGCCACAAGAAGGAACTCTTGGGCCTAAGAGTTCAAGGCTAGACTAGAAAACATAGTCCAATACCTGTTTCAATATATTTTTTTTTAATAAATAAAATCTAACCTGTCTACTCATTTTATCCCTTATATATTGGTCCTGCTCACACAGAGATATTTGTGATGACTTGCGATTTTATTCTAATGATCTGGGATTCACCTCAACATTGGACTGCCACGGGACTCACTGTTCGGCTTCTCACAGCCTTGTCCCCTTTGTAAAACAGCTGTCTTATGGTGGCATGCACACCTTGGTTCTTCTCTTACCTCAGTAGTGTATGAGTTGGTTTCCTTAGCATCAACACTACATTTTGACCTTGATATTCAATGGACAGTTTGTAAAATGCAGGAAATGGGCCTATTTTCTGGGTATATGTAGTCTTCCTTGACTAAAATCAATCTCCTGTGGAGAATTCGCAGACATTGCATGAAGAAGAACAATCAAAATAAAACACGTGCTATATGGCCACATTCTGTAGCTTCTTCAGACACAATGAAGGAAGAGAGCAGACAGGGCTAAGGACATAAGGTAGACATCTGGAGCAGTTTCTTTTAAGCCTCGACATTTCTAAACTTGTAAAACCACTTCTTCTATTATTTTCCAGCCTTCACTGTTTCTGAATTTTAAAACTCACTATAAAGAAGGACTCCGATTCAGAGGATGAGTTAAGCCATTGGCAATGAGAGAAAGTAGTATTAATGAACTTTGGGGTCAGTACCATTACGGATCCTCATAAATGCTAATCACCTGAATTAGACTATGGTATTTTTTTTAAGAGAGAAAAAAGTGAGAGAGATAGACAAAATGTGGCAGGGTCTACAGCGACTGAAAAACTCCCCACATGAGCCTCCTTGTGCACATGTGCGACATTTGCATGCTTGCTTCACTGTGGATGTGGCTCATGGGGGCCTGAAGATTTGAACATGAGCTCTTAGGCTTCACAGACAAGCACCTTAACTGCTAAGCCATCTCTCCAGATTTGAGCTAGGCTCTGTACTAGAATCTAAGGAAGCAAACATGAACAGAGTATGGACTTCACACGAATACAAATACAGGTACTGATGGTTAAATTGCAATGACAAGACTGAATAAATAAGGAGATTGTGGGGAAGTGCAGTGTAATAGATGCAAGTGACTCCATAGATTGTCAAGGATTCACCTGGCAGTCTTCCCTGAGAAAGCACTGAAAGATGAGTGTGGTGGTTTGATTCAGGTGTCCCCCATAAACTTAGGTGTCCTGAATGCTAGGCTCCCAGCTGATGGAGATTGGAGGAATGAAAGCCTCCTGGAGGAAGTGTATTGTTGGGGGTGGGCTTATGGGTGTTACAGCCAGTGTCCCCATGCCAGTGTTTGGCACACTCTCCTGTTGCTGTTGTCCACCTGATGTTGGCCAGGGGGTGATGTCCACCCTCTGCTCATGCCATCACTTTCCCCTGCCACCATGGAGCTTCCCCTCGAGCCTATAAGCCAAAATAAATCCTTTTTTCCCACAAGCTTCTCTTGGTTGGGTGATTTCTACCAGCAATGAGAACCTGATTGCAACAATGAGTAAGAGAAAGTCAATCCACCAGGAGCAATAAAAGAACATTAGAATTATCTCAGGATAAACAGTGGCATCAATCAGGCAAGTGAGAATAATGAGAGCAACGGACAGGAAACTTCTGGAAGAGAAAGCTTCTTTGACAAGTGTGGATTTAAGTGATCACTTTTTTTTTCCACCTATGCTCAAAATTAGCTTGAAATTTTGCCCCAAAAGGGAGAACTAAGCTCTCATAATAGAAAATGTGTGTTTCTAAGCATTGCTGAATATGGGAGACTATATGAGGGAAATTCTATTATCACAGCCAACACAAATGTTCAAGAACTCTAAGTATAAATGAATGCTAATCATCCTAATTATCCAGATGTTGCTATTTTGGGTTGAAAACAAAAAGCAAAAAAATAAAAAATAAAAAAAAAGAGATGGAGGTGGCTGAGATCCCCTAGTGTCACTGACACACAATCTCTATGAGGGAAAATAACTAGGGCAGAGTAAAATAGAATGGCCTGTCTCACTGCCTAAGCTCTGTCCACTGAGTGAAATGCTCATCAAAGCTGCTGTCACCTGCTTTTCATGGAGGGAGGGATGGGGGCAGACCTCATCTTACACATGAATCCCAACAAGTACGACTTGTCCATCCTGACGCTCTGCCCTCTTTTCAGGCTGCCGTGGGTGTTGATGTGTTTAAATCTTCCTGGATGGACTGGGTAGTCTTGTGTTTGCCATTCCCTGACAAGGGAGTCAGCATCTTGTCCAACAGGAAGAACAAAAGCAGAACTCTACTTATTAAAGTTGACTCCTTGTCTTCTGATAATTTTTGTCTCTCTGGTCCGGTTCCTACTCACTAAAGCAATTACGAGCAAATGTGTCATTCAGCATGAAAGCGAAGAGGATAAATAGTGAAGCTCAGTGAGATTAAGTTCATCTGCCCCTTTTTGGTTCAACTAGGGATTAATATAAATTAGCCCTGATGACCTTTAACATTAGATTTTTCAGGTTTTCTTTTCTTTCTTTCTTTCTTTTTTTTTTTTTTGCAAAATCGTGTGAAACTTCCTTTAAAGAAAACCTAACTTAGCTCATCTCTAAAACACATGGATCAAAGGTACATGGTCTCATCTCCATCCATACTCTTATAGACTTCTTGGCAAAAGAAGTTCTACAACACAGATAAGTTTTCAGGGGTCACAGGCCTGTTGGATCCCTGTCTTTGAGCAAGACTATTGAAAAAAAATGACTCCTGTCCTTGCTGATTTTTATCACCACCAGTACTCAAAACCCTTTAGCTCTTTGTTGTAACCCAAACCCTTCTCCATACTTTTATTTATTTTTTTAAATTTTTTTGTTCATTTTTATTTATTTATTTGAGAGTGACAGAGAGCGAGAAAGAGGCAGATAGAGACAGAGAGAGAGAGAGAGAGAGAGAATGGGTGCGCCAGGGCTTCCAGTTACTGCAAACGAACTCCAGACGCGTGCACCCCTTTGTGCACCTGGCCAACATGGGTCCTGGAGAATCTAGCCTCGAACCGGGGTCCTTAGGCTTCACAGGCAAGTGCTTAACCACTAAGCCATCTCTCCAGCCCTCTTCCATACTTTTTGAGTTATCTCCTGTTCTGGCTTAATCACCACCATTACTTTACTTCCCACAAGTTTCTGATCATTACTGTTCAGTACTCAAAAACATTTCCTTCTCCTCCTTTTCCTAGCTGGAATCTGTTCTCTGAGAATAAAAGGCTGTTCTATACTCTCAAGCAGTGAATATTATTTTCCTCTTATTTACTCCATTATCTGAAGGCTGGATGGCATCCTCCTTCTCCCTCGCCCCTCGTGGCTTCCACACCATTACCACCCAGCCCTCTACAAAAACCACTACTCTTGTAAGATGAACACCTCCTTGATAAATCGATCTTACCTTACCTGTGACAGTTACCACTCTATCTGCTTGTCACTTCCTTTATTTCACGAAAAAAAAAATGTTACCACATAGCTCCTGTCTTCCACAACTGTGGCCGTTATTGATGGCGAATTCAAATCCCACTTGATGAATCACTCAACTTATTTCTAGCTTTAAAATCTTTGTTTTCCCCCATGATCTTCCACCAATTCAAGCTCATGGTCAAGGGCATGCTCTGGACGCTGTACTCACTAGAAGTTCAATGTTAGCGTTTTGATTCATATTCTTATCCCTCCTGAAGAACGGAGATGACCTTCATGACACTGAAGCCAAATCTCATCGTTCCCGTGTACCTCATTCATTGTTGCCGGCACAGTGGTATAATTTTTCATCTGTTCTCTTTTCCTCCAATATATGCCAAACTTCTTAGCTGAGACACATTCTTGAAATATTGGTGTACATGTTTTCTCCAATTTCTTCCTTTATTTCTCAAATGACTCCAGTGAAAGCAGGTTATAAATCAAGTGCCACAGTATCACACATGTGCACACACACACACACACACGTGCACACACACACACACAAACATAGATTGAGATGCTATAATTCAGACAAGATGTAGCAATTGGAATCACACCTAATCGTTTTCTTCTTTATACTTAAAGTGATATTCTATATACTGATTATAATAAATTAATAGCTTCAAGTGGAATTCTGGTTTGCTAAGCAATTTACTATACATTTTTTTTTTATAGACGTCCTATAACTGTCAACCATCTTTCTGGATTTGTTTTACTGGGTTAAGGTACCTTGAGACAGAGGTAACCACCCAAGAATACCCACTCACAATTGGATCAGGGCTCATCACTAACATTTCTATTCATCCCACAATCCATTTCATATATCTATAATCCAGGTACTGGCTGTCATTAGACAGCAATCTTTTAGAAAGCTCTGCTCTCAGGTTTGACTTATCAAGCCCTGATATTAGGCTCTATAGAACCTGTAGGTAAACAACACTCTTTGAGAACAGTTTGGAACACACCGGGGAAAAAAAAATCAAGTTATGTAATTAAAGTATTAAAAAGGAATAAAACATTACGATTATAAGAGCAAATGCAAGTATTGAAGAGAGAGTTGGTAGGCAGTCTAGGATAAGAAATATGAAAGTTTTTTTTTTTTTTAATTTCATGGGTCATTGGTAGGGAGAGGGTAATGGGAAGATTTTATACTAAATTTGTGGTGGAAGCTGTTTGTAGCTCATATATGTGGGCACTTTCAAATGTTTCTCATTCCTTAATACTACTCACTTCACGACGCAAGAATGGCAGGGCACTGTCATCTTTAATTCGTGGGCCTCTTTGGGACGTCTCCCTTTCTTCCCTGCCCTGATCTTAAAGCCCCTGTGATTGGCCATTTCAGGAAGATAGCACATTGCTAGATTTTTCACATCACGACTCTATTAAATCAATCCTATTTGAACTCTCCCTCCACAGAAAACAACCGTTCTGAGGGTTGGAGTGTCTGAAAAGGGCAAAAATTCCTTAGCTATTATTGCTTAGAAGAAAACGTCATGTACAAAGGAAATATCAAAAAGAACTACTAGTGTTCACGTATCAGGTTTGTACGTCCATTTGGGATTATATTCATAGGTCCTCTGTCACGACTGGAGAGGGAACTTACTGACTATGATGGGAAATAAACTGAAGCATACTTTCTAAAGAAACAAAGCAGATGCTGAAGCAAATGGTTAATAGCAATAGTATCATTAGACATGTGAGGGCCACTAAGCTGCTAACATTCAAAGCAGAAGATACATTGCTACATTCTCAGAGGATATCTACTCTCTAACTCGAGAATTAATTTTTCCTGCTTTTCCTCACTCCCCAGCCTCATCCTACACACAGATTCAGAACACTTTTTAAATATTTTTATTCATTTATTTGCAAGCAGAGGGAGAGATACAGAGAAAAGAGACAATGAGAGGTAGAATAGCAGGCCAAGCCCTCCAGCCACTGCAAACAAACTGCAGATGCATGTGCCACTGTGCATCTGGCTTTACATGCGTACTGGGAAATCAAACCCGAGTTGTAAGCTTTGAAGGCAAGCACCTTAACCACTGAGCTATCTCTCTAGCCCAAGAACACTTTTAATGTCCAGATATTGGCAGGAGCTACTAGAATTGTCTACCAGGGAAAGTAATTCAATTTAATCCACAAGTTCCCTCTTTTCCGAAGAACAAAATTATTGCTCAACAACTGAGACTCCCACCCGTATAATTTGACAATAATAACGATAATACCGTACATTTGTAATGCATGTTTATAGTTTATAATTCAATGGATGTGCATGAATAACTTTTTGAATAGCACCAAGAATAAAATTAATCCTACTGTCTGAATCTCTCCACCCAAATCTGCTTCTGCCACATGCAGAAAGTTCTTGTATGTTTTTAATCAGCTATAGACTGTGAGCTGAAACTCTAGAGCTTCTAATGAAAAAGAGGACTTTCATGTAAATGTGCTGCCTCTGAATCTGATTTGGTCAAAGCTCATGGACTTATCATCATTTCATCTCTCTCTCTCTTTCTCTCTCTCTCTGTGTGTGTGTGTTTTAAAAAATACTTTTATTTATTTATTTGAGACAGAAAGAGTCCAACAGAGAGAATGGGCTTGCCAAGGCTTCCTGCTACTCCAGATACATGTGCTACTGTGAGTCTGGCTTTATGTGGATACTGGGGACTCAAACCCAGGCCACTAGGCATTGCAAACAAGCACCTTTAATCACTGATCCATGTCTACAGCCACCTGTCTTTTTTGTATATTGTTTACTCCCTCTATTTTTCTTTTATTTAGTTTTATTTATTTATTTATTTATTTATTTATTTATTTATTTATTTGAGAGAGAGAGACACAGAGAGAGAGAGAGAGAGAGACAAACAGATAGAGAGAATAAGCATGCCAGTGCCTCTAGCCACTGTAAACGAACTCCAGACACATGCCACCTTGTCCACCTGGCTTATGTGGGTACTGGGGAATTGAACCCGAGTCCTTAGGCTTTATAGGCTAGTGTCTTAACCACTAAGCCACCTCTCCAGCCATGTCCATTTCTCTTTTCCTTACCACTGCTTTCAATGCCTTAATAGAATATAGTTGCCAAAGTAACGTAAGTGCTTTCTAGTTTATATGAACCGCACCAGTCACGTGCACTTACTATTATAGATATCATGAAAACTCTGTTAAGCACATAGCCCTGGACTTATCCTACATTTACAGACTAACAATACAACTCCCAGAGAAGATAGCCACGGTTGTTGATACCATAGCACTCCCACAGGCTCTATGCGCTTGGTCCTGATTGAGTGATCCTGACCACAAACTACCAGACGCTGCTTCCTATGCTAGTGTGCTAGGACCTCTGAGTGTGGACCAACAGCCTAATCACCAGAACAGACAGAATATCAGCTATCATCAAGAAATACCAAAACAAAGCAGTGCCTTTAGTCCCAGCACTCAGGAGGCAGGGGTAGGAGGATCACCATGAGTTTGAGGCCACCCTGAGAATACATAGCGAATTAATTCCAGGTCAGCCTGGGCTAGAGTGAGACCCTACTTTGAAAAAAAAAAATAAAAAAGACCACTTAGTAAGTAGAATTTTATGGTACCATTGCCATTTGGGTCTAGATTTGTGTTTCCCACCCTTTTGATGCCCTCCCCTCCCTCCCCTTCCATCCTAGTGTCTAGTCCATGAGATGCTTGCTGACCAAAACGTGTTCAGAAGGGCGATATATCTTTTTGAAGTTCCTGAGCATGAATATTGAAAGGCAAATGAATATATTAAATAGTTCTTTTGAAAATGTTTATAAAAGTTTGCCAGTTTTGTCAAAGGTACTCATTGTTCTGTGATCTATACTTGTAATATTGCTACACTGTCAAAATCTATAAAATTGAGAAAACTAGTACTGAGCTTTGAAAGTTAAAAAAATGTAATGTGTGTCTGTGTGTAAGTGTGTTACAAAAGTGAGAAAACTAATAGTGAACTTTAAAAGTTAGAAAATCTAATGTGTGTGTCTGTGTGTGTGTGTGTGTGTGTGTGTGTCTGTGTATGATAGAAGAGGCGTGTTGTTGAAGATGGTTTTAGGGATGTGCTAGCCAGCTCCTCCTTACCAGAGAGTGCCTGGCTCACTCTTCTGCTGCTATTTCCACTTCCTGTCCGCGGCCATCATGTAGCTCCCCCTTTAGTCTATAAGCAAGAGAAAACACTTTCTTCCCAGTCACCTGCTTTTGCTCAGGTCCTTTAGTCCAGCAACAACAAGGTAACTACAACAGTTTGCTTTTCTTCAAGAAAACTTCGCATGGAACTGTATGAAAACTAATATTCTTACATATTTAAGAATAAACCGGGCGTGGTGGCACACACCTTTAATCCCAGCACTCGGGAGGCAGAGGTAGGAGGATCGCCGTGAGTTCAAGGCCACCCTGAGACTCCATAGTGAATTCCAGGTCAGCCTGGGCTAGAGTGAGACCCTACCTCGAAAAAACCTCAAAAAAAAATATATATATATATAAGAATAGAGTTGGGGTCATAGTCTTCCCCTAGATAGTTTCAAGTTAGATCTGCAAGAGGCTAGACTTTGGACTAGGAGGAGTCTGCCAATTCATTCCTAGGACAGACTGTAGGCCATCATTGACTGATGGAAATAAAATGTGAGGTCCCATTGGAATTGCCAACTTCTAGTACCTTATCAAAAATATAGACAAGAGCTGCACGTGGTGGCGCACGCCTTTAATCCCAGCACTTGGGAGGCAGAGATAGGAGGATCACTGTGAGTTCAAGGCCAGCCTGAGACTATATAGTGAATTCCAGGTGAGCCTAGGCTAGAGTGAGACTGTACCTCAAAAATAATACATATATATATATATATATAGACAAGAAATGCAATAAATTTATCCATGCATATTACTTAACAAAATATCATTTCAACATACATTCAATGTAAAAGAATAGCATTGTATATTTAAATATGGGCTACATTTAGAACACATCATGATTTGGATATTAAATGTTTATTGGACATTTTGAGACATGCATTTCATGAAATTCACAGCCTAGGTAGTAAATCCATACACATGTATGCAAATTGCTCTGAACATACATTAAAAAAGCCTTCTAAACACTGAGTCAAGGATAAGTTTTAAAAATTTAAGTTAATTAAAGCTGAATGAAATTAAACATTCAGCTCCAAAGTCTTTATAGCTGAATTTCAATTATTCAGTATCCACATGTGGCTAGTGGCTGTGGTGCCCAACAGCGCAGCTGGAGGGATGGAGAGCAGATGATGAGACCTGGGAATGGGGAAGATCTGAGAGTGCTGCTCTCTTCACAAGTCTTTGAGGAACAGAAGTCATGCAGCGTGATATTCGGTGGGATGTGTTGTTGTTTGTTGCAGTTTCCTACGGCTGCTTCAACTATGGAAAACTTACTGGTTTGGAACAGTAGAGGTTTGTTCTCTTACAGCATCTCTGAGTACTCTCAGGGCGAATTCCATCCTGGTCCCCCCTCATTCGTAGCGTGTCGAGTTGAAGCACCAGGGCTCCAAGCCTGTCTTTGTGCTGTCTTCTTCACGTGGTCTGTGTTGTCTTCCTAAGCCTCCATCTTATAAAGGTCTCCTGTAATTTGTGATGGCATAAGGACCCACTGGGTAATCCAAAATCATCTCCTTACATCACGATCTGTAACTTAGGGCCTCTTTTTTTTTAATTTAAGATAGTCTTTAAAGTTCTAGGTATTAAGAGTGCTATCTCTCAGTGGACATTGTTCAACATGTTTCTGTGATAGGCTGCTATTTGTGTATCTGTAATATGAAAGCAGGTAGGTTGGCAATAGAGTATCTTTCCATATGACTGACAATGCATTTGAATGAAAACAAACCCCATTCTCCCAGCATCTCTCATCTTATTCCAAAAGGCAGTTTCAGAACAAGCAGAAGAACTCTGAACCAGAAAAAAAAGCTGACAAGCTACAAGAGGTTTCAGGGAACAATCATGAAAAACTGATCAACCCAATCCTGAGCAGCATGTGAATTCTCTGATTGTCACAGACACACGCAAACACACACACACACACACACACACACACACACACACACACACACACACATGCACTTGCCTTCTATCTGAGACATTTGTTGGCAAATCTGGGCAGTTTAAAATATAATCCTATCAGAGGTGAGACAGCTGCCACTGCCCACTGTAGAAATGTATGGTCTAGCATACAGAATGCTTCAAAATGAAAATTATAAACCACAGAACTGAGCAGCCATGGAGAAACACAGATGCTCTTAAAAGATGAGCAAGTGGTTTATACACATAATTGCACAATTTCCAGAACTCCAGAAATACAGCTATGGCGGTCTGTATATATGTTGGCATTGTAATTTACAAGAAACCGACTATAAGAAAAGAGAAATATTTAGATACTTTTAAGATTGGTAGTTTAGTTGTAAAAATGGGAATCTGGCAGAAAAATATAAATGGAATGATTCGCCAACGTTGCCTTATTATCACTGTTATAAATGATGAATGGGCCTCAGAGTTGAGAAGAATTCTGAGTGAAGTTGAGTAGCCATTCCATCTTCATGAATGAAGGCTCCTGATTTATTTTAACACAGTTAGGGGTAAGAAAGATCACAGACTGCAGATAACAGCACATTCATAGCTCTACTTAGAAGAAAAACAAACATAAGTTATGACTTTATCATAGAAGCATTTGGTCTAGATAATCCCTTTTGAAATCAACCATGAAACTGTGCTCAAACATATTATGATTCCCTTTTCTTTTCCCCCAAGGATGTCACTTTCAACAATAGCCCACAAGGGTTGAGCCTCACTTTCTAGTTAACTTTCAACTGGATCACCATTTTTTCAAAAACTCAGCAAAGGCAACTTGCTCAGCGTGTTAGAACAGGTGATAAGGTAAGGTCATTTGTTTTGAGACTTTTTAGTGATTTCCTAGTAAATGCTTTGGCACTATCTAACTTATGAGCTGAAACTGTAGTGTCTGTTTCAAACAAACAAATAAATTACTTCTATTCATGTCAATGAGGCACACATCTCACAGACACAAACATGGTATGAGATATTTGAGTCTGTGAAAAGCCATGTATTCATAATGGCCAGGTTATTAAATAAATCACAGCCTCTCTCATAGATCCCAAACCTTCCCCCCACCGAATCTATTCTGTCTTGACTCACTGATGAAAATAATTTCATCCTAGAGAAGAGCTTTCTTTTTCCTCTGGAACCCTCCCTTCTCACCTCCATCCCTGTTGCAGCATATCCTTTCAGAATTTTCTGAGAAAGTTCACAATAAGACTGCAAACAAGTGTTGGTAATTGGACTATTTGGGGCTTCCATTGATAATCTGGATAATTTGCAGCCTTGTAACAAAGTGTCTGCAGTCAGTACGGGAGCTGAGAGGAAGGCAAACTCTTCCACAGATTTAGAGATGGGTTCTGTTTTGAAAGGCAGCCAACCACCACAATTGGCCCTAATTGCTTCTCTTGTTGAAGTCTCAGGAGAGAGGACATGACTGAGTGAGCCAGGAAATCTTCAACTTTCTCTCATTAAGAGTTCGGCCTCTGTGCGTCAAGGCCGACATGCTAGGGGAATGGTGGCGACATCATGGACCCTTGACTATCCTACCTGTCCTGTAAGTAGCTGAGACACTACTCCAGCACGTTCAATTTAATATCCTCACTGGAATAATCAAATTGGTTAAATGAGAATGAGAGAAAGAAAGCGGGAATGACGCATAGAAGAAAGGGCCAGCTGCTTTGGTAAGAACTGAGAGACACAACTGACCACTAACTCAGGAGTTCAGGAAATCCTCTCTGACTTGAAATATGGGCTCTTAAGGTCTCATCCACTCTATAAAAATAATATTCACTAATGACATTTTGTATTCCACTTTGTGAAATTTCGTTTGCTAGATAAAACTACATAAAACTCATTTAAATCACATGAATGTAAAAAATCAATATTAATTTTTTATTCAGATTTTTGAAAACAAAATTTTAGTATTTTTTAATAGTTTTATGATTATAAAAATTTTCTGACTATAGCATAGCTTTCCCATATATACTGAAATCCATTTCTCCCATTGTTTATCAGTTTCTGTTAAAATGGTACCTTTGTCACAATAAACAAACCAATAGTGATACATTTCAATGAACTGAAAATTCTCCTTTTGCTTGGCTCTTTTCAAGAATCCTACCAAGACCACCGTATAGCATCGCCTGTCCCTTCATAGCATCTCATCTCTTTCGTTTCTTCAGGCTTTTCCTGTTTCTTCTGATGACCTTAACAGGCATTTTATAGATCCTTCCTTCAGTTTACATTTCTCTGTTGTGTTCTCTCCTAGTTACACACAGAATATTTGATAGAGTCCACTGAGTTTTGTGGAGGAAGACTATAGCAGGAAGAAACCATTTACTTTGTGTTATATCAAGAGCACATATTGCCAACATTATCCACAAAAATTATTTGTAATTCAGCATGGAGATGTGTAATTTGGTTCTGTCCTGTTTATTAATTTAATGCAGTATGCATATCAGCAGGAGTTTATAGATGTTTGCTCTATTTTTAGCATTATAATCTCATGTGACTGTTTTCCTGTTCAGATTGTCTCTGCAGTGAGCATTGGGAGTCCTTTCTGTTGGGTCCTCCCCATCACTGTGGAGATTTCTGTCTTCTTGTACGTTTTTGTTGTTATTCCTTTGGTTTATTTGTTTTCTATTTGTTTTGTTTTGTTTGCTTCTAGTACTCCTTTCTTTCAGGCACCATGAGATGCTCCACGCTCATCTTGTACACACACCAGCTATTTCTACAGAACCCTCATTTCATTGACAGGAAAATGGGAATAGAAAATGAGATCTGGATGTGAGTTTTGTTGTCACTGAGGTGCCACTTGCTTCTTGGACCATTCAGCTGACATATCAAAATATGTGTATATTAATTGATGTATATAAACATATCCACAAATATCATCACAAACACAAAATGAGTTCATATTGAAATCCCCAATTATACACCTTGCTTTTCTGTACTCCCTAATGTAACAGTGATAAAGATAACATATCACTCATTATTTAATTTTCAATTCCACTATGATTACATATTTGTTATAGAAACAACTTTGCCCTCTAGGATAAATGCCAGGTAAAGTTCTTATAGAGGTTGGCCATATCCCTTCACTGAATTCCAAAGTTACTTAGGTCATTGCCCTACCCCTTTTCCATTTTAGTTAGGTTTTTCATAAATTTTAATACACACACACATATACATATATATATATATATATATACATATATATATATATATAAAATCTGGTAATAGTCTGTATTAAATCCTTGATTCTTTGATGGTTTTTACTGTACACACATAACAGTTCAATCATTGGTTGTTTTCTGTGAGTTTTGATAAATGTGTTGTGTCTTGCATAGACCATTTCACTTTCACATGAACTAAATTGACCACCATGGAAAATGCCCTCTGCTTCATTTTCAAGTCTGACATTCTCCCTCAACTAGCCTAAGCACCAGTCTTTATTCCACCTCTGTACTTTAATTCAGCCTGGCCTTGAATGTTATATAACATAATAATATATTATAATAATATATATATATAATATAATATAATGTTATGAAACCAGACAATACATACCTTCGTCAAAGTGACTCTCTTACCTAGATATATGCATTTAAAGCTTGTCAGACTGGATAATTTTACCTAATAAAATACATTCAAATTTTTATGACTTTGTAATTCATCCACTTTTTTAAACTGACACAATGGTTATAATAAAGTTTATTTACATATTCACTTATCAAAGGTCATGTTTACTGCTTCTAGTTTCTAGAGATTATGAGTAGAGCAGCTAAAACACTCACATGAAAGCTTTCGTATAGACACAAGATTTCAGATGAATAAGATAAATAATTTAGAGCACTATTGTGGGGCTCTTTGATAAAATTATATTTATCTTTTCCATTGAAAACCATGTGAACATCTTTTGTGTGTTTCCTAAAAGGCACTGAGGAGATTTAGAGAAAAAGAGAGGGTAACAGGTCAAGTTCAAGATGGAGGATACGAAATGGTCCCTTCAGGCCACCTAGCCATCTGACAAAGAAATGACTGACCACAGAACAGGTCTGTTCAAGCTAATCTGAAGGCACTTTGGTTCATCAACAGAACATGGGTTCTGACACTTTACAGCTTCTACATAGATAAATATTTTTCTGCTTAAAAGTAACAAAATGAAACAAATGGAAAGAATCACATAAACATATTTTGAGCCATTGAGAGGCACATCTTAGACCATCCCATCTCTGTTAACAATTCCATATGAGTGTATTTATTTATTTATTTTACTTTATACAACTCTTAAATAACAAATGCCACTATGGCATATGCATGCAACCATAATTCCCAATTGTTTAGTTGAATAATATTACATAGGTTTGCATTGTTCCACAACCAATTTCTTAGAAATATGTGAGGATATATTTCCATTTGCTTTTCCATTTAAAGTCACTGTGTATGTCCATGCATATACACCAAGGTCAAGTGTTAGAACACTGGAAGTTGTAGGACTCTCTACAAATAAATAAAGAATGGGAACGAATTCCTGACTTGCTTGAAGAGTGAATTAAAAGAAAGAAGTACTCATTACAGAGACAAAATCCACTGTCAGCCATACCTTTCTAACCTTTGTCGCTCAAATTACACACACACGCACACGCACACACACACACACACACACACATATTTTATATGATTTATGTATCTACACTGATAGTTACCTAGAACATTTTCCTGATAAAATAAGATATAAAAAATGTAAGGTCAGAGCGTTCCCTGTGACTGGATCTCTCTCTCTCTCTCTCTCTTCTTCTTCTTTTCTTTCTTTCTCTCTCTCTCTCTCTCTCTCTCTCTCTCTCTCTCTGTTTCTCTCTTTCTCATTTCCCTTCACTCTCTCTCAGGATATACATATATATGCATGTGTATGCAAAGTTTCATGTATACAGTCTAAATTGCACCCACATATAAAAAGCTAAACAAACAACAAGGTTGGTATAGTTATTACTTGAGGAAATCCTATTGTATGCTAACAAAATTTACTAAATGATTTCCATACATTAATTATTTCTTCTCCTTATCAACCACATAGGGTAAATACTATTATCATGACAATTTTCCAGAGAGAAATGGGTTTAACAAATGCTACAGAAAATACAGATCTTGGAGCTTGCCAAAAACGAGGTCTGGTGACAGGAGCTCCACTAGTTTTGACTGTAACCTGTTAGGGCAATGGGTAAAAACATTGTCCTCTTGGAAGCAGAAACATAGGATTCAGAAAGTTGTTTATCCAGACTGCAGAGGAATTCCATTCGCTGATGGATTAAACAAATTTCCAAAAAAATTGTCATTGTAACTTACCTATTGAAATCAGTTTTGCTGCCCTGTGAGCCTACCTGTAAGTAATAAGTGATCATCAGGTGTTTCACCCTTTGTAGTCTTGATACCTATTTGATCCTGGTCCTGTGGAACTGCATTGCGTTACAGTCGAGGCTGGGAAGTTCTCTCTTCCCACACCTTCTCCTTTGACACTTAAACTGGGGAAAACTGAACCTCTGATGTTTCCTTGCATTTGCTTGAATGTCTTGCTGACAAATATTCCACTCCGTCAATTCAACTGAATGCTCCGTCCCATGTCAAGGTCATGCTGTTTGAATCCCATTCTCCTTTCTGGATAACATTACCATTTTTTTCTCAAAATTCTACTCTCATTGTCTTGATATTACCAATGGGATCCTGAGCACAAACATTTAGCCACAAGGGTTATAGGAAGTGGAGGGACATCTTGAGGCATCCAAGGAGATTGTAATAGAGAAGGGAAAGCCCAAAGCTGAAACCATTCTTATTTTGCCTTGGTGTGCCCTGTACACTGTCTATTGTGCTAAAGTGAAGGAAATATGTGCATAGGATATTTGTTATGTAAATTGATTTGTAAGCCTTTACTATTAAATAATGCACAAAGATATCAGAAAGGTGTTTTTTTCTAATTTTCCATTGTTTCATCACTAAAGATATCCATTGTGAAGCTCAAGAAATTGCTTAAGGGAACAGAAACTTACTTTCCAAAGAGCATGGCGGAGATGGGGGGGTCATTAGTGGAAAAGGTCTTTTTGAATATTTTGGTTAATTTTCATATTAATTTAATAATTTTAACATTAAAATGATAGGCTATAAGAACTATGGCATAATGCAGGATGACTTTCTGTGACAGGTGGGCAAAAGTCCCATTGAGAAAAAAAAAATCACACCTTTAACCTACCTCTGTGTGAGGCTGATGTGGTCCTTTTAATTTATTTTTTGGAGCATGATAGCATCTCTTCAGATGGAAGATATGATGAAATCACAGGAGAGTTTGTTCCGTGTGACTTCAAGGTTAATAAGAGGGAGATAGGCAAAGACCGGGCCAGCAGACAGGGAGAAAAAAACTCTCCTTTTAAAGCCACAGATCGAAGGGTGGAGTGATATCTATGTGACATTTCACCATTGATGTTCCTGATTAATTATCAACAATTCAAAAGAATATCAGCACAGAGACTGGGGAACTCTTGACAGTTAAAAGGGACACAACCTCATTAAATCTTTGGGATACAGTTGCTCTCAAGTCATTTCAGAGATGGGAAAAATGGTTTCAAGTGTGTAAATTAGAAAGAAATTACATTAAATTCTTTGCATCAATGCGATTTCAAAAAGCATTTATTACAACAGTGGCATTTGCCATCAATTGTAACATGTATTCCAGAAAACATGTGCTATAAATCGATTGGATAGTCATTGCAGGACTGTTTGAAATAACACAAAATTAGAAAAGAGCCTACATGTCAATCAATAAGGACATTATTAAATAAAATGTGGCACATTCATGTTAAAATTTATTGTAGCATTTAAAGAATGAATATCATCGATTGTAATTCCTCTATAGTGTATAGGGTGTTTCAGACACTTTCTGAGTGGTTGAGATCCAATAACTCCCCTAATTGTCATAATATGTAAAATAGGTGGAAGCCTATTGTATGTCAATTTTAATGATGAAGAATGGGGAACAGAAATATTGACAATTGGCTCAAGGTCACATAGTGAGTTAACAGGCCTGGTAGTCTGGTTCCACACTAATCCACAGTATTAAGGTTTCTTTGGCCTATTTTATACTTCACAAGACAACTCCAGACCCATCACATGGATCACAGATGGGAGTATGAGGCCCTCATCCCTCCCTGAGGAGTTACAGGCAGTTAATGGTGGCTGAGGGAGTAGGAGGCATTATCTCTAGTGGTATAACCACTGGTAAAATGCCTGCATTCATGTAAATAGACACACACACACACACACACACACACACACACACACACACAACCCTAATGGACTCAGGGGGTCATGGCACACATAAAAACAAATATGGGGAAAACTGGCTAGAAGACGGACCAGTTGGGAAGTAGGAGTTCAACAGAATGGAAATTAGCAAGGGAAGGTGTCAAGAGAAGGGAATCGTGTGGAATTATGAACAAAATCAACGTACACCATGCATAAAAAGTTTCAACCAATACAAATTAAGACTAAAAAGAAATTAATAGACAAAGAAAAAACAAGTAGAATAACACAAGGAATGTACATACATTACAAAAATATCATACATACATACATACATACATATGCTATCCATATATGTGTTGGACAAACAGAGAGAGAATGAGAATATGAGAATCAAATTGACAATAAAATGGCCTATTTTTCTTCAATACTCTACCATCTAAATTAAGAAAACAATGACAACATAATGACAAACCTCTTGTATAAGTAAGAACTGAAAGTCTAACAGAAGTGTAACATCCTCTTCTAAAATCAGAGGACGGTGACAAAACCCTGTCGACAAGCTTCATCTACAAATTGAGTATAAGGTACTCAAGGGCCATCCCCCTTTCATTCAGTTGTTTTCTCTCATCACTGTTCAACAAACCGGAAACATGGTTTCAAAGGTAGTACATGGTGCCGCATGTACTCAATCTAGGCTTCCACTTAGTGTCTGCTACTTATCAAAACTGCTCTCTCATTCTAACACACTTTCCTATTTTTTTTGTTTTTATTATTAAGGCCAGCCTTTGCTCCAAGAATCCTCTCAAATGCCATCTCCTCAGAGAACCCTAATGGGGTAAAAAGCATTTTTTTTCTTTCAAATCCCCAAAGCTTTTCAGGGCTTGTAAAGTGTAATTTAGGACTTGTGTATGTGTTCACGTATATTTTAGGACCAGTGTTGAATACAGCGTCCTTGACCATCTCTACGTCTGGTTCCTCTTTATGCAAACCATTTACTTAAGAAACCTATGAATCCAGAGAACAAAAGTGAAATGACTAACTTTTTCTAGTTACTCTCTGTGTTAGCTAATTAATTTTTTTGTGACAGGATATCACAATTGATATGAACAACTTAAGAGGAGGAATTATTTGTTTTGACTTAAGGTTTCAGAGCATTTCATGAACAGCTGCTTGGCATAGCAACATCTCAGCAGTAGTTTGTAGAGGGCAAACTTCCTCACCACGTGGTGGCAGGAAGCAGTCTGTGAAGAAGGGATTGGGGGCCAGGTATAATCTTCAGAGGTTATGACCCACTTTTTATAACTGTCCCTCATCTTCTAAAGTTTCAAGAACCTCCCAAAATAGCTCCATCAACTGGGGACCAAGCATTCAACACATATACTTGTGGGATCTAGTCCATAGTCAACAACAATGTTTTCCAAATTTGCTTGATCCCCCTGAAATGATACCTTGGTCTAACAACTAGCCCCAATTCTGTAACTTCTGACTCATTTACCATTTATGAGAAGTCTAATATTGGTAGGTGGGAGGTATCTTTAAACACAGTTCTTCCTTCTTTGGCTATGGTTGGTCATTGAATATGTCTGAAAGGGAGGGGGAGGCCAATCACTCCCTATTCATCTATTTCTCCCTCCTTTATCTTGCTCTTCCGAAGGAACATGGAAGGTTATCTCTCTCTTTGGCATAAAGGTGCCATTTTGTTTATGTTGGCTATTACTATTTTGTTTCTGATCAGAGTACTATAGCATGAGACGCAGAGTTGATATTCTCATGGGATGCTTTTCACATATAAATTTGAATAGGAGCCATACTGGTATCCAGTCTGCAGAACACCCCTATTAGTCAGGAGTTCAAGAGCCAGTCTGAGGTCACAACAGTGTCATTCTCCCAGTTTTATCACACAAGGGCATTGGTCAAATCACAGCTGATACAGAATAAAATGAATCCATGCTTTCCTGTGTATAATCTTTGGGCCATCCTACAGTGTGTCCCCGCTATTGTTCACTGAGGTGGGGAAAATCAAGCCCTTATTCATACACTTCCTGGCAGCCAGGGTGGAGAGCCTACAGGTCCATTATGAGGGCACTAACCCTATGAGGTGGAGCCCCATCTGTCCGATACCATCACCTTGGAGATTGGATTTATGCATATGAATTTGAACATCAAAGGACACAAATCTTCATTCAGTCAGTAGTGCACAGCAAACAGCGGGAGTGAAGGGGCGACTCTGGTTATGACACTGTCACGCCCTCCCCACCATCAAGTATCCCTGTGGAGGGTGGCTAGTCAAATACCAAATAATGTCAAAACAAAATGAATTTGTACTTTCCAAAGGAAATCCTCCTTTGCTAGTTCTTCCCTTTCTTTAGTTCTCTGCTCTATTCTTTAGCTACAACCGAGCTTGAACTTACTGGAGGATTTTATGTTTCCTTACCAGCTGCTTCTGAGTGCACCCCCCCAACCCAACAAGGGTTCACACGTATTTGTGAGATCCCCACTGATTTGTTTTTCCCTTTAGTTTCCACTTCACGGAAGTATCAATAAACTCACCTTAAAAGGTACAAGCCTCCACAGGAACTTAACCCTGCCCCCCGCCACATATTGACACGTAGCTAAAAGCACCATGAATCCACTGTGTGAAACCTAAGTGTTCTGAAATATATGATTCTTCTTTTCCTATTTTACCTGCAACTGGAACTAGAGTCTAACTAGGGAGAGAGAGGATAAACCTATCTGCATTCATGTCCTTCCATCAAGTTCTTCTCACCCTCCCAGACAAACAACTCGATGTATGACCAACCACTGTCTTGTTCACATTCATCATCATACTAGCCCCAGAATCTGTGCTTCACAATGCAAAGGACACGTTTGGAGGTTGGGGTGGGGACTCATCAGAAAACTGTGTGTAGCCCTACTAAGGACATTCCACTTCTGAGAGGGAAGGTCACTTGAACAAGTCACACCCTGAAACACAGCAGGGGCAAAATTTAAATCCACATCTGCTTGCTTGATCATATAGTCCGTGCCATCCCTGTCGCATAGTGTGGGCTTCAGGGGCAGCAGTAACTTCTGGATTAGGATTCCTAATTCTATGAATATCAGTCATGTGGAGCATCTTTTTTTTTTTAATGTGCATTTGTAGTGTTATTACCAGAACTGAATTTTAGGGGAACAGTTCTGGAGACAGAGAAATTTTTATGTTAAAAGTATTTCCTGGCCTGGAGAGATGGCTGAATGGTAACGGAGTTTGCCTGTGAAGCCTATGGGCCCCAGGTTCGACTCCCCAGTCCCCATGTTAGCCAGCTACACGAGGTATCACATACATCTGGAGTTCATTAGCAGTGGTTAGAAGCCCTGGCATGCCCATTCTATTTGCCTCTTTCTCTCTCTCTCTCAAGTAAATAAAATATTTAAAAATAAAACATAATAATAAGTTAATTTTTTAAAGTATTTCCTGTTGAGTCCAATGACCAACTGAATTTGCAACACTCCATTGTGTCTACTAGAAAGGTTAATCAGCATGCCTCAATATACTCTGACTAATTCTGATGACTCGTATGTATTTTGTTTTCCTGTATAACCCCTTTCAAAGCCTGCTTAAGTTTATGCAGGGAAATTAACCAAATGGTCCGAAGGTATTCCCTGCTCTTTAACAGCAGCCATCGACTCATCTGCCCTCCATCCCCAAGCTTTTATGGACGTCCTGTGGATATGGTATCGCAGGGTCCTGTGGATATGGTATTGCAGGGTCTAGCAGACGGGGCCGTGTTTACCTTATCTGCGTTCTTCATACTTTTGTAGAGGTCAGCCTGTAGAACAGAAATCACTTTAATCTGCTCTTGCACACTACCCGTTTTCATCCCTCTGATCATTTTATCTGCCCTTCTTCAGACCTTTTCTAGCTCCATTTCCTCCCTTTTAAGGTTCATCAACCACAGCCACACAGAGTAAAGATGAACTAAGGGTTTGTACAAAGGCACTGCCCTCGGAGTTCCTGGCTGATGCAGTGTAGTTATCCAAAAAAAAAAAAAAAAAAAAAAAAAAAAAAAAATCAAATCCTAGGATTTACAACATGAAATAGTATGGAAAATGAAAAGGGAGAGGAACTTGGGGCATCAATAATATATCTTCTGTTCTATCCCATTTTCTCTTTCCTTCAACTTTACAACAATTTAAGTGGCAAACAGGTGCGGACTGATATAACACCACATGAGAGGGACTGCGGGGATGGGGTGGCCAAGGTGCTCATTAAGTGATGCTGGCCCACCCAGCAGTCAGGCTTCTAGAAAAATGTGGTTTGTTATAACCCACCCCCTTTCTTTTTCACATTCTCCCCTTTGCCTTCCCAGGTCTAAGTGTCTATCTGTTGCCCAAGCTATACTCCAGATTCTCATCAGTTCCCAAACCCTTATTCTTTATATCCCCTCTGCTATTAAAGCAGTGCACCTTTGCAGGAGAAATTTTGCTGAGCCAGTAGCCCTAGGAGTGGTGATTTGATTATCTCATTAAAGCAATTTCCTCTGAATGTGAATGAGGCTTAAACCATTCAGGGATCTTATGAATTTTGAAAGACATTTGTCAAACCTAACATTTGGGGAGCATTGGAATACATGTGAATGTAAAGATGTGGAGGTTCTGTTTTGGAGAGATGACTTCTTTCTTTATCTTTTGGACACACTTCTAGGCAGAGATTGTTTGTGTGTGTGTGTGTGTGTGTGTGTGTGTGTTTGTGTGTGTACAAGGGCAGGCCTATGGTGGGAGGAGCATTAATTTCTCTTATAACCTACAACACAGTTTTCTAAATTCTGGGCATTCTTCTGAATATCTTCTTCCATGAATCTTCTACACATTTATTCAAGTATCTTTTTTGTTGTTGCTGTTGTTATCCTTCAAGTTGTTGAATATAGTTAGCCTAACTCATTCTTTCTGAAGTCCTGACGTGCCAAATTTGTGGCATAAACACTTTGAGTACGAACTACTTTCCTTTATACAAATTCCCATCCTCTAAATTAGACATATTGGTACAATTTTACTTAAATGCCTTTCCTGTAATAGAATATCACAGTCACGTGGGTTTACAGTCCTGTGACACCACTCTCTCACTCATGCCTACCAAAACCCCTTTGTTATTCATGCAACCCAAGTTCAAATGAGTTTTCATAATTGCTGAATTGCACTGTGGTAACTTTTGTATAGCAAACAGTCCATAAAAAAATGACTTGAAATGACAGTCACTTCTTATTTTATTTTATTTTATTTTATTTTTAGTTTTAATCCTTCATCAGCATTGGAACCAGCTTCCCCCAGAAAGCCTTCAGGTCTCCTGTGCTGGATTGGGACTGCTGAGGCAAAGAGCCACTTGGACTGAGCAGCTACCAGGTTTCTTGACTCCCAAGCCTGCAGACTGCCTTTGTTGGTCTGCCATAAGCTAACCCAATACATTCTCTTCTTTTAGTTTTACTTTGATGCTAATCGTGTTGTTTACCACCTACTTCCTGGCTCTAGAATATTACATGATAGCAGTATAAGTATTTGTTTTGCCATTTACCTCTTTCGTTGTTTTTACAAATCATTAAATATTCCACTGATTATATCCTGACACTAATATCCTTCAGCTAAAATAGATAGAATTCAAACATTATAAACGCTCTATGACTGTTTCCTTTTTTTTTCTCCAGGAGATGAAATGCATATATGACGACACTGGTCACAATGGAGCAACAGTATGCAGCATGTGAGTGTTTAAAGAGTCTTGTCCAGGACAGTCACAATTATCATGTTTGTATTGACCCAAGAGTTCAGACCGTACGATGGTTGGAAGTCTCCTTTCTCTCATTAATGAATCATTTACATTTGCCTCCTGTGGCATCATCTATAACTGATAGTTTACTTCTGTGGCATGAAGAATAACACAGTTATTCTAAGGCCATGCCTTGTGGAGGGTAGACATGAGAGTTCTTTTCCAGCTACTTTCTAGGTTAACATTATTTAGATTCAACCTATGATGGCTATATTTTCCTTCTTGCCACCCACCCCATATTTTCCTCTTGTCCACTATTATTTGTGAGCTGATAAAGAAGACAATCAAAATCTGCCTCTTCTCTTCAGATTTTGCTGCTGGATCACCAGCCAGCTTCCCTTGAAGATTAGAATTGAGTCCAAAGTTCCAATTTGCCCTGTAACATCTTCTACCTTAAGAAAGATGAAACTGTCAACAAAGTAAGCCAAGTCAATAATTTATCACAGTCTGCTCTGAGTGGATATTTCAGTGTGAATGGTCACATCTAGACCATTTATAAAGTGTCAAAGCTGGCCCCAGGAGTGATTTTTGATTCTTAATTATTGGTTTTTCTCTATGTATACAACTGTACGTGTATATTTCTATGTTGTTTCTTCTTTGAGTTCAGTCCCCTTTTATAAATTATTCCTTCTAACTCCATACTGTTTGATATTCAATAGTGTATTATTATGGAAAAAATAATGACCATGATCTAAAACTTGTCACAAACTCCTGAAGAATATTTATAAATTCTCTTCAAGCTAGGAAATATTGAGGCACATTCAAATAATAACAACAAAGAGGCAGTTTATAAGAACCTATGTCTATAATTGCTTTAGTCTATTCCTTTTTCACCAAGGGGATCAATATATACCATGTGCACCTCACCCACATACTAAGGATATCAAATGAAAGCACATCAGCATACATATGCATGTGTTATCATGAAGCACTGGATCAATAAGGTCTAATCCACAGCATGTTTATTAAAATTCATATAATATTAATCCTCATGTGAGTCACTATTTCAGTTTTACTAGGTGTCCACAAGAAGGCCAAAGAGTTTGCTCTGAGGATTAAATGGCTAACTCATACCTCCAATCTCAGTCCATAATGGTCCGACTTAGTGGTGCATTTCCTGAATTTGTGGTGATATATGGATGCAAGTAATTCCTACTTACTAGCAAATATTAAAGCACATGAATTTCAAAACAAAAATAAATGTTAGAATGGTTAAAAGTTTTATCTTTAATTATGTCATCATCTCTCATTGAAATGTCATGCCTTCCTACAACCTAGTAAAAAGGATATAGAGATGCAACTAACAAGAAATTAATTGATGGTTAACACCCAGCTTCTCTGACAAGCCTACTGAGAACAACACATACTGACTCCTCACTAATAATTGTGTTGACTCTGAATTATTGCAGGGTCTCACTGCACTGTGAATGTTGTGATGTTTTCTCAAAATCGGGGGTATGGCCACGGGAGTCTATTGAATGTATGAATGTCATCTGTCATGTGTCACGGCAGAAATAATGGCCAGAGTTTCTGGGTAACTATAGATGAGTTATAAAATAATTTATGTACTAGTTCTTAAGAGATTTTCATCTCCTTGTTGAGCTGTCTGATGTGCAGGATTATATAATCCTCCAAGGGCAAGAAATTTCATTATTTTAAGATTTGAACCCATATAACTTGACTTATTCTGTTTCCATAAGAGTGATCCTTTAATAATCCCTCTGCTACTTAGATCCCATTTAATTAAGGTCCTTAAAACAGAGGAGCTACTTTGTGTAAAGTGAATCTTTGGCAGGAGAGTAGCTACTACAAATGCCTGGAATGACTGAGATTTTACAGTTACAGGGAATAGGAGCCAACAGACAAGAGAAAATAGGCCTAGAGGTAGAGAAGGAATTGTCAGCCCCAGGTTTCAATGACCTGCTGAATTCAAAAAGGAAAATATGTGAATAACCGAAATGCCACATCTAGTCTAGCGGGATCCCTCTTAAACAATGACTGTTTGATGAAATGGGTGATTGGATTCCTTGAGGATATTTTTGGAATGGAAATTTTGGTTGCTAATGTAAATTTTCAACACTGGAGATCTAGTTCCGTTTGTCTACTAAACTTTACTCTTACAAAGTTTCCACATAATTTAGATAGAACTGATTACAAGAAGCTCCCTTATTTGATAAATCCAGAGAACAAGGTATTAAATGTAAATGAAATTTCCTACATAATTATAGTCTAAGTATAATAGTCAAGGGCACACCAGTATGTGAGAATAACCCATCCCTGCTCCAGGTGATGAACTTTAAACTGCTGTTTGTACTCTGACTGTAAGCAACCTGACAGCAAAGCAAATGTCATGGGCTGAAAATCCTGATAACCAAGTCTAGACAACTCAACTCTTGTAAGAGTAACTGTTTCTGAGTCTGGAGAAAGATGGTTCTGGGCTGTGACACACGTGCAGCATGTTAAGACTGTGGATGTGAAAATAAGAACCAAGTAGAAACAGCCAAGAAGCGTGGTTCTTTAGTTATCATGCATAGTCTCTGCCCAGGACAAATCAGTTTCCATCTGTCCTCAAGTGGAAAGTAACTCTTCCTGTGGTAAGCAGCAGGAGAATTTCCACCCTACCAGCTCTCTGATGGACCAAACATGAGAGAAAGTTTCCCAGATTATCTAAAAGAAGCAATGCTAAATAAAGTGCACTCAGCAGCAGTTGCATACACAATTATCGGCACTCCAGACAGTAGCCAATGTGACTTGTTCTTATTGGCAGTGATGGGGAAGGGGATGCTGTGTGTGTTGCACTGGGATATTGCAGTAAAGTTATGAAAGAGACTCATTTCACTAATATATAAAGCGTTTCAACCAATCAATAAGAAAAAAGATTAATGAGCCCAGAGAAAAGTAGGCAAAGATCGTGTTCACAGAAAAGGACTTGTAAGTGGCCTTTGCAGTGCTTCAGTCACTTTCATAAGAAAAATGTGAAATGAAATTTCACAAGGGCATTTGAAGTTGTCAGACTGACAATGCCCTAAAAGATAAACAACATAAGTCCAGGTATGTGAAAAGGGTTACTCTCACACAGTTCTGTAAGTATCTGGAGAGCTGCCATGGGTAGAAATTGATCAAGATTAATTAAAATTAATGACATGCGTAAAAAAAAAAAGAGAGACTGTGAAAAACAAAACAACAACAAAAAAGCAGGCTGGAGAGATGGCTCAGAGGTTAAGGCGCTTACTTGCAAAGCCTAAGGACCCGAGTTTGACACCCTACTACCCATGTAACTCCAGATGTACAAGTGGGACACATGTGTCTGGAGTTCATTTGCAGTGGGTAGAGACTCTGGCACACTCATTCTCTCTCTATCTGCCTCTTTCTCTCTCTCTCTACCTCTCTCTCAAATAAATAGAGAAAATATTTTTAAAAAAACATGAGAGAACGTGTTTTGCAAAAATATAAATTAAAAACATAAAAGAAGAGGTCACCCCTGACCAATAATCATTAGAAGGAACAACAAACCCCTTCCCCATCCGGAGGTGATCTGGACTCTTCCTTTACAGAGCTGAAGTACGGATCTCAGCTGGAGCCCAAGGATCATGGCCCAAACTAGAAATCATCCCCTCAACAGTAAGGTCAAGGGGGAGAATGAGCCCAACCAGCACGCTGAAGAGACAGGAGGACACAGGAACCAAGCAGATACAGTGGGCCTTAGCCACTCCAGGAACCATAAGAGAGAAGGAGAGCATTGGAAACACACTGTATATCATGCACTACTTATTGCCTTCCAATATGCTTAAATTCATGGTATAATAAACTCCACTGAAACCTAATTACCAGTGTGCATCTGTTTACTCTTTGTAAGTCTCTAAATTGAAGGTTCCCATCAGGTATTATTATATTACTGTTGTCAATGAAAGAAGCGGGGAAAATGACAACTGCAGTTACCGTCTGACACGCTCCAGGGCTAACAGTGTAATCACTTCTTACATACTCTAATACACGAGATAACGCGGCCTGCTCGTGTCAATCCACTAGACACGATGAGTCACCATTTCCCCAGATGTAGTTATTGCTTCTTTCTTCCTTCATAGGATGAATGATCTAGCTGTACAAAAATTGATACTTGGCATTAGAATTAGTGAGAAAATTCTATGCTAAACATAAGCTCTTGAGATTTTGAAACTCATGCCGCAAGTCTGATACACAGAAAGCAATTTGTACTGATAAGCAAACAAATAAATAATAAATCTAATTACAATGGCGTAAGGTTTCAAGACTTGATTCTTTATCGTCTCTGTTTCGTTTATTTGTTACTTTTCATGCCTGATTTGTATGTATCCGTGGGTAACGTGGTGTCTGTGCTTCGCAAAATGCCAGGCAAATCAGGCAGAATATGTGTAATTGAGAAGTCATTATTTAATGCTTTCTTTTCTGTGTGTGTTCTTGCCTGTGCACGTGCACATGTGTATACGAGTGTGTGTGAACGCATGTGCGCATGCGTGAAGGTCAGAAGACTCTGCCACTTGCTCAGTAGAATTTCTTGGCTGTCTTGACCTCCTCAACATTTGGATTACAAGCATTTCACCATGCTTGGCTTTTATGTAGGTTTTGAGGCTCAAACTCATATTCTTATGCTTGCATTGCAAGTGCTTAACCTGATGAGCTTTCTCTCCAGCCCTAATTATTTTACTTTTTATATAATATTTTTCACTTTTTTTTATTTGCAAGCGGAGATATACAGACCAAGAAAGTGAGAGAGAGACAGAGAGAGAGAGAGAGAGAGAAAGAGAGAGTGCATGGGCAAGCTAGGGCCTCCATCCATTGCAAATGAACTCTAGATGCATATACCACTATGCACACTTGGTTTTATATGGGTAATAGGAAATTGAACCCAGGTTGTTAGGCTTTGCAGGTAAGTACCTTAACTGCTGAGCCATCTCTCC